>JAYDZK010000113.1:12742279-12773844 GCA_034509185.1 Euphonia xanthogaster
ACAGCAGCAGATAATTATTGTTTACATTTTGTTCTTGAGGCCTCTCAGCTTCTCAGGAGGAAAAATCTTAAGAAAAGGACTTTTCAGAAAATATCATGGCTACACACTAGAAAAAATAAACTTAGAAATTAGGCATTTGGATTATCTTTTATGCTGGATATTTTAATTCAACTCAATCATACAACATTAAGTTTTATGATTCATTTTGTTATTGAAAAGGCAGTTTTCGCGCCTTACTTGTACAGTAGCAGCAGTGGATGCCTAACCAAAATGACACCCCATCTGCATATTAAACACAAATTCTGAAAGCATTAATCCTCTTATTTTATTAAATGTGCATTAAATTGGAATGTTTGATGTGTAATTGTTGAAAAAGAGCAATGGCTAAGACACACTGTGTGTAATTATTCTTTGGGTTTTTTTGTGTAGATTGTCAAGACAAAACAAAAATAACCCCAAAAAAATTTAAAGCTCCACAAACTCCTAACATGTAAGCAGATTCTGAATAAATGGCTCCATGGATTATTTTTATTCAGTCATTTTCATAATAATGTACTATTCTTTGAGATTTCCATAAAATTGCTTCAGACTACAGTGATTGTCCGGCGTGAGTTAGAAGGCTTCTTTGAGGTATGCATATCATTCTTTCATTTCATAAAAAAAACAGGCTCACGCAAACAAAAACTTCATTTCTTATTTTGAAAGCTCTGATGCTCTGCCTTCACAATTTTTTTGATCTGAAATTCTGTATACTATGTAGAAAATAATCATTTTTAATTATTACTCTCAAAGAAATGAGAAAGCTCATTTCTGATCACTGAGACAAATTTATCTCTTTAGCATTTTTCATAATGAAGAGACATTAGATTAATGTCCACTTACATAACATGATTAATGGTATGATGAGAAGCAGCTCATGTTGGAACAGAACGAGTGCAAACCACCTAATCAAACAAAATGATTGGGGGTTTTAATTGTTTATAGCAGTATAAGGTCATATGAATTCCCTTTTAGTAACTCATCTTTCTCCTCCTGTATTTTAGTTCTCCTTTTCTGTCCCTGACAATGATGATTAGTTACAATTAAAGGAAAGCAAAGCAGTTAGCTTGACAAGCTCAGGATTTGGGAATTATTATAGTCATTAAAGGACCATCTGATAACCATATTAAACTTCATCATTCACATACTGTCAGGTTTCTCTCTGTCATACACAAAGCAAAGTACATCAAGTACAGCAGTGTTTCAAGAGAGTGGAGCAAATGTATCACTTGATTTTACTTCACTGAAGTGAGAGGAGAAACACTCCAGATTAATTTTGTCCTGTGAATTCTCAACATTAAAATAGTTAAGTGGGAGACCAAACTGCCTGACTTAGAGGGGTTCTTTATGTTCTTACCATTGTTAGTGTGTGGTAATCTCATATGACAACCTCAAATGCACACTTAGATTTGATTAATTGTTCAGCCTCATGTTCTGCTTGGACACCCAGAGCAGAAAGTTTATAGAAATCTAATTTCAAGAGGTTGTTGCCTTTTTGAAGCCACCTGTCACTGGAATTCTGATTCCTTTTTTTTACATTTTAGAGTCACATCCTCGTCAGGATGAAACATAAATAACTTTCTGAAAAAATGAATAAACATATTCTTAAATCCATATTCCTATGTAGGTGATTGTATTTGTAGCATTTAATGATTTCTACTTTTAAAACTTAGCAATGAAAATAAATTATGGCTACGGCAGAAGGGGTAAGTGACCTATTCAGGAACAGTATCTTAACCCTAAAAACACGGGGAGAGACAAAAATTGTTCTTCCTAATACAGCTCTGAACCCCTGACCCACAGCAGCATAATGCACTATTTTAGCAGATCAATCACACAGCACAGCGTAAGTTCCCACAGAGCACAGTGGTGGGCTTCAGCATTTGCTTACCTGCAAGCACTCACAGCAGTGGTCAAAGGTTACCAGCAAGATGATTAAAAATGTGCCTGCTAGACATCTTTCAATATGTCACAACATGTCATTTTGTTCTATGCATTTCAGAATGAAGTAGCTTTCTCCTTTTAAGACATTGTCATTTGCTCTGTCAGTTTGCTTTAGACTTCAGAAGTGCCCAATTCCTTTTGATACCAGCTGCCCAAAATGTAGCAATTCTGGAAGCACAGAAAAAAAATCTGTATGTTTTCTTTATATCTAAGAATAGTCATTCTGTGAGATTCAAAAAAAAAAAAAAAAGATAATTCTGGCTTTTTAAAAAAATTGTTTAATCAGATATAGTAAGAGTGAACTGCAAACACAAATGATGCAGTATTTTATTTCTCCTACTACACAGTAGCACCCTGCACATTTTCTAAGTACATAATAGAAGGAAAATAAGAGAATGTGATTGTGGCTGTTCAGTCTCAGCTGGAGGTGTCAGGCTAGATTTTGTGTCATTTGTTCATTTTATATAAGGCACTTCCTTCAGACCTAGTTTATGTCTGAATTTTGCAGTGTTATGGAGAAAATTCAGGGTTTTATTTGAACTGTATTTTTCTTCCTACAATTTAGTCTCAGATTTTTTTTTTCCTTGCAGTATAAGAGATTATTTTTGCCTTTCTTGTACCTCCTTTTACAAAGACCTGATGTTAGGGAAACCTTCTAGATAGCAGTAGGAATTAGAGTCTCTTTCTGGAAGCAGATATGCCATATACCAAACATGCCACACTTTTGTTGGCTAGAAGAATTCCTAGCAAATACAATAGGATCTGAAGCCATCAAAACCAGAATTAATCTAGAGAAGCCTTCAAAGAAATCTTAAACAAAATTAATCTTTCCTCTCCACAGAGAAATGGGAGGGAGACACCCACAGACTCATTAACCCACTAACTAAGGACTGATATGAAGATTTATAACCCTTATTAGGTGTGTTACTTCTCTTCCCTTATGCTATGCTGGCAAGACGTTTTCAGGGCTGAGTTTCTGGGATGGTGGTGGTGACCAGGTTTTTTTGGTTTTTTATTTGTTTTAATGACTCTGCCTCCTAAGCTTACAGACATGCAGGAGCTGTACACACCTACATTAGAAGAGCATGGAAGGAATCCTCCATAAAACATGTACCAGGGAAGGCATTTAAAACCAGAACTACAAAAGAACTTGGGTGCTCACTGTTTGACTTCCAAAATCCATCTCAGGCACCATCTCACTCTTCGTAGTAAATGTTTCCTCTTTTCACGGTGGAAGTGTTTTGCATGAAGTGGTTAGAGCCAACAGCTTTGATGTAACCATTCATTCCAAATACAAATGAGCACAATGGAATTATTCCTGTAATGGGGTGCAATTCACCAGTACAATTTAGCCAGAAATTAGTTTTGTGTCATTGACATCAGTGTGAAACAGCAGATGACTAATGAAACAAATGACACAAAACTAATGAAGTAGCATGGTAAATTAATATGCAGACCTTTCTATTTCTATAAGCAGCTAAAAAATATCTCTAAAGATTTTCATTTGTGATTATCTACAGCCAGTATTTTTTAAAAAATCATTGATCATATTCAAGCAAATAAGAACTGAACCCCTCTACTGTCTACAAAAGTCTGCCTTGCCTCCTACCAGTTTGACAAATTGAATGTGCCTATTGCCAGTTATGCTAATTTTGAGTGGTAATCTACTGTGCTGTTTATTACTGAATTGTCCAATTTCTTTTTATTAATTACCTCACTTCATTTTCAAATGGTAATATCCTCATGTTCTTTGTCTTTGGTCTTATTTATTTCACATGAAGCACATGGAAATTAAGCCTTTTAATATTTTTTTCCCCTGCTGTATAATGTGAGATGATATCCAAACACCAGAATGATCTTTCTTTCTCCATATTTCTCTTGCATTTGTAGGGGTTAGAGGGGTAAAATGTCCTGCACAGGAAGTTTTGTTCAGCATTCAATCTGATGGCCAGTTAGTAAACTCACGTAGCAATGTCAGTGACACAGGACATAAGGCTAATAAATCTTCATAGATAATGAATTTTACCATCATTTAGACAAAATAATTATTTTATAATGTAGCAGCTCTTCATGTACTACCCTGTATTTTTCAGGCAGCTTTTCACATTTCCTTGAAAAACTTAATAGTTGTCCTTGGAATCCAAGAATTTAGAGTATATTAAACTGTCTGACTTGCACTGAATAAATTTCAATAAAACACTTGTGACCTTGAATCGATGAGCTTTGTGAAAGCTTTCTTATGCTGAATTTTTACAAGAAATGTTAATGGGAAATGGCGAAACAAAGAGAAATTAATCATGAAAGAAAACTTTCATTTTCAGAGCTTTGCAACAAGTACTTTTACATAGACTCTCTTCTTAGGCAGAAGGGTCATTTCTCCCAAGAAAATCCATCTAGAAAGTTCTATTATTTTTATCCTTGAATACTGTATAATTTATTGCATTTGATGCCTTTCTTGTGATATTTCAGTATTTTCAAATACAATCTGCTCCTAAAGAAAGAATTACGGAGTTGCACAATCAAACCAGAAAGTCAGCTGTTTTCTTCTTCACATTAAAATAAGGTCTGGGTCTTGGTCAAAGGTCTTCATGGAAGAATTCAAGAGAGTTTCTTCTTTCAGTTAACAAAGCTCAGATTTACTGAGGCACAATCTTCACATACACTTGAACATAATAATAATTATTCCAGTTTCCTCTTGCCTCGTTTTGCAGCACTGTCAGATCCACCAAATATGCCATTGTCATTCCATTGGACTCTATTACTTTTTCATAAATACCTCTTTGTTTCAGAAATGTTTCTTCTAATCCAGACAGTAGGTAATCTAGCTCACGAGATATCTTTAGCAAGATTAGAAATGTGCAATTCTTGGAGGAATGACTTTACAGTGAAATGCTGACATCTGCCAACATAAGCCAGACAGCCTCAAAATGACATGTAGCACATTTAATAATCTAAAATTCCAAACAAAACTAAGAAAGTATAATGCATTAGTTTCTAAGTGACACAAGAATACCCTTGGAATTACTTTAAATAATAGTCCAAGCTGGTTTTATTCGAATATCCATATGGAATTTTCGATGATTTTTAGAAAATCATGGAATCATATAACATTAAGGGGTAGGAAGAGACGTTAAAGAGCCTCCAGTTCCAGCCACTCCTGCCATATTCAGTGACACCTTCCACTGGATGAGGTTGCTCAAGGCCTTATCTAACCTGATCTTCCTGGCAAAGAATCCCTCTCCAGCTCCCTAGTTGGTCCTTTTCAGCTACTGGAAAGTTGCCATGATGTCTCCATGCAACCTTCTCTCCTCCAGGCTGAACAGCCCCAGCTTTCTCAGACTGTCCTCATGGGGGAGGTGCCCTAGTCCTTTTACCAGCTTCATGGCCCTGCTCTGGACTTTCTCCAAGAGTTCAAAGTCCTTATGTTGGGGGCATCAGAACTGAATTCCATATTCCAGTCAGGGTCACAAAAGAGTAGAGGGGCAGGATCCCCTCCCCTCGACCTGCTGGTGACTCTCCTTTTGATGCAGCCCAGGATTCCACTGTCTTGCTGGACTGTGAGCTCGCACCACTGGCTCACGTTGAGTTTTTCATCAACTATCACCCCCCAAGTCTTTCTCCACAGGGCTGCTCTCAATCACTTTTTCACTCAACCTGTTGGTGTGCCTGGGATTGCCACAACCCAGGTGTAAGGCCTCACACTTTACTTTGTCGAACTTCATGGGATTTGCAAGGGCCCTTTTCTCCAGTGTGTCCAGGTCCATCTGGATGAGACCCCTTCTCTCCAGCACGTTGACTGGATCACACAGCTCAGTGTCATCAGCAAATTGCACTCAATCCCACTGCTCAGGAAATTGATAAGGATGTTGAACAGCACTGGTGCCAGTACTGACCCAAGGAACACCACTCCTCACTGCTGTCCAGATGGACCCTCTGTGTGTACACTCTGTGTGCAGCCATTGAGCCAGCTCTTTACCCACAGAGCCGTCCATTCATCAGATCCATGTCTCTCCAATTTGGAGACAAGGATGTCATGCAGGACAGTGTCAAATACTTTCCTTGAGTCCAGGCAGATGATATCAGTTGCTCTGGCCCTGTCATTGGAGGCCACCACATTTGTCAAGCATAATTTCCCCTCTGTAAAGCCATGTTGGCTGTTACATTACCAATCACCTCTATGTTTCCCTTGTTTTGGGATGCTTCCAGGAGGTTGTGCTCCATGGTCTTGCCTAGCACAGAAGTGAGATTTGCTTGTCTGTACTTCCCCAGGTCTTCTACTTTCCCCCTTTAAAAATATTATTTGACAAATTAATTTAGCTTAATAAAACATTCTGGATCACAAGTATTTACGTGACTTAAATACAACATGGTACCATCTCATCAATCATTGATGCATGTATCACAGTCACAGATCAAAAAATTCTCACCATAGCTGAGAACTTATTAATTTCTGATATTTTTTCCCATTTTTCCAAATTTTCTTTCTATATTCATTCTTCTCTTGAGTAATAAAGATACCCAGAAATAAAACACTGATTCTACTCACCCTTCCTCAGTGTGTAACTCACCTTGTACTAAATTTTATTTCAATTTATTTCAGAGCAAGTGCTGATCTTAGGTATGTATACAAGTAAAATATAACAGGCAAGTGAGAGAATAGAAGACTTGAACATAGCAAGCCCTGCTTGTGAGGCCCATTTCTGGATGAAAAATACAACAGAAAAGGGTAATAGAGTCAGCCAAAAAGCACAATGATCTGTAGTAAATGTTGAACTGTTACCAGGAGTAAGTATTCAGATTCCTTTAGCTGACCATGAACTGGTAAGACAAAAGAATAAAGATCCACTGTCTCAGAAGAAACAGAAAACAATATCCATCAGAGTAAACTTTGACTTCTGCAATACGAAGTAACAGGAATGTAACCCCACAGCTTCAGATTTTGTACTCTTACTGAAGGTGAACTATCAATAACAGTAATGATAGTAGTGAAAAATGGTTAATTACCTAAAGATTCCTATCAGCTTCTTTGTGAAAGAGGGATTAAGAAAACCTTCAAGGGAAAACAATCACCTAATTTTTTGACACTCTTTGCATCTTAAAACTTTGTTCTCTTCCAGACATCTGGAATTTCACATTTCTTAATGATTTTCCAAAATACTGGTAGTTCGATATTTTGGGTGCTCTGGGCTCTTTTCTGTTCTGTTTGTCTCTAAAGAATACAGCTGTCTCAGCAGAAATAGAAAAGCTGCTTTTGAATTGAAAATTCACTACTCATGTCAGCACAGCACTCCTTATAAGTTAATTCATATTCAGGTGTGGATCTTGTTTATGCATTTATAAATCTGTGATTCCTTTTGTACTGAAATAATAATAAAATAAACCAAGCCTGGGAATTCTATGCAGTGTTCTGTCTCTGATTACAAATGAAGGTCTTCTGTGTCTTCTGCCACCCCTCTAATCAGGAGTAAATTTATATAATTTTCAGAAATTAACAATAATTTCTCAGAAACCGTACATGTAGAGCCCTATTCCTGAAGATATTCAAGTGATACAGAATTCCAGTCTTGTGATTAGGTATAAAACTGATAGTAATGCTTAAGATCCCATCACCTTCAAAGTTAGATCAAGGCCAGACATATTTAGACACTGCTTGTTTGAGAGTGAATCCACTGAATCTTTTAATCAGCTTTGAAGCACCTCATATCCTCATGTGATTAATCTAAATCAGAAGACCTTAGGGCAGACCTTACAAATGACTTTAGAAGGATGTAGCTACCATAACATTTAGCTTAAATCTTAGGGGTCTGCATCTTAATAATTCCAACTTGAAATCTGCAATTCCTATTTTTGACCTGAGTACAAAACGCATTATAGAAAAGTGTAAACACTAGCTTGGGAATAACTAGACAGACATTCATAGATGCTGATATAAAGAGAACTGAAATGACTAAGCTAGAAGAGAGATATCATCTAGATTTCCAAATCTTATAGTTTTAAAGGTGAATTTTTGTAGCATCACCACCCCAATTCTATTTGAACAAAACATTGTCCTTGAAAAAGGTGAAAGTTACAGGATAAGCTTCAGTATTTTTTATAAAATGGATTTCCAGGCAAAGCAATATCTAACCAGAATATTACCTTATTTTTTTTCTTCTGTCACTGCAGGAAAAAATCTGCAAAGATTTTTTTTTTTTTTAATAACAGATACCATGACAGTGATAACAGATCCAGAGCTCTGAAAAATTCACGTAAATAAACAGACTCATGCACACACAAAGCTTTCCATCTTATTTTAATAGAAATTGGACCAAATCCCACATTCTTGAACTAATGCATTTTGTGTATGAAGTGGAATCATATAACTGATCACTAAATGCCAACTTTACTATAAATATATCAATGGCTGAATGAGCACTTCACTGGGGCTTGTTATTGTTGGTTTTTGTTGGTTGTTTTCTTAAGGGAAGTAGTTTAAGTCTGATTGCATCAACACATTCCTAACCAAAACTAAGCTTCTGCCTGATGGGATATTGCTGAGAATTATTATAGTTTATGGATGGGTACTTTCCACTCAGTAGATCAGATGGGAGAAAAATAGGCTGAGGGAAAAAAAAAAAAAAAAAACCACCCAAAAAATAACAACAAAAGAGAATCTTGTCTTCACACTGACCAGAAGAATATATTCTGTATGGCTTGAATATATCTAAGAACAGGATGAAAATAAAAATCATTAATACCTTCATTAATATTCTAATTGCCTCAGCATCTCTCAGAAAACTGTGTAAGTATTAAATAATACTCAAGAGCATACAAGAAATATCTGAGAGAAACCTTTAAAAATCCAGTCTGTAACTGCCCTTCCCCCAGGAACCAAACTATATTTCATGACAAGTGCCTTCCAAATGCAATGCTGATCCTTACCTGGAAGGGTGCCACTTACATACTCTGGCATATTTAAGGGCAAAACACATTTCAAAAAGAAATGTTCAGTGCTATCAGAAAAGGGGAGGCTCTGGCAAAGCAATTTACTACAAATGGGTGTTCTGGAAAAGATTTTTTATTAGGAGCTGACAGAGGGAACAAAATATTGGTGCCCGATATTTAGTGAGTAGAGTAAATTACCAGCAAGACAGGAGATTTGGGGTACTATTCCGCTATTATACAGTTTGAATTACTTGTGTGCAACCATTTTTGTAAGATATTAAAGTTTCTGTCAAGGTGACTTTCACATAATTTAAGTGCAATTTTCACAAGAGAAGGTCTGCATATCCCTTGTCTTTCTATCAGGACAACCAATGCTTTTGGACAGATAAATTCACAGCTTGAAAGGGATTTAAAACCTCTCCTCTATGAAAAAAAGACATAAACAATTTTTATACATGAGAAGTTGATGAAGGAGTTCCCTAATGCTCTAGGGTGTTTTGAATGGTATCACAGAAGGACTGAGTGCAGTTAAAGCTGATGCAAATATCCCTCATGGCAAAGTAACAAGTGATCAAAAACAAAACAATGGCCACTATCAGCAGTTTCAGTGGAATAAGATGAGGTTTTGTCATGATGTAAAACTGACTCATCTTGTACCTTGCCACAATAGCTATTTCCTGACAGAAGTACAGATAGAAAAGGTATTTTTTAAGTAGTCTGTCCCAGAGACAATTCCTTCTGGAAGGAAATCATCATTCACTCTCCAGTTCTCAGCTGGACTCACAAGCCTGGCTGTAGCACAGAGCAATTAGATCATCTGAAGTACCACAGACACAACAGGTTCCTAAAGACACTTTAAGAAACTTGTCATTTGTACATGGAAACGAGTCAGCCCCGGAGCACTCTTTTGGGAGCTGCCATTTCAGAGTCTGTGCCTTACACTGGAAGTTTGCCTACTGTGAATTCTCCTGGAAAAAGAGCATTCAAGTTCTCCAGAGTGCAGGATGACAGTTTAGTGGCACCATATGGCAATATTATCTGATAATGACATCTCCAAGGTACAGATAAAGTTTTCTTAACTTCATTGATTTCAGGAGTTGTGATATATGCAAAAGAGGAGAAAATCGGTAGTGGAGTGAACATCACTGTATGTAACACCTAATGCAACGTAAGCAGAGCTCAGGGAAAGGAGATATCACACATTCTTATTCTAGTACTGCACCATTAAATGCAAATGCATTTTCTGTTACCAGAGCAGATGTCATTTTGCATTTTCAGTTCCAAAAGAGAATACAGACAAGAAGGTCACTTTACTCCCATTTTCTAATAGAAATTTCAGATTTTTTTCTTTTTTTTTTTTTTTTTCACTCTGAAATAAGCTCTACAAGCAAGAGATACACACTGTTCAGAGTGAGCGTGGTAGTGAAAATGTGATTTGGAAAAGTCTTAATATGGAAGAGACATAGATGCCTCTGTATACATACATATGTGAGAAGCTATGCTCATGGTGTTCACAATTTAGTGGATTACATAAATTGCGTTACAGTGCACTTTCCTGAGTCCTTTCCAAGATTTTTATACTGTAATCTTTATCAAAAATGCCAAAAATTCTAATAAGGGTAAATAATTGAGATTATTAAAAACTCCAGACTAACAACAGTAACAGGCATAGTTCTTAAGTAATCTATTATGAGACTGTTTTGCTAAACTCTGCACATATATTTTCTCTTTGGGCAATGATTATTTCCTCTTTTTTCCTCTAAGTAACAATTGATTTTTTGAAGCAATTTACTTTTTTTTTTTTAGTGCCCTGTCTGCATTATATTGACTCAATTATTTCTGTCGTATGGCCTTTATGTGTAGGAAGTACATGTTGGCCTTTGTTACTGATCAGTTTTTCTGTGTATAAACTAGGGAATATGTAATTCCTATTTCTGAGAGAAATTCTACAGTCTGATTTAATGTATTTTGTGCTGTACTCTAAAATCCTAAATTCATTAAGATCTGGCAAAGTCCAGATAATGTTACTCAAGATCATGCTGCTCTGTGGTTGGGCTAAGGATTCTTGCACCTCCTGGGACAGCATATGAAGACATTACACTGTGAGAAAAATAGCCAATTTTTATAGCCTTCCAGGCCTCTGAATGTGTTTGAATTAATGTAAATGTGACTGAGGCACATAACTGCAGTGAAATACAGCACATTAGGAATGTCACACCAACAAGGAGTCTTGATGATATTTCCAGTTAAATAAAGCCAGACACGTTTTTCATATACAAAAAACAAAAAATAATTTTCAAGTTTGCTTTCCTTAAAAGCCTGCCAGATTTCAAAGGCTTTGGAAGTGATGAAAATTTCAATGATCTTTAAATGAAAGACATCTAAGAGGCATATAGACAGAGCTGCAGCTTGTTCTGCTCTGCTATACAAAAGGATGGAAGGGGGGACTTTTTAGGAGACCAGACATTGTGCAGCAGATGAATCTGGTATTCAAAATTCTCATTTATTCTGAAGAAGGGTTTCCTTTTGACCATGTCACAAACTCTCTAGAATGAAACTGCCTAAAGAGGAATATTTCCCCATAGGAAATTTAAAGATAAACTGTGATCTCAAAAGAATACTTTAGATTCTTACTTCTTTTGCATCAAAAAACAAGTCACTATTTAACTGATTCTAAAGAGTTTCCCCAGGTTGGTGGAAGGTTCCCCCCAAACTATGGTGAAAGAAAGTAAGTGAAAGAGATTTTTTAGTTCAACTTATCAGATACATATTCACAGTGGAGAGTCTGGTGTACAAACAAATGCAATTTTCTGTTAGTCTATTTAGATTTCCAGTCTTCCTAATATTTGAACCATTTGCAATCACAGCTCTGTTACTGGGCAGAGAAGCAGTTTATCTTGCTTTGATGATATGGAACACGGGCATGGAGCAGCTTGGCACCAAGTTTTTAGACACTGGGATTTCCAAAATTCACTGATTTTGGAAAGGGAATTAAGCCATAAATATTGTCAGGTCTGTGCTGCTTTGGATTCTTGATGACTACATGCCTGCAACAACCCCACACTGTATCCAACAGTCCTTTTGCATTGTGTTCATCACTTCCAGGACTCGCAAAGTGTCTGGGTTCAGCAGTATCTGGGACATGTTATTTTGCAATGTCAATATATTGTATTTGCTGTCAGAATTTAAGCAGAATCCTGTTTAGCTGCTTTTAAGAATTCAGAACTATGTATCTCCTGCTCAGCTATGTACAAATCCATTTTGACTGGTGTATTTATCAGGTTTTCCTGGATTGCAATATGTTCCTTTTTTTATGGAAGAACACTGAAAATTGTGTCGTTTATATACAGTGTTTATAGTCTCAGGAGCAATGAATATACCAGGTTTCTGTTTTATTTTTTTTTCTTTCTCCTGAATGACTGCAAATGATGATTTGTCAGAAGCTGTTTGTTTTTACCAGAATTTTATATAATCCATTTGCAAATTGGGAAATAAAATATTTTCTCACATCTCTAATAATAATTAACTTGACACTCAAGGCAATAAAACAAAATCATTTAGATAATTGGAAGTGTCTAAGTAACCAATTATTTGAAGATGTCTTTGTGGCTTAAGGAGAACAAATAAGGAAGTACTCCCCAAGTGAATATCCAATGCACAGTCTCTGCAAATGTTTCCCATGCAGACACTATTATGGATGTGACACATGCAGATACTTGCAGAACATTGTCACTTCACATCTGATGATGATGTGCTGAAACAGAGTGTGCTTCTGCAATGCCATGAGAGGAATGCAGAGCATATGTCTGAAACACCTCTGAAAGTCCCTTCCAGATTTTGTGACATTCTGCTGAAATCTCAATTGCACCACCCTCCAAAATTGTTAGAGGATTCACAGTTGCACCAAATCCTCTGCTCTACCAGTCTCCACTGCAATAACAAAACTAAATTGCTCTTTTTCCACCTATATCTACCTTCAAGTTGGTTTAATTTCATATAAAAAGATGCAAACAAGTAGAAAAACATTCAATGATGATTCACTGAATACTTTTGGCTAGGGAGTAACGGGGTTTGTTAACCACTTATTATGACTCGTAGGCTGTGCCTCAATGAAGCCAATAAATTGTACTTTTCTGAGAACACCCAGCCCTAAATTACACAAATAGTTACTCATATGCTCTGCCAACAGTCAAGCACTCAGGTCAGTAAAATACTGTAATTCATTTTGTGTAGCTTGGCACTTTCCACAGTGATCGATCTTTCTTTCTTACTTGGCAAAGCTCTCTTCTTGGGGTGATTAACAATAACAACCAAAAAAACATTATAATCTTCCTGCAAAAGCAGGGGTTTAGCTTCCTGCTGCAGGGTAGTGTCAATTGTCAGCATCTTGTTTGGTTTGTTTAGCTGGTTTTATTCTTCTCTGACATTTAGAGATTATGTGTTTTCCTTTTCCTCCTCCTCATTGCTGGAGCCATCTGTGGGCCTTTGCACAGACACATCCATTAGGAATACCAGATAGACAAAGCTAATGTGCACTGGAGTAAGATGACAAGCTCCTTTTCTTAATAAAGGCCATCACTGCTGCTCAAGTGAGGATTGCAAGCTTCCGAAGTAGTTTGAAAATCAATGGTTCTTAATTTCCATGAGTATTTTTCTACCACATTTAGACTGTTCCATAAATTAAACAGTGAGGGGTCTTAGGATCCTGATCCCCTGAAACCACATTTCTACCTGTGCATTAAGTGCTCTCTGGGATCAATCCTGGGTATGGGACCTTTGAGGTCAGGAGATGCCTGTGGGGCAGTCAGTCTCTGTCAAGCCACCCCCAGGGCCCCCTGCTCAGGATTCTGCATGGGCCCATTCTGATCAACAAACACTTTGCATGAGATTCCTCAGTTCTGGAGGGTAAGGGAACTTAGAAGGATATCCAGTGGAGAGATGTCTTAGAGCAATCACTATTCCATTCATTCTGTGTCCTGAGCTGTCTGTCCATGCTATAATCACAGAAGATTTCAATCCAAGCACTGAAAACTGACTCCAATAAATACTTGTGACCCAGCTGGAGCAGGTACCCAGAGCTGTGGCCTGGGAATACTTCACAGCTGCAAATGATCTGCACACAGCTGAAAGACGGAGAATGAACACTGAACATATGGACCCCACGTATCATATTGGCTAAAACCCCTTTATGTTTAAAGACTTAAGCAGATAGCAGAGATAGAAAGAGGGGGCTGAAGTCTGTCCTATTCCATCTTTATATGGCAAGAATTTCAGCATGAATTAATGAAGTTGCCAACACCATCTGATCACTGCATATCATCATTATTATTAGCAACTATCATTTCCATCAGAGAAACTGAAAATACTTTTTCGTATTCCAATTTTCCTGAACGTTTCCTTACTCCTATCTCCTATTTCCATGCCATTTCAGCTACACAAAGTCTTAAAATAGTGTCCTTATAATTTTGTTTCATACCTTGTTTCATTTTTGTATGTGAATTCTCATGTGTATTCTGTCAAAAAAAATATTTGGAAGGTATGACCATTTCTCTTGATCAGGTATCAGCTATCAGGTAGGTGGCCAAGTTTTGAAACATTTTTACTTACTTTTAACTGTGTGCTCCAAGATGATTTCTATGTTTGTCTTAGTCCTAATTTCATCAGCTAGAGATTTTTTTCATCTTAACTTTTCCCCACATTGATCTGTAAATGCCTGTGTAAATTTTTTGTGTAAATATTTAAAATTATTTTAGAAAACAAAACCCAGGAAGTTTAATCTTTAGAAGGTTTGAACATTTCACTTCAGACACACAGAATCTCTGCTTCCTTGCATGAATTTTCATAATTTGAATAAATACAAATACCAGACTTTAAAGCAATTTAGTCATTGAATTTCATTTTTCATACTTTGTGAAGACCCTCTATGTTTTGTTATGTTGAACAAGACATTAATTTATAATATTTATCTTTAAAATCTCTCTCATGTATACTCATTGCTTATTACATAGAATTACAATTCAGTAGATTCTTGGAAAATACGTCTAGAAAAGCACATTAATCAAAACTGGGAGATTATTGCTTAGGTTGTTTTGGCTTCTGAAAACTTCAGCCATAAATCAGATCTAAATATTTCTAGGGACACAGACTAATGGTGAGAAGACATTAGGATTCTTTTTTACTAGTTGAAAATGTACGGATTTGCTTGAGTCTGCTAAAAAAAAGAATGACAATATTTCAGCTGTAATTATATCAAACCTATAATTTGTCTTAGTTCAAAATTAATCCACATCACCATAAAAATGGCATTGAGGTGTCATGTTCCTTTAGTAACACCTCTCTACTGAGATCCCTGACTAACAACTGTGCTTCAAAGTGTGCTATGATCTCTGTCTTCTGGCTCAGATGCTGAAGTGTACAGTGATTAAAACACAGCGGGAATGCCTATTCCTCATTAAAGACATTACTGAAAGTCATCCAAACTACAAGACTTTGTAGCAGTTCAGAAGACATTACAGCTACATCCATGCTACAAAACTAGTGTTGAAAGAAGCAATATGACAGAGATTTGATTTGAAATTTCTGCATTGCCATGGAGAGAAAATCATCTACTATGCTCTGAAACATTTTAAATTTTGGATTAAATATATGCATTTATTTGATCTCTTAAATACAGATATATTATTTTATATATATATATATGTATACATATATATTTAATTTTTCTAATAAATATATGTGTATATATATTCAGAGTGTATGAATATATGCTCCATAAATATATTCAGTCTGTGAACAAGTCTGTGAACACTCTCAACCTTCTTTTGCTAAGATAAAATAGATTAAACTCTTCACATACCTTTATGTTGGTGTTTAAATCCTTTAATCAGTACTGTGGATTGTCTCTGAGCAGTTTCCTATTTATCATCACCTTTCTTGAGGCACATACAACAATTCTAGGCATACAACCCTGAATGCCCAGCATTGTCATCAGTCATAAAGTGCTGCAGCTATAAGTATTCTCTCATTTTCATGCACAAGAGTCTTAGTCCTTTTAGCCGTCACACTGAGCCTGGCAGTCTTAGTGGGTGACTGCTCATTCACCTCCATCAGACCCATCTCTCTGTGTCTTTGATCTGTTCAAATTGGAACAATTCCAAACCTTTCCTGGGCAGAGTTCAGGTGCTGACTATGGGCAGGAGGCCATTTTAAATACGCTTTTCTCATCTGGAAAACATATTTTTAAGACTAGGAATCTTTCATTTTATATGAACACAATTGTCCACCCAGATGCCTGAGTCCTTTTCAAAGTAGCTCCTTCTCCAGGACTCTTTCATCCCATATTGTCCTTGCTTCCACATACATGATTTTGTCAATGTTAAAACCCACATTTTTTGCCTGTTGGTGGTGTTAATCAATCCAGATTGCCCAGCGTCATGAGATGGGTAGAGTTTTTTCTGTTCACTTAACACTCTTTCAACTTTCTACCATTTGCAAGATTTACTGGCGATCATCTTAAGCTTTTTAGATCACTGATAAAATAGCTTGGGATGAAAAATAAGAATCTCTGAGAATTTTTCAGAAACATCCACTCACTGATGATCAGTCATTTGCAATTTGATGTAGAGTTCCCTTAATTAACAGGTCTTAATCCTTTTAATATGTTGATAGCATATTGTTCAAGTTCTTTAATTAAAAGGGCATGTGATGTGAAATCAAAAACATAATTGTATTACATGAACACTATTTTCTTTATCAGACAAATATTTAACCTCATCAGAAAAGATATTAAGTTGCTTTGACATGATTCATTTTCCTGAATCCCTGTTGATTGGCATCAATTATATTTTCCTTAATTCTTTGTTAATTAAAGTTCCATAAATCAAGTCCAGCATCAGCCATTCTACTACTGCTCCTTAAAAAAACATCTCTACCCCTTTGGAATGACTGAAACATGAAAGAATGGACTCTAATCAAAGGTAGTGAATGATATAAAAAGGAATAAGGCAATGGTACATGCTTGTTTCTTTAAAGACACTGTAACTATAAGCAGTCACTTAAAATCAGCATTTCCCCAGATTCAAGTTCCCAAATAATAACTTCACCATTATCACTAGCAATCCCTAAGTACAAACTTGATTGAAGTGAAGGACTTTTTAAAGTGTAGAGCAATAACTAAACTTGTGGCAATGAGGGAAGTTTTAACTCAAAAAACCTCATTGCAGTTATATTGCTATTCAAGTGACCTTATATTCAACTAAGTAGGAGATCACTGACATTTAAATTCCATTTTTATTTACATTTATATTTTTATTTTAGAACAAAATTACAGTCTTTTTTTTTCCTAAATATAATTTTTTTAATAACCAACTACTCAGTTCATGTTACTTTTTAGAAATTATTTTTTAGGCAGATATGCCAATTTAGAAAAAAATAAATTTTTATTATGGAAAGATTTCATGATATTTTTTGGGATTTCTGCTTTTTCAATAGACACCAGCTGTTGCATTTCAAATTAGGCTTAGTTAAATTGCATTTTCATTTTCTGAAAAACTGGGAAAATGTAAAATTCTGTTCCTTTGGGCAAAGAAGTGGATAAAATAAGCATGGATATCAAACTCCACTATAACCACAACTTTACAGATAATTAAATGTTGACCTGGCACAACAAAGAATCTCAGAGAAATGCTAATAATGGTGGAGAAAATGTTAGAGCTATGTGCTGGTTTTGGCTGGAATAAAGTAAATCCTCTTCACAGTAGCTGGTGTGGTGCTGTGGTTTGGATTTGTGACAAAAGCAGCATTGGGAACAGAGGGATATCTCAGATATTGCTGGGCAGGGCTTGTGCCCTGTCAAGGCTTTTCTGCCTCTCAACCTTCCAGTGAGGAGGCTGGGCACAAGGACCTGGGCAGGGACACAGCTGGGAGAGCTGATCCCACCTGTCGGAAGGGGTATACCACACCCTATGGCATCGTGCTCAGCATATAAAATGGGGGCAGAAGAAAGCAGGGGATGCTCAAAGCAATGGGGTTTGTCTTCCTAAGTCACTATTACATGATAGAACCCTGCTGTCCTGGGGATGCCTGAACACCTGCTTTCCCATGGGAAATAGCAAATTAATTCCTTGCTTTCTTTAGGTTCTGTGCACTGGTTTTACTTTACCTATTAAAATGCTTTTATCTCAACCCACAAGTTCTTACATTTTTACTCTTCTGATTATAAGCCCCATTCCACTGTGGATGAGTGACTGAGTGGCTGCATGGGACTGAGCTGTTTACTGGGGTTAAAATATGACAGGCTGGTGGAAAATACAAGGTCAGATCTTAAATTCAGTATTTTATACAATGTGTCCTCATTTATTGCTTCTATGGAAAGTAGAATTTGATTAATGAAAGTCTTCTTCTCTTTAAATTTTGACATGTCATTATGCTTCAGGATTTCACATCCGAACTGTAAAATTAGATTCCCTAGATCTGATTCACAAATTTTTCAAGTATTACTGAAGAATATATACCCTTTCTAGACACATTCAGGATTTAAGTAGGAATTTAATTATTATGTGTTAAATAAGACAGAAGAGAATGATCTGATCTTTTTTGCTGTTTGCGTTGCTTCCTGAAAAACTTTGTTTCAAAAATGTAAAGGAAACAAGACCTTATCCTGCTGAAAAATCAGTGCTGTGTCAGTACTCATATCATGACCATTCCACTCACAAAATCATCTGTTCAAATCCCTTCAAGATACTCACACCTTTGAATCTCCTAGGATTAGAATTTTGTGCATTTAGCTTTCAAAATTCTGAGCAGTAGCTACCTACGGAAAGTCCCTTGCCGCTGATGTAAATCCTTCCATAGACTTCAAAGGATTTTGGAGTAAGTCCTAACATTACAGATGGTGGATAATTCTCAGTAAATGGCACATCAGACACAAGTGGACCCTTTCTCCCTGCAGGAAATATCAATAAGGCCATTCAAATCCAAAATTATTAATGCTATAATGATTTCTGAATACTTGATTTTGATTTTTTTATGACATCAAAAGGGAATCTTGTCAAAATATATTAACTATTGACTTGCACCTTTTAAATATACTAAATAAGAGAGGCATGCCCCTAATATCCATAGGATAATGATGGCTCTATTAGTCCTTTAAATAATATAATGTAGACAACTGATATCACCTTCCCCTGGTGGTTTGGAATGAACCTGTAAAGGCCATGATGTCACCATTGAGCCTCACTAGAAAGCCCTTAACCTGTGAATGATCACTTTTTGGTGACTGCCTCCATGTTCGTACTCCGAGTACCAACTTAATTGATCAAGCATAATAATTCCTTCATTCTGTGAGAAAACCATGAATCACTCCATTTCAGCAATATTAACCACTGAGTATGAGTCTCTAGAGAAAGGATAAAAGGGTGTGAACAATATTAAAACAAGGAGGAGGTTTTAAGAAATAAGGCGTTTTCTGATTTAGCTTCCCTGAACTGATTTAATTACTGTATCTCAAAAACAGAGACAGTGTGAAGGAAATGACAGAGGAACTGATGAACAGTTTCTTACAATACAGGCTTGAGTCTTTGAAGAAAAGCCCAATGAAAGGGCTTTGAAATAGAAAGGTGTCTATCTCCAAATAGCCTATGAACAGAGAGCTCTGAGACCTATTGGGTGGCCTGAATCTGTAAAAAGCCAATTCATCCCAGAATTATAGGCCAATAGCAATTATCACATATAGTCTGATAGAAAAGTTTAAGTCTTGATAACATTTTTTTTTGTCTCTTTTAACACAGAAGTGTGAAAATTAACCAGCTTCAATACTTTCTTAACAAAAAAAAAAAAATTAAAGACGTGCTGGATGTATGCCATAGTTGTCACATTTATCTTTTCCAAAGAGTTTTACTGCATAAAGAAAGCAGGATTTTAAAACATGTTTGATCTTTCTGAGTTAGTAAATACTGGTTTAGATCTACTTTCATTACTCTTTCCTCCAAAATGGTATTTTGAAACTTAAAGAGTCTTACAGATAAAAAATTGCCAAGCTGAGTGCAGAAACGTATTAAAATGCAGTGTATTTTGCAGTCATTCCCAGAAGTAGTTCAAAAATGCTCCATCTTCTCTCCAGAGCCAGGGATCAAAGCAGAATCATTTCAAATGCAATGAACTTTGAGCCATTTCTTCAGGCAGGTGGTCGATACTTCAGTGTGTAGCAAATGTTAACATATTCCAGGGCTAGGAATAGAACCAGAAACATAATTTTACCAGGTTTTCTCCAGACTCATGCTACATTTAGAAATAGAAAACAGGCCTAAAATGAGATTTGTCTCTTTTGAAGTATAATAGAAGTTTTAATAGATAGGGAAATAAAAGTCTGTGTCTTAGGGAAGGTAGTCTTCTCAGCAGTGATCAAAATCAAATCAAGTGATGTGTAGTAGTATGGCTCAGTTACAAAAAAGAACTTGTATGCAAAAGCAACTAAATTTCAGTTTCTTAAAAGTGATTAGAAATAGGGAAAATATTAAACCTGACATTCACTGATAGAGTGAAAGCATAGGGGTTTGCTTTAAAGATTAATATACTATTAGTGTTCTTGTTTACAGGAAGAAACATACAAATCTGAACTTGAAAGAAGCAGAGCTATAGGATTGGAACTTTATAAAAAAGAGGATGTTTGTGGCCTTTGAAAATCCGAAAAGCTTTTAAGCAAAAGCTGCTAGGTCCATGTGATTCTTGTAGGCACTGTCCATGGAGTTCTAAAAATTTTGGTAATAAAAATAATTCAAATGTTTATATAAAACAAACTGTCACCTAAAGTCAGATTCAGCAATCAGAATTACTTTTTTTTTTTTTTTGTGCTATCCTCTAGAGAGCAACAGGACTTTTTGTGCCTGATATATGTTTTTCTAAGGCTTTTACAGAAAGAAACAGACCATTTCCAAAGTTTCATGTCTTTACAACTCTTTCTTGGTAAATACTTGATCTAGCTAAAACTAACTAACAGCAATAAAGGATATAAATTCTTGATTAGTACAGCAGAATGTATTCAGAGACTTTAGCATATAAACTTCTTATTCTGGAGAAATATTTAAATTGGAATTTTTGCCATATCTGACCCTCTAAAATGTACAGGTAGTTGTTATAATTTTTTCAAAACACTAAAAATATTTAGTAAAGATTGAAGGGTTTTTAACCACAATATCTGTCAGGGTTGAAATAGCTCCTTTTAAACACTCAATTAGTGTGTTGGTGTCATAACCTAATGTGGGTACAAAACCTGTTGTCTAATATCTGGGTTTTAAAAGACCATGTTAATATTTTTTTCTGCTTTATTTTAATGCTATAAGGAAACAAATTCACTTTTTCTACTATAATTTACTGACCTTTTTGCACACAACTCACCCTAGTTTGTGTTCTCTACAGCTTCTCTTGTACTGTAAGTCATGCTGGGGGACTTGCCAACAGTGAATGGGGAACATTGAGAGGCACTTCATATGCTAGGAAGATGTTGGCATAGTGAACAATCAAAGTCAGGACAGTGATAAAGTATTTTATTTTTTTTTTATTGTATTTTTCTTTCTTTCTTTCCAGAATTTGCATCTCTCGTTATTGTGATGGCGATGAAATACTATGTAGGAGGGGAAGAATTTGCATGATATAAGGCTCTGGAATAATCATAGAAAAATATTAAATGCAAAGAAAGATTTTGCAGATGCTCTAAATCTTTTGTGAGGCTTATAAATGAAGCATCAAAATCAGAAGTTTTACAATAATCCTCATTGTCCTTTTGTCATGGCTTTTCTGTTGCAAAACTGGGAAGAATCTACTGTAACAGAGGACTAACAAAGAGAACACTGTGAAAAATAAACTGAGATCATGAAAATCACACCTTATAGTCCACCAAACAACCATACTGTCATCTTATTTTAAATTGGTTTGTTCTAGGTTCTTTGGATTAATGAAAATATCTGTTATTTTAAAAATTAAATATATTCCAAAATAATATGCAAGATAAAACTTCTTCAGTTCATTTGTCATCCAAGCAACAGACAATCCATCTTAGATTGCACAGTAAATCAAATTATATTCCCAAATATTACTGAACGAAGCATTCTGATTGTTTCACTGCTTCTTATCTTTCATGATGGTCACTGATATGTACTTTCATGTAAGCTAATCCTCTTACTAAATTAAAAGAACATGAGAAAATAATACTAATGCTTTATAATAATACTAATACTAATGCTTTACTGTGAGATTCTAAACCAACTTTTGAAAAATGAACAGTGTTCATTTTCTGCTAGAAAATAAACATCAGACTCTGTTAAAATGATTGACATCTGTAAGGTTGTCAGATCTCTACATACTAATAATTGCTTCTTACCAGAGATCTGTTTCCTTCTCAAGAATAACCTTGTTGTCTGAAAAATGCGCCATGGATCATCAAGAGAAAAACTAAAAAGGTACTGGCACGGGTAAAACTGCATTAAAAAATAAATTGTTAAAGCTCCACAGCTTTTTAGTTTACCTTGCTGTAGGGATTTGCTCCTAGTTTTAACTTTATCACACTTGCATTTATCTTAAGAATGTTTTGTCCAGTCTGCAAGCCACAAACCTACTTGATTCAAAATAGGTTCAAAGAACAAACTAAGCTCAAAATACCCATTTAACTGAAGCCAGTCTATTCATCATACAATTCTCTTCATCACTATCATCATCATCATCATCACCATCATCTTCTAATTCTTTCTAGCTTATGGATTTCTCTATTAATAAAGTGTCTTTTGAGTGTCAGATGTAACTCCCTCTGTCAGAGCCTGTTGCAGTCTCATCAAACAATCTCAAACTCACTCAAATATGAAACTTCTCTTGACATAGGACCTGGAAGCATGGGGAGATATTAACTGTTCCAAAGGAGAAATATTTTCTTGATGAGTAACTTTTCTGCAGATCAAGGTGCCAGAAAGCTTGTGCAATGACATTTGCAGTTTTTGTAGGCTGTGCTCCATGTAGAATCCTCTAGATGACATGATATGGAAAAATGTGGCTTTGTAGTGAGCTCAGACCAAAGCCACTGTGACCTTTGTGCTGACTAAATTTTGAAAAGAGATAATCTCTTGTCTCTCTTCACATGGTTCTATCTCAACCAGCTCCTTCATCTTATCCAGCAAACTTTTCCAGGAACTCATTTCAAATGTGATAAGTCACATGTCTTAAATTCCTATTGGGAATTTAAGGAAATACAAAAGCATAAAAAGGAAAAAAATGCTTAAAAATTGACAGTTCAAAACTCTTTGAATCTCAGATTTTTTTAGCTATAGCCTTCTTCAATCTTTACTCTGAAGTCGGGGCAGTTCTTGCCTCACTGGCTGAGGACTCCAATATACTTTAATTTTTTTCCATTTTTTTTAGTAGGAGTAGATAATGTTATGTAATATAAACACAGAAACTAAACCATTCCATTCAAAGGGAATTGTTTCCCTCATGTCCAATGCAATAAGTTGGTTCAAGGTCTAGGGGTGATTTGTCATAACCTTCCACATGCATACTAACTTTGGGATTGCAATGTAGAATGAAAAGTGGTGGAAAATTCATAAAGACATATCCTTCAGCAACTATGTTTGTTTAAGTTAAAGTTAGACTAAAATTGCATGAATTACATGTTTATATTTCTATTAATAATACCTTTAGGTTGGTTATAACATTTTAGAGTTCTAAGAGCTAAATTCCACCACTCAGTCCCATCAGGATAAAAGCCATCGGGCTCATATATACGACATGAGTTTCATTTTGGCTGATAAACAGCACACACAAATGAGCAGGTCTTGTCTCTGGTAGTGGCCATCAGCAGACACTTGAGGAAGAAAAGCAGAACTCTTCCAAAGCATTTTCCATTCTCTACCTTCAAGACCTGCTGAGTCACAGATGGTGTAATTGTACCTAATATTTTCCACCTTTTTTTTTTTTTTGGTCAATTTTTGATTGATTTTCCAGCTTATATAAAATTTTAATGTGAACAAAGTCATGGGAAAACAAATTTTCATTTTAACTATGTGTGTAATAAGACTTGTGCTTATTTTAAACCTGATACATTTGGTGCCTTGGTTAACTGAAGGCACATACAAAGCACCCTCCTCACTTGAAGCTATCTCTGCACACAATAAAAAATGAGTTAGCTCACATTAATATCATGTCAGTATCATTACTCCATGCTGCTTTAATATTTTGTGATTTACTCTAAACCCACATGGTTTTCTGAAGTAATACATATTAAATTACCATGAAGAATTTCTGGATTCTGTTATCTTTCTCTGCACTCCAAACCAAATCTTTTCCAATACTCCAGATTCCATAATAAATATACTTTTATATTACACAGGATAAGAAGGGCCCTTGGAGTTTCATATATTAAACAGGTGGCCTAAATTGACACAGCATGCTGTCTTACACTGCACAGTAAGTTTAATGTCTCCTGCAATGGTTTAGTTTGCTCTTTGCTGCTATAAGGTGTGAAATGTACATTCACTTAGAGGATGGAAAGCCATTGTGTGTGGAGATGAAAGGGGCAAGGCCCTCTTACAAATGTCCAACTCAGCAAGTGTCCTTTCTGCTGTTTATATAACTCCTCCACAAAGCACCCAAAAATCGAGCTCTTCCCATGGAAATAAAATATTCATTCTAAGTTAATTGGAAGAGGGTTGTTTTCTTCATTTTATTTGGATAAGTAAGCTGCAGGGATGTGAAATAACAATTTAGTCCCTCATGTCTCAGCTATCAAGAAGAGTGACAGCATCACTGGGGCTCACAGGTGCTCTGGAGTTTGCTCTCAAAATTTTCTCAATATTTGCTCTCTTCTCAGGCACCTTGCAGCCATTTTCTGCTCACTGCAGTTGTCTGAAACAGGAGGGATTTCGTTCAAAGTCTCAAAGCTAGTTAGATTTGAACCAAAACCTGAACTATTTAGATTGCCTCTCTGGAGCCTTACAATACCTCAAGGGACTGCTCGTTTGACAGCCTGTGCACACCTTTTCAGCTCTTTTTCTTTGTTCACCCCTCCCATAAAACAAAAGTGGAGTTGGCCTGCTTGAACAGATTTGACCAGCTTAGCATTTTCCTTCAAATGAACATCCTCACATAAGAACCTTAATCAACAAGTAGCCACAAGGGGAGCTGAGTCAATGCTACTCATCACCTCAGTTTTCCTCAGCCCCTTGAATGTTCTTAGCCTTTACACTTACCCCATAGGCAGAAAATACAGAAGTCTTTTAAAGAGGTCAGACTAATCCTTTCCTGCAAACTACTGCTGTGACTGAAGTTCTATCACTTATAGAAATGTGATGTCTTCTATACCTTTTCAAATTTAAAAATTCTGGACAACAGGATGCAGCCTTTTGCTCACAGCCTTAGCAAATTACCAGGTTTCAAATTGAAAAAAAAATTACTTAACAAAATATACTATCCCTGAGGTATATCTAAAAGACATGTTGATTCCATCCTTTTCTTTAGTTATGCCACTTCCTCAGCACTATTCTTGCAGGAGCAGCAGGGAAAAAAAAATGTAATGACTGGGTCAAATACTGAAGAAAGAATTTGCAGCCTTTTTACAGAACTCTTGAGGCACACAGACTCAGCATGATGAAAACCATTGAATTTTTTCTATGTCTGACTGGTGTTTTCATTACTGCATTTCTATAGCAATGCTCTCCATCTCTACCTTCATACATGCCAGCTGTCCCATTTTCAGCTAGACAATTCTCATGTTTCTTATCTGTTTTCAGCTGTCACATGCTTTATCTGTCTTGTTTGTTTTCTTTGTCCATGCACATTACTGCAGCTGGGGCAGTTAGCAGCCACACTTCTGTGCAACAGGCCTGGATTATTGGAGGGCGCTGAGTTTGGAGCCAGCTGAGCTAAAATGAGCATTATTTAATCTGTTCAGTTTGAAGGTGCAGGGTGTGGTTAGCTTTTCAGTCTTATGGTTTTTAGCACTGTACTAAAGATAGCTTCAAAGCAAACTAAAACCTCATGGCATACTCTATGCACAGACTTTGTGTAATAGAAGTTGAAAAGAAATATTTATGCATTCATACAATGGTACCTCCTTGTTGTATAAAACATCAGAGCCCTTTTTAATATATGACATTCTAATGCTTAAGTCTCAGGCAAATCAATCCCTTAATGCACAAATGAGTCCAATCATTTTAGGTGCCACTTTTTCATCTTTCAAAAATAAATGCTGCATTAAATAGATTCTGGGGACAAAATAAATGAGATCAGAGGCCTGAAGTACTGTTCTCCTCTGATACCTCTCAGCTACATTCCTGAAACCCTCTCTTCAAGCTGCTAAATTAAAGTCCAGTACTTTTATTATCATCGTCTGTTGAACAAATAGCCCCTTATGTAATTGCCTTTTTCTGAGAGAGAGAAAGAGAATTCCAGGTTTCTTAGCACAAAAAATCCCATTGATTTTGGGGTGTAAATTTGTGAGACCCTCCCCCCCCCAGTACAACGATATGAGGATTTTTGATCTGTCTTTCTTCTTGATATGTCCTGCTAAGTGGACAGATCTGACATGAATATCTGGTATCAAACAGTCTGTGTGGATTTCTTGTATGGAACAATAACAAAAGTAATACAAATAAAATTAACAACAACAATAATAATAATAATTAATACTACTACTACTAATAATAATAATAATAACAATAAAAAAGAGGACTCTGTAACTCAAATTATCTGATAGGGCTTTCAGTGGCAGGCATCATAACAAGAGGATGATTCACACAGCACACAGGAATGCTTGTCATCCTTAGGGGCAAACTACAGCAAGTCCTATTAATGATTCATAGGGTGGAGTTTCCTGGTAGAGCTGCATGTTCCAGCTTAGCAGACTGACTTTAACATTATCACTAGATCAACAGCAGTCAAATAAATGCTGAGCTCACTCAGCCCCAGGGAAAAATTCCAAAGGAATACTAGTTAGATACATGGCATAAAAGAATGGAAGGAATAATTAAAGTCACTGGAAGAAAAATAAAGCAATCTCAGCTATGTGTTCATCACAACCAATATATACTAGTGGTTTATTTGAGACTTGTTATTGTAGTTATATCTGGTCAAAGACACCAGGAATATATCAGGGGGACAATATTCAGGACAGGAATATATCAGGGGCACAGTATTCAAGGGACACATGCATATGTCCAGCAACACAAATAGGCCAACCCTGCATTATATTTTATATGGATGGTTTTGATGTCATCCCATCATAATGCCAGCTGTTTCCAGTATCAGTGTGCCTGCTGTTCTGACAGGCTTCTGGGACATCATGAACTTACATTTCCTAAGCAGATATGCCAATCAGATTTACTTTAGCCAAGAAGTCCCTCCTGGCAAAGGACCTGACCTACAGGAGGTAGCCACAGAATCGATTTCCAGGGTCTGAGGACTGTCTCCTTCCCTGCTTGTTCTCCTGCAGGAAGGAGCCTGAAGGGGAAGATCATACCAGAACAGACCTATGGGGTTTGATGGCCTGGTGACACAGCTGGGATTCACTTCAGCAATTGCTTTAAACCTACCAGGGCTGCTGCTCTCCTGGCCTCTGATAGATCATTACTTGAGCTTCAGAAGGCTCTCAGGACTGGTTCTGGTCCCAGGTTTCTCAGACCAGTTCTATCATCTTTTCAGGATTTTTTTCTTTTCTGAAGGAGAAAAAGGTAGAAAAGGAAATAGAAAGAAAAAAAAATAGGCTGCTCTTAAAGAAAAACTTTTTAAAATTCATTTCTGTAGAAAATGTCAGGATTTTACAGTTTGTATACCAGCCCAGACTCAAAGCTTTGAAAAATACCAAAATATCCTACATATCACCAAATCAGCATTTGACCTACTCCAGTTATAGTCACATGGAACCATCTTAATAAAAAAGGTCTGTTGTAGAGGAATCTGTTATTAGTATATTTTTTCCATCAGTCTGTATTTTGTCATAATGGAAAATGCAGTTGTTTTCACATTTTTTAATAATAAAATGTATCAGCCTTCTGTGAATTAGTGGCATTATGGTGAGGGATATTTTGCTTTTAAGAGATTGATAGCTCAGGAGACCAGCAGATGAACAGACAGATGAGTAGAATGCTCTCTGCTCTGAAGTTTACAGCAAAAGCATGTAACTCTACTTGTCTACTTTGAAGCCAGACTTCAAAGTAGTCATGTGTTAAAATGTACACAATATGACTATTTACCATATTAATGAGAGAATATGGCAATACTCTCTTATTAGAAAAAAGTATTTGTGTCACTTCTTTTCTTTTGAAGTCAGCTGTTGATTTTAAATCAAGCGGTTAATGTAAGTTTTGTCAGTCCCATTCTGGATGTATGTGGGTCACTGTGTTTGCATTAAGCGTCAGGATGGGAAGCTGCCTTCACGAGAATTACACTTTCATGTAGTCAATTTGAAAGATATTCATTCCCCCATTGCTCAAGTTTCCTCATTCCATCAGAGAATGATGACATTCAAAAGCAGGTAGTCAGACACAAAAAGGGTGGCATTGGAGCCCATCTATCTTGCTTGGAGGAAAATTCAGAGTCCTAATTCATTACAGTTCTTTGAAACTAAGATGAAGACACTATAGAATTGCAAAATACTTTTATTATTAAGGGAGCAGGGGAAAATTTCACCTTTTAAAATTCAAAATAAAACTGAGAAAATCATCCCCCAGGAAACTGCACTGGCTCAATCTGCTTCACTTATCATCATTTTTAACCTCAATATATACCTTAACCTCCATTTTCACCACCGCTCCCCCCAAACACCCTCCTGCTCTGTTCTTCCTCTTTCTTCATTTGAAGTTTCTCTATACAGTCTATATTTTTTTCAGTCTCTTTGGTGCCTAGAAGAGTGGGAAAACTCCCCTACCAGATGTTTGTTTAAACCTGTTTTGACAAAATTCCCAAAAAGAAGAATCCACAGCCTCCCCAGTCAGTTTGTTCAAATTATGCGCACAATAAAACACAGAAATAGAATGGTTTCTCTTATGAGAAACTGAGCCCTTTTTTCTGTAACCACAGATTTGGAAAAATTACTTCCACTTCATTTGTAATCCACATAGGTGAAGGTTTCTGAGACTTTTGGAAGTTCTTTTCCTATTCAATTTCATTCCAGAGAAGGGTTATAATGTTTTTAAATATAATTTCCCACCAAATCACATAGACATATTTTAAATGATCCAATTTAAAGTCAAGCTTTATTATTTGCTTCATCTCTCCTGTGCCACTTCAAATGAGTAACAGAAATCACAACCAGCTAAAACAACCTGTGTCTACCCACACAAGTCCAGTTGGCTGAATATTTGCTTCAGCAATTCCATTTACACCCCTTTATTGACAACACAGCTATTGGAAAATGACTGGGATTTGCTTGTGCTGCTGAGATAAACTGTACATCAGAGAGCTCCCACTCTTTTATACTGCTGCATGCCAGGCTCTGTGCACAAAGCCAGCACACATTCTATGTCCTCCCACTTGAACACACTGTTGTAATTAGGTGCAAGTCACAGACAGCATTGCTTTACTTCCTTGTCCTTAAAATCACAGATCAGAGCTAGAGTTGCAGAGCAGAGAACCAATTTCTTTTTTCAGTCTTGTTTCTTTTCTCACTACTCTTGCTGAAAAAGAAAAAGAAAGAATATATAAAGGAATTGAAAATATTGAAATGCTATCAAAAGAATTCTCTAAATATAGTTTCCAGCACAAATTATTTTTTTCAGTTAAACTTCGTTCTGGTCCACTTGGGCAAGAAGACCCAGGAGGCCAGGTAGGGTAGCTGAAAACTCAGAGATGGAAAAGTGTTATTGCACTTCTGTGATCAAGAAAGGTAGTAAGAGACTGGCCTGGAAGGATCCTTTCCCAGCCAGATCATTCCTGCCATCCCCAGAGACAGGGGCAGAAGAGAGCATGGGAATCAGAGCCAGAGCACGAAGCTCTTAGGAGATTTCAGTCTGCACTGTGGCACTTTGGAATTTTAAATGTTGTTAAAATTTAGCTGATTCCTGAAAAAGCACTGAGAGCAGAAGAATGTTGTGGCATCTTAAGCCACAGTATTTCTACTTAATTTGGAAATTTGCATTCTTCTTCTTAGATTTTACTCCATTAAGAAGTCCAATCATAAATGCTTTGTGCGACATACTGACAGCTTAAGTTTTAGCTTTCGTATTTTCCAGATTTTGTACTGCATTAGTGCATAACTCTGGACTTCATATAAAGTGTTAGCAAGTTCTCCTCACAGTTTAGTTAGACAAAACAATCCTTTTCCAGCCCAAGAACCAAGGGCACTATTGCAGCTTCAGGCCCAAAAAGTATAAACAGCAGTGAATTGAGAAGAGCAATCTGGGAGGAAGGAACTGCATAAGTGGAGCTGTAATTGGACAATTAACCCCAATAGGTAAATGTAAACTACCAATATGTAGCTTATAAAAGTGTGAAAACTCATGACCATCATCCATCTTGGGTGTAGCCCTGGCCAGGCTCTTGTACTGCCCAAGGTGTATCCCTTGAAGGCCTTTTAATAAATCCCTACTTTACTCCTTTAACTCTGTCTAGCCTCTGTTCTAGGTAGCCTCTCAAGGCATCAGTACCATGTTCAGATTTTGACTGATTCCTCCCATTCCCTGTATTCCATTGTGAAGACCAGGCATGTTTTCCCAAGCATTCCTAGATAGTCAGCTAACACCAGCTCCCTTGGAGAAAAGAAAGGAAGTTTATGTAAATCATGTGTGTCTGAAAAAATTCTGTATGAGTAGCCAGTTAGGGTTTAGTGTTCAAATAGCTTCAGATCTGACTAAATATCTAATATGGCAGAATACTAAACTTCAGAAGATGTAATTCAGTTGCTGTCACTGCCCTAGAATTGTTGAGATCTTAATCCTGCAAACACAAAATTATTCTTGCAGAGCTCACAGCAGGGGATTGCAGAGAAAGTCTGTACAGTATTTACTTTTTTAAATGCACAGTTTTCCATGCAGTATTAAGAAAAAAATGTGGTAGATGCACATCAAAAAACCAGCACAGACTTGATTTCATTTCTTTAGCTTGAGTATTGGAGGTGATACAATCTGATATCCCACTCAAATATAATTATTCTGTCACATATCTACAGCTGCAACCTACTAGAGAAAAAGATTAAGTGGAAGGAAATTTAAACCACTGTAGGCCTAGCAAGTCACCTGCTAAAGACTTTGGATGAGAGTCATGGGGTTAGCTGAATTCCCAGCTAAGTCATTCTGTATTCTTTCTCTGAAAACATCTGTGCTGAGGAATGGGATGGCAATGCATACATATGGACTTTTTAAATTTCTTATGCTTAGCTAAACATATCTGCAGAATGATGATGCTTTGCAGATTGTACAGATTTGTTTACCTCTTTCTGAGAAGCATGGATATAAATCTTTTCCTTGATATGCTATCTCATTTAGACCACTTACCTTGAATATGACCACAACAGGTAAATGACTAAAGATGGAATGGCAAAATTCAATTGTATTACTACACAATCTTATTTTCATTGTTTCTTTGATAGGGCAGCAAGTTCTAGACTATTTCAGTCTGTAATGGAACAACTAAGAAAAAACCAAAATTGTGTAAAGTTGCATTATTCTTCTTGTATTTCATGTATA
>JAYDZK010000113.1:12777216-12806821 GCA_034509185.1 Euphonia xanthogaster
ATCTAAAATGCTGTCCAGCATAATTAGAAATTAATAATTTGTTCTATGAAAGTAAGAAGGACAATATAAATACCCCTTGGTGAGCAAATTCTTTAGTACAATACGAGCAGTAGAAGGAAAATTAAAACCTTTAGCAACAGAAGTCTCAAGGGATGACAGTGGCTAAAGACAATGCCTCCTAGTGGTATTTTTCTCCTTGTCATTGAACAGCACAGGCAGCTCCAGCTAGAAAGTATCCTGGAAAACAGGAATATCTGGTCAGAACCTAGATCTCTTAAAAGTTCCTAATTTTCTCTTGAGTAGGACTAGTTTAGACAATTAATCTATTATTTATAAAATAATATATTTTGATACATCATGGCAGAAAATCACCTTAGAAGGATATGCTGCATCATGGTTGTTTTGTAAATAAAATAGCACAATCAGTTTATTGTTGTTGAGGTTTTTATTTTGGCTTTTTTTTGTTTCATTCTGGGACAGAAATAATTTCTTCTTTTTCAGGAGAATGGAAGTGTGGTCTTCTGTGGCATTGCCATAGAAGTCCATAATTCTAAGGAATATCAAAAGATCCAATTTATTTTCAAATTCAAATGAGAAAAATAGTCAGAAAGTATTAGCATGAAATAGTGTTCTTAGATTGTATGTAGCTATGCAATGAAACTTATCAAATAGACTGAATTATTTATTTAATTAATTGTTATTTATTAGATTATTACAGTTTCCATTCATGTAGCAACATTAATTTTCATAAAGCTGTAAAAGCTTGAAGTCCTATTGGGTAAAATCCTGTAAATATAATGAATTTCTTAGTAGAACAATGCATTGACTTTGTTTTCTGATAGTGTTAACTGTGTAACAGATTTCCAGTGTTCTTCTAACCCCTTAGGGCATCTAAAGAGCTCCAGGAAACAAAGGTATCTTTCAGTACCTTCTGTTGTTTCTACAAGCATTTAATATTTGATGTAATATACATGCCCTAATAGCACATGAACCACTATAGCCTGGTGTGATCATGGCATATACCAGATACCCAGTGCAGCCTCCTGTTTTTTTCCTATTTTGTTTTTCTATTTGGTATGCAAATCCACTCCGTGGTAACCTTATCCATGTGCTGCTTGTTCTGCTCCTGCAAATCTTTGTAGATTTCCTGGATTCTGATGCCATCTGCATCTGCTTACATTCCTTGCCTTTAACAAAGAATCAGGAGATAGCTAGACAGATGGCAAAGCAAAACTATTATCAGAGATTATCAGGAAAATATGCTATTTTAAAGACTTTAAAAAATGTAATCACGGTTATTCAGGGTACCATTAATACAGTAACATATTGTGCAATTACTGTCACAGTTCCATTGCTTCAGTACAGACAGCATTACAGCAGGGTGGGAAGGAAAGATATTTAACTTTTTATAACATTCTTGATGGCCCTGTTTTACAGCTATTCTGCCATTGAGGGATTGCAGTCATATCCAACACATTTTGTTTAGTAATAACTGCACCACTTACTTAAAATCTCCTTTTGAGAGACTGTTAAATGATACTTAGTTGTCACTAACTGAGCATTACCTACTGGATTCTACTTCTATTAAAAATCCCATTTCCCCACCAGTTGCTGAAAGGAGAGTCATAATCCATGCAAAAGCACGGATTGGTTGACCTGTGGTCAAATGCCCTGTGTAGGTGAGCAGGTGCAGCTTAAATTTACATCTGTGAAGAAGCCTTTCAGGAAAAATCTTGTGCCATAGAATTCATCTTTGATTTCTAAATGGCATATTTCAAAATCTGCATTAGTCAGCCTTGGACCTCTGAATGATCATTGAAAATAAATAGGTATTTGAGATTGGCACATCAGCTCTATCTCAGATGAGTAAGTGTATCAGATAACATTTATCCCAGATAAATGTGGATGTGCCAGAGTCAATGTGGAAAAGTACGCCATTGTTCTCCACTGATCATAAAAAGTGCCTTTCTAGACTTATTCATCTAATATTGGAAACTTTGGTAAAAACTATATGAATGGTCCACTGAGACATCTATAATTTCAGTACCAAGACGTATGTTCTTTCCATATTTCAAAGAATTAGATGTTTTAAAATCCAAGATATACAGGTAAAGGTTTTGCCAGGGAAGTTGGAAAGGCTGACATGAGGTTCCTCACACCTCATAGACCAATACATGATTTACATGTTCATCTCTCCTTCCTTTCATATGCATCACTGTGTGGACTCATTTGATGACTTGATGTGTACACCAGGACAAAGATATGCAGCTTTTGCAATTCATCTTGGCTTGTAATTGTAATTCTGAATATGATGGACAACACATCATTTACAGTATTTTTGGTTTTGGACAGAAGGCTACTGCATGCTTATAGTAAGCTCTGCATATCATGAACTACCAGCAAGTATTGGTCTAAACTAATAAAAGGGAAAGAAAAAATGCACCTGAAAGTGTATTCTCCTGAGGTTTTCAACCCATCAAAGATGAAACAAAAAAAATCAAAGATGAAGTTCTCTGTTGGACTTTCACTTTTAATGTACCCTCATCCATTTAATTATCCAAGTTATATAAAATTCTTAGATGGACAGGTTAAATTCAATTCAGATCAGTAAAAGAATTATCCAATCAAGGTATAGAAGTGAGAAAACAAATCAGAACTTCTGTAAGAAGAGCTGTAGCCATTGGTCATTACAGAATTACAGAACAGGTCAGATCCTGTAACTTGACAAGGAAATCACAGAGTGAGGTATTAAGCAATAAGAAGTATTTTATTAAGGTTAGGATGTTTGGAAAACTCTGTATAAGTCACCGAGTTGCAGCTGACAGACCCCAGTACAATTTCACTGCAGTCAAGGACCTCACACTAATTTATCCTCAGAACATCCTAGAGTAAATCTAAATTCAGTAATTAAAAATATAATTTAATAGTTTATCAAATTCTCCTCATTTTGTTTCTAAATTATTCTCCTGGTATAGAGAAGTTAACAGAAAAAGTCATTATCACAAGTCTTTTGGAGTTGTAATTAATTTCTTTCCCCCAGCGTATTACTAAACCCATTTTCTCTAATACTTCTTCAGCCTTCTTAAATTTCAAAGGCCTTTCTCATTGTCCTTGTGCTGGCAAAGATGCCCCTCTTGGCTCTTTTTACTGTTTACCTTCAAACATTTTCTTCATTTCTCACCCCATTTATTTATTTTTTTTTGTTCTTCTGCTCTTTGCAGAATAATTAATTCTCTTTTGCACATCAGAAGTACATTTCAAATCATTTCACTTTAACCTTTTTTCCTTCCTGGTTAGTTAAAGCTCATTGACTATATCCAGTGTTTGTGACCTCAGAAAGCAGTGCCTCTTCTTAAATGGAGATGATGGCTCTTACAGGCTGTATTTCAAACCCTGTCAATCCTAGGGAAGTGAAACTATTTGTACGGTAGATACATGAACAAGTTACACCTTTGCCTAAATAACTTTCACAAAACTTGGTGATTTTAATTTGGAAAAGGATTCAACTGCTGAGTTTGTATGGATTTGACTACATTTATATCAGCTTATTTAAATTAGTACATTTTTTGAATAGAGACGAAGATAAAGGAAAAAAACAGAACTTTTTAGTATAATTATTGTTCTGCAGTACTGATTGTTTCCCTGCTTTAAGCTTTATGTGGTGTGACAAGACTCTCTTAGGAGAATTAAAAAGTTCTAAAACTTATTAATAATTTCATTAATTCATGATTAATAAATTAAGTTTTGTGATGTGTTATCCATAAATAAATAAATGACAGCTCTGTCTCTTCTTAAGGGCAATGCTTCATGTGTAATATCCCTACACTTGCAGATAGACATCTATTTTCTTTTTATAGAAACCAAATGTTTTTAAACATCCCTGGCTTTGCCAAATCTGCCATCAGCAACGTAGGTTAGATTCTTATTTCCTATGGATTTGTAGTCATAACACTGAGTGATGGAATAAAACTCATTGTATCAAGAGTTGTTCACATACAGAACAAAATTTTCATCTCCCCAAGTTTGAACAGAAGGATGAACACACAGTTGTAGCAGTTGATTTAATTCTGTTATTTCTATTAAATGAGCTTAGCAGATCATGTTTAGTGTTCTTCAGAATTAAGATGGCTTTGGCAGAATGGCATCAATATATTTTAAATTAAAATCACATTTTTTTGTGATTATCCTTAAAGTATATTTAATTGCTGCTCCATTTTGTTCTCTCATCATTCAAGTGTTACCTCAAGAGCATTAACTCAAAGCTCTTGAGTTAGTTATCATCCAAAATCATACAGCTTTAGAGAACAAAATAATTCTGTTTATCAAAAAAAAAGCCTTTTCAAAATTTTCGGGCAGAAAAAAATAATCACGAAAGCACAGAGGTGAGAGATGGAAAAAGGCCTATTAAACATATTCTCACTCACTATCATTGCAATGTTTTCCCCTACAGTCTTTTATTTTATCTTGTTTAGCTTTAAGTCTCTTAAGGCTTCCTATTCAATTTTCACAGGGAAACTATTTCAGTGTCAATCTGCACCTCAGGAAATTCTCTCCATTGCTCCGCTTATGTTTATATAACATAAAATGACAGATATAAAATGCTTTTTGGTAAGCAACTTACATATGTTATTTTCCTAATCTTATTCAGACATTGCTGGAAGAGGTGGCTGGATGGGGAAAAATATATCCATGAGCATGGTTCCTAACACTGATTAAATTATTCCACATTTGTGTCTCTTTGCATGAGGGTTTCCATAAAGCCAGGGTTGATATTTTATATTTCGGTATTTGTGGTTGGAAGCTGTAATATTAGTTGACAGAAAGAAGGCACAGGGTATGAGTCTGAGGAAAGCAAGGATCTGCAGTGTGATACACTGAGTGTCATTTTCTGCAGAAATAGTTTTGTGAGGGAGTAGGCCAGACAGAAGAGGCTGACGCAGTAGGAGGCAAGCCCATATGTGTACCCTACTACAGCAATGCTTCATGTGCATAAGGAAAAGGGTTATAAGGATAAGGAAGCAAATGAACAAAGCTGGGGGGGAAGGGACATTTTACTGAAGAAAAATACGCTCTTATATTCAAAAACCTAGAAAATCCAGAATTCTTTAAAAAATAATGTTTTAATCTTTCCATTTCTATTATTCATTTGCCATCTAATTTCTTAACTGAAAGCAGCAGTTTTAAGTAAATCTTTGACAATCAAAGCCGTTAACAAAACCTGAAGAATATCTAATTTAGATAACAGGTCATGATGAATTAGCTGTAGCTTTCACTTGACAGGTCAGTACATGAAATACATCTTGATGGCATATATGATCTGGTGAATTATTTAAAAAATTCACCCAGAAAAATTGTATTGGTTGTAGTAAAATGTGCTGTAGTTCAGCTGTCCACTGTTTCTTGCAAGCAAACTACCCAGCTCTCAGATTGGTGATGTGGCTATGCATTTCTAAAGTTATACAGAATTTTCCAGAAACACAAAAAATTCTGGATAGATGTAATATGTAACTACTGTTATCACTGTAGGGTGATGATGTGGGTTAATATTCATACAGTGTGCTGTTATTTTTAGGATCACAGATCATGGCTGCTGGAAGCAGGTATGCAGTACAGTGAAAAGAAACCTGATCACAACTTTCTGCAGAAAAGATATAAAGAGGAAAATGACAAGCTTTTTGTTCTGCTTGCGCTCTATTTTTAGTGTTTGTTTAGTTACAAGACAAAATGGACACCTGCTTTGGAAAAAGTCTTTGTGTAATTCTAGAGTGTAGGAATTGAACAGCTGTGTTGACTGTACCAAAAAAAGTAGGACATCCAAGAAAATTTCACGTAGATTCATACTTTACACTTGATTTGTTTTTTGAAACTCAGGTTTAGAAACTTTAAAGTTCAAATAACTTTAATGTTAAATAAAGCTGTCATACAGTGAAATACTAGCACTGCATTATTTAATGTTCAGGAATTTTACAGTCCTTTGCAGGTATTGAAAGTTGAGGAATTCATGCAAAAGATACCAGATTTCATATAAACTACATTAAAAGAAGTTTACTTTCAAAGCAAGAAGAGAGTACAAATGGGAGTTGTGAGAAAATGAATCAATGAGTCTCTCAGTTCCATGTCTAATTGCCCGTGCTGATCTGTGACCAATGGGTGAAGCACAGCTGGTGAAAAGAGTAAAACAGATTTGTTACCAGTGGTCAGTCTGTCAGACATCTAAGGCTGCCATAAATGCAGCAACTGTCCATGCAGGTGACTCCCTGAAAACCTGACATTAGTTGTAGACTACAGGGCACAAAGCTCATGTCACTGCTGATCTCAAAAAATATTAGCAAAAGGAAACCTGAATTTGGAGTAGTCTTGTGTGCATCAAACTTTAACGTGCTGTAACTGTGCTGTTATGTATTGCTTACCACCCTTTCTGCTGTGTTGAATTCAATCTTTTGACATGACATATTGGCAGATATTCCACTGTTCAAGCAAGAACTTAATGTACCATTCAAATTTCTACTTAAATGAGGCTGAATTAGAAGACAGAGATGTATTTCCATGGAAAAAATATGTTCCCCCTTAGTCTAACAGCTGGCCAGAAACTACAGCTGTAGTTGCCCAATGACAGAACTTTACACAGAGTAGTTCTAGATATTCTCACTTTACTGGCTGTAAAGACAGACATGAAGTAAAAGACATAAGATACTTTAAATTTCCAGCTCTTTCCCTAAAGATGAACACATGCAGCATAAGACTCACAAGTATAATGAATGTTCTACACTCACATATTTTCCTATGGCTTTGTTGGTGTCAAGTATTTTATAAACAGGTCACATAGGGAATTCCGCATATGCACCAGACATCTGGTTCATCTGAAACTGGAGTGTTCTGAAAGTTGTATTCACCAGGAATTTTACATCAGTCAATTAACTTGCAACTGCTGTCTTAGTAAATGCTCTTAATAAAAGTGTGTGTGCATATTTTTCATCATGGACATTTTGTTTCCTTTTTTATTTTTTAGGCCGAATGCAGTTTATATAATGAAATGTTCTGTTTCCATTAACATACACCTGACTGCAAGATTCTCAAAATACTCTTTGTAACAAAGACAAAACAAAACAAGGAACCCACACCAACTCAATACCTCCATAAAAAAAAAACCCCAAAAATAAAACAAAACACAAAAAACCCAGAAAAATTCAAAAACAAACATTTCAAGTAGAACAGACATATTTTGTATCACTTCATGTATGAATTGTTTGATTTTGGAGACACCTTTGATCATATTCTCTCCTTTATCAAAATAAAGTTTCACCCTGAATTCTTGAAGGTTGGAAGCTGGACTTCTCACATCACATATTATTCCTCAAAAAATTTAATTGATTCTGATAAATCTGGGGTATAAATTGAAATAAACCACAATTTGGATATTTAAAGATCAAATAAAATGGAATATTCATATTTGTAGGTATTTGGGTGATTGTATGAGAGGAGCATTTTTCCATTTCCTGCCCACACACTTTTGTGCATTTCTTCTGCATGAGAAGAGCCGGGACTGAATGCCCATCCCATATCTTCCTTGACCTCACAGAGCTTTGGATTCAGCTTCTTAATCTTTCTGCTGCAAAAGCAAAAGGTTCCCTGAGGAGCTGGAACTGAATAGCAGAAAATCTTCTTTGACCTTCAGCATCTCAGGTCTCAGTAGATACTGTGCCTGTTTGTATGTTCTCCCTATATGCAGTAGGATCTGATGATTCGAACTAACTCAAATTATTTTACTATTATCATCATATAAATTGACAGAATACATCAGTAGAGGTCTGTGTTGCTAATCACTGCTAGTCCTTAATCTCACTAGAGGAACAGTACCCACCTGAGCATTATTCACTGCAAATGTATTTTTATTTTTGTACCTCTCTTTGAAATGTGAACAGATTTTTGAAATCTCAATTATGTTTATAAATTAGAAAAGAAATATTACCATTGAATTTCCTCTGTAAGGATGTGTTGGCCTGCCTGTTCAGAAGAGACTGTTCTTCAAGCCCTTCAAAGTGATTGCCTGTGTGCTCCTTATCATCTCTTTCAGAAAAGGGAAAATCTCACTGTATAGAGCTGGTACGCCAAGTTAGAGAGCACCACAAGTTGGTAGATCAATTCTAGCAGATGCATGTATCTTAGATTAGCATTGTTCTCAGTTTCAAACTGAACACTGTACCTAAAAATGACTAACAAAGCAGCAAATGAAAATCACTTGAAGAAAATACTCTGTAGTGTGCTCTCTATTGCTTCTGAACTACACCAGGCAGCAGGCTCTCTTCTCTTACTGCACTCTATCTTTCATAATCCCCCTTAGATCAAGTTTTTAAAGGATATTGTGTGTTTAGTAGGAAGGCTTCTAAAATTTAATAAATGTTGCTGGGCTTTTTGTAAATCTAATATCATCTGTTATCTCTACTTCAAAGGGCAGAAAGAAAAGCTGCTGTTACCAGCTGGAATCTCTGACTTTTAAAACGAAAAGTAACTGAGCCCACATTCCTTATACAGGTCAGGGAAATGGGATACTATTGTAACTCTGGTTAAAAAGCATCAGAGAGGGAACTGAAGAGGCACCAAGTGAATTTTTCTTCCATTTTTTCATTAACTGTCAAAGTGATTTGTAACAATTCAGACAATGACAGTCTTCCTCATTAAACTAAGCAGTGGACTCAGTCAAAAATACCCTGCCTTTACTATTATTCTCCATGCCATGGTCAGTGTTTTCTAAGTCAAAAGGTATAACTAAAACAAGGTTTGCAGAAAGAAGTAATGCCTTTTAGGAAGCTGACTGAAATGCTACAATACTTGCTCTTTCAAATCATTATAGTGACTGCAGCATTTCTATCACTACTGTGATAGTGAAAGCCACCACACAAAAGATTCTTCCCAAATGAAAATCATAATGACAGACCAATGACTGCTTTAGAAAGTGACATTTGAGGTATTTTGCGCATGTAATCTGACTTTCTGGATGTATTAAAAAAAGAATACAAAAAACATGATTAAGTTTTGCTATTCTAAGGTACCTTCCAGGTTCCTATTGTAATAGATACATTTGCACAGCCTTACTCATGCTCTTGTCCAGACAAAGTGATATGTTGTACCAAACTGACAAAACCTACTCAGTAAATACATTTCCATGGGTCTTAGCAGAGTTTGGATTATAAACCACCTACAGCTTCCCTATTGAACTCAGAGCTATGTGAGGTGATCCTGTGATCATTCATATTTTCAGAGAGAGAAAGGAGAATAAGGATGATAAGAATGGGTAACATTTCCACATTGATCACCAAACCATCTCAAGCTTCTTCAAAACACTGTGGAGAAACAGGAACATCTGGAAGGTAGGTCCAGAGACAGTGTCTTAAAATGCTAACAGATTTTCCCTCTAGAAGCATTTCTTTCTAGTCCCATTGGTAATTGACGAGCATAGAAAACAAGTTCAAAGATTTTAGAAGTTAATTTAAGTGTGAGAAATTCTAACCAAACACAAGTCATCATAGTTCTATCCTGTCTAATTATTTCTTTCAAAATCCAGACTTTATAATTATTTGTGGTTTTATTCTACTTTTTAATCCAAGCCAGTCTCACGTTGAAAAGCTTTCCCCACCTTTTGAGGCCCTGCAGTCAATTTTTGAAATGTTCAGTCACCATTAAGAATTTCTCATTTTAAGCTTTTGACTGTTATTCTTTCTTTACCCCTCTTCTCACTATAAGAAGTAATTATTTTCCTGCAGTGCACATGGATTTCCACTAGAAAACTTAACTTAGGCTTTCAACTCGCTCCTCTGTGTTTAAGCTACCTGAAGAAAATATAATGGAATCTGTCCAAAAAGAGGATGTCAGCCCTTTGATACTATTGAATTATGTGTTTGGCCTTTAGTCTAAGAAGCTTGGACTTTGTTGATCTGGTGGTTCCTAACAGGGGTTTGCATCCGAATGTCGACCCCATACAACATTTCTTAGCTTGTCAATTGACAAGATTGTTGTACATGATTGTACAGCTCCTCTTAATTAATTTGCCATTATATTTCCACAGTTTTGATGTAGAACGAGATTTTTAGTGCTTTATTCATTTTCTAATATCTGTCCCTTGGCTGCGGTCCTGAAGTTAATGCTCACTAATAATGTGTTCTTTGTCTGCCCAGTTACCAGGGTCACACTTTTTCAAGAGGTCTACAAAACATAGAAATGATCCTTCAGTCACTCTTTTTCTTTTTATCAGAGACTTTTTCTAGTTTTCTTTTTCCTTTATAACCTGCAGCTCAGATGTTCTGCTCTGCCAATTTTTTATTTACTGCGCAATCCAATTCTTCAGTCATTAGAGAATGAACTTTGCATCTGATTGTTTTAATAGAAAAAGTCACAGTAGAAATTGGTATAAATAATCCTAACCAGAGAGTATTTTGATCTGATTTTAGTTTATACGTAACAACAAAACTATTTCTTTGAAGTTACATCACTTACTGACAGTTGCAAGGAGGTAAGTATGAGTATGGGCTTATAAAAAAGAAAAGAAATTACAGAATTATCCAGAATGAGGTGTTCTGGTTATCTCAGTGGAGAAGGGATATAAATAAATATTTGGTTTTAGTAGAATACTGACTTTTTTCTTATTTTTTTCCATTAAAAAAAACCCCACAAAATCTAAAAACTATCTTTTCTATCCAGAAACAGTAAAGTTTGCAAATAGTTGGAAAATTAAAGGAGTGAGAGCATAAAAAGGAAACAGTTCTTTAGATTTCATCACCAGACTTTGGGCTGTGTGATGGCAATCCGTGTGGCTTCATTCATTGTACTATGATGGAAGAAAAAGTTCTTGAAGTGCGATCTGAAAAAATCCTAGTTATGGTAAAAAAATATTAGTTACAATAGGCTGAGGAAGACTGAAATCCATTTGCAAAGGAAATGGTACTTTTTTCAAATACAGTGGATATATTGAGCTTTCTAAAACAGCTTTCTTTCATCCACTGAACTATTCTGTCCACCTTTAAAAACAAAATATCCACAATGATTTTTCTTAAATTCACAAGGTAGTGTATCAAAACTTATATTTATCCATTTCTATGGGTATGAGTTATGCCTGTCACTTGGTGATGAAGAGCCCAACAGAACTTCACATCTTCAGACAATAATGAGAGGAAAAAGATATGAGGGTTCCGGAGTTCAGCATTACACCCTGATAAGAAAGAAAGTATTTCCACATGAAAAGTAGGACCTGAAGTCCTACTCACGGATTTCCTACTGGGATGTATTCAAAAGCCTTCAGAGTACTTCCTGAACTTTAAATTTCAGCTGACCTACATCTCTGCATTAAAAGCCCTCGATCTTTTAAAACCATTCCATTCCCTTTTATTCTAAAACCCCACCAACATATCTATTGGACATAACTATCTTTTCCACAAAGTGACATAATTTAAAATATGCATCAGTTATCTGCTAAATTCATAGAAACACAGATTCAAAGATTAGTTTGGATTGGAAGGGGCCTTGAAGATCATCTTGTTCCGTACCATGGCCAGGAAGGAACACCTTCCACTAGACCAGGTTGCTCAAAACCCCATCCAATGTGGCCTTGGAGACTTCCAGGAATGGGACTGCCACAAGTGATCTGCAAATTCAAGTAAAATCAAACACACTTTAGAAAGAACTTAAGTCATTTTCTATAAATAAATAGGTGAAGCTTGTTTTAGGTAAACATGAAACTGAGACGTGTTGAAGATTGCTTCAGGTACTTAGGTGTTTGGCAAGCACTCTGAAATAATTTTAAATATTAATCCAATTACATTGTTAAGATATTTTACATTCCATACTTAGATAAAAATATACACAGCTATTCAGCCATTCAAAAGCTGGTCATCTGTTATTTCAAGTTTGATATGATTTATCTACCTTTCTAAATGTACTAGGAAAGCCTACTTCTTCACATTCTCTATTTTCAAGAGAGTTTATGGTTTATGCAGGCTGGTCACAGTTGAGTATAATATATCTATGTGTCAAAAATTGGAACAGGCAGTAGACATTATAGATGAATTGCCAGGAAATTACCCCAGTGTGCTGACTTCCCAAATTCCTTCAAATGACTTAACAGGCTTGACATGGCAGCTCAGTGTTCAGTTTGCTTAGGGGACTTTAGGAGAATCAGTGGTTCCAATCCATTGCTAAGGTTTGAGTTTTTCACATTTACATAGCAATAAGGAGCTTAGGGAATCTATAACTGGAAAAGAAAAAAGCATTTAAGGCAGTATTATTGCCAATAAGAGTGTTTAAGCTCATAGTACAATTAAAATTTAAAGCCTTATTTTTCTAAAAAAATTAAATGGGCAGATGATTTTATTATTGCTGAATTGTTGATAAGCAGCAGCACCTCTGATCTGAATGGCTTTTGGATCATGGCAGCACTGGCAGTAGCTGACACACTCATTTTTGATGAGACAATGAAGTGTGTAGGGGTGACAGGCTTTATGGCAAAAGGCATCACATATCTTCCACAAATCACTCATTTGTCTAGTTTGAGATGCTATAATTCTGTGACCTATGAAATTAAAAGCAGAAACCCTGATTTTCTCTTTATATAGCTCCTTGCATCATCCAGGATAGAGAATGACTGTAAGGCTCTCATTGCTACATGAAATTAAAGGCATTTTGCAAGTGCAGCATAATTCTGCTGAGATTAGGGAATTCCCCTCAAATGTAACACACTATGGTCCAGCATCTTGGATCTTACACAGAAAGCTATGATGTGGATGCAATAAAATGATTTTTCTTGCTTATAATAAATTTGCCCTTAATACATTTTCTGCTATTATTTCAAAGAACCTTTAAATTAGCAAAAAGCTGAAGCAAATATGGCTTTCATAGCTCTAGTGAGTGATGGTAAAATGGCCTCCAATGAAATTCTTCTAATAATAATTGAACTTAAGGTGTGTCAAATTGTTGATAATGCTACAACTAAAATATTATGCATGTTGTTAGATCTTGGCTGATTTCCAAAACAACCATAGTCTAAACATAAAAGGAAACTGAACTAAAAATTACTAAGAAATTGTACTACATTAGATATACCGATAAAGATACCAGGAGGTAATTGTTTTGACTGTAGCAATGTCCTTTTTTTACTATGATATAACTGTACAGCAATTAGGTTATTCTTGTAAATGGCATGGTAACTACAGCTGCAAAAAGACATCACTGCCATCTTCTGGTAATAGTTCATTCAGCTTGCCAGCATGCAGGTTTTCATTTATTTATTTATTTCTCTTTTTATAGAAGACTACGCAGGAATTCAGGGGTTTTTGCGTACAGGGACAGAGAAATGTAAGTGTTGTGCTTTAATATTCAGATTTTTTTTGATCAATAATTTCATCCTGTTCCAGAATTCTTGCACTGCTATATGACCCCTACTGGTGAAACATTCTTAAGACTGATTTTGAAAATGGTATGTTTGAGGATGAAGATACCACAAGTCCAGAAATTTGCATTTCATAGCACAATCTTATCTTCCACACTTTTATCCCACAGTGTGAGTTACCTGAAAACTGAATGTATGGCAATAGAAATGCTATGTGTCATGAAGATCAAATTCAACTGAAAGTCAATGATGCTGGTATGATCACCCTCATTTAAATTTGCTGGGGGGTCTAAATCTCTTAAACAGGTTAGAGTTAAGTATTTCTCAGTGTGACAAAACTCTGGTCTCTGCTTCCTCCAGTGCCTCAGCTTTACCTCTGATAATTTGGTGAGTTCTGTTTATTGCTGATCGTCAAACAGAAAAAAATAACAGCAGTCTGTCCTGCTCCAGGAGATGTAGCTCCATTTGTGACATGAACTTTACTCACCTTAGCATCAAACATAATTGCTAATAATAAGTATTAATACTGCCATTAATAACTAATTCCAATCTTACTTGAGATACATTTGCAATGTTCCCTTCTGGACATGAACTATGGCATATAATGCAATTGCTTTATGAAATGTAATACGCATTCCCCTAAGTGTTTGTTTGGAAACCATTTGTCATAACTTTGGAATTTCCTCAGATAGTAATTTAAAATGTAAATTCTTTTATTTCTTTTCTCCTTCACCCTCTTAAACCTTACCATTGCTCAGTTTATGACAAATTAACACATGCACACACATTTTTGTGTGTTAATGGAGGAATAGGACAGAAGAATATGGGCTGCTTTTGAACAATGATTCATGTATGTGAACTGGTGTGTCCTCACACAGCAGCAGTAGAGGATTTCAGGTCAACTCTTCCATGCAAAGCTTTATTTACAGTCCTGACTGAGGTAGTCAGAGACTGCGGACATTCAATGGCAGATCCAGCTGGCACTAAGCAACTCAGTACTTTAGCCACTTCAAAGTAGGCAGTGGAAATGAGAACTTGCTGGCCTTGCTGGATATGCAGCAAAGGCAGCCAAAGGGGTTCCATTGATTTCTGAAGTTATGTTATTGGCAAGAATGATAAGTTACTCTCACAGTTATATGGCTCTTCAGCAGCCTTGGTTTTGCCTTATTGCTTGCTACCCTATTAGAAACTGGACAAAATTTTGCCCAAAAGTGTCTACATATGCAAAAAGTAACTTTTATGTAGATGTTGCCATGATCAGCATGCCTTAGAGCTTGTTTCTGCAATAAAAAAGCCTTTGGTCCAGTGGTCTGCTGAGCACACAGTAGTCTGCTTCTGGCCCCAACTCAACATGAACAGGACAGGGTGAGCAAATGTGGCAGGTCCTGCCAAGCATCCCCTACCTTCTCTGGCTTCCTCCTCACTGAGCCACAGCCCCACCCTGAGCATCTCTGCTTGACTGGTTTTTCAGAAGGGAAAATATATTTCCCTTGTACTTTCTCTGTATTGCAAGCCTAGCCTCGTTTTGCGGTCTATATATTTAAGCATAAATCTTGCATTCAAGCCCTCACAGCCACTGTGAGAGTCATATCACTCGTGGAGCTATTTCCCTTTTAAAGCAGCCAGCCCATCCTAAGAAGAGATCTGAGATAGTAAATTTTTCTAAATCATTTTTTATTGGAAGCAGAGCTGCTCTCCATAAATGCAGGAGCCAATCATCTCTAAAACCAGAGCTAGATAGTGGGTTTTCACTGTCCATTCATGCCAGTAACAGATGCCTGGCAATCAGGAGCTGCTTGTCAGCTCCCAGACAGGAGGCATAGAACAGACATTTCTGTTAAAAGAGGAGAGGGGCTGTTGGATAACATAAGCTTTTACTATGAGGCTGGCACACGTTTTCATCCAACATCGCTCAGAACCTTTTGCACCACAGTGCATCCCCCAGCTGTGAGCCAGCTGGTGGTTGCCAGGCAGGAAGAACAGAGGTGCAGTAAAATGCTTCTTCTGGTAAGCAACTTTGCACGAATGTAGTTGCAGCTTTAAAGAACCCTCCTAAAGTGAAAGCCATGGAGGCTACTTATAGCCAGATAGCTGGGTTCCTGCAGGGTTTGTGTCCCAGGCAAGCAGGCAGGCTCGGGCCAGAGAGCTCAGCCTTTTGGAGGCTGGGTGTCCAGAAACCTGAACTGCGCTTTAGCCGCAGCAACCCTAGCAAGCTTAAGTGATAGTCAGCTCTTAGTGATCTCAGCTCTTTGATAGTTTTCGGCTCTTAGCTTGCTAAAGGCGCTCTTGGCTAGCAGTGGCTTCCAGGAAAGCAGACAAGAGAGAGAGAGAAGGCAGCAATGGTGATTCCACGGCGATGGTTTATTGGGAGGGTTCCGACGACAGCTCTTCTACCAGAATGAGCTAAAGTAGCCCCATATATAGGGGTAGAAGGGATCAGAATCTGTCCAATTGTAAGGGTTAGGAAAAGTAGCCTATGGGGTCACAGAGAGATAAGCTTAGGTCTGGAGGACTGGAAAGAGGGCTTCTGGCTTAGTTACTATGATTTGGCATTTTCTTATCTCTAGGCCTCTGTTCTCCACGGGGCTCTAGCCAGCCCCGTGTCTGCTACACTAAAGTACACATCTCTTTGCCTTACCCGCTGGCTTTTTCTCATTTTATCAGTCCGCTGCTGATTTGGCAGTTTGTTATTATACACTGACTTTCTGCACACTGATTTAAAAGCAAACTGAATAAGGAGATGCAAAGAAAGGATTATAGAACAGGCTCCATTTTGCAGTTCAACAGTCCAAGCTAGTTTTATGGTTACTAATCACTACCTTCTAGGGCTTCCAGAAAACCATCGTAAAAATCATGAAAAGCCATTCTTGTCATTCATCCATGAGCATTGAGTTTAAATCAAATCCAGTCCCATCAATCAACCCTTCAGAAGTACCTTGCTGCTAGTAGGTTTCTCTGCTCAATTGAGTGATTTTGAAAATATATTAAAAAATTAAGTAAACTCTTTTTTAAATCTTTTTTTTTTTTTTGCGATTCAGTCTGATCCTAAACAATGCAGTGCACTGTAATCAGTAGTGGTGACATAGGGGGAAGAAAAGCATGGAAAAATCAATGACAAAAAAGCAGAAGTACTGGAAGGTCCCTAATTCTTAGACATTTTTCCTGGCTTTGTGATCTTTATAAGTGAATGAAATGAAATTAAAAAAAATTGTAGATTAGCAGCACATAGGGAACCATGCAATAACCATTACACCATAATGTCATTTATGTCAGTCCTTTCTCCACACTTCTTTTTCTAAGCTGTTGCATATCTTCATTTTACCTAGAATTTGACCTGGACTGTGCCATATTGCCAGGAGTTCCTTAAGAAATGCAATATATTTTTTTATCATATTAACCTTAATAACTCACTAAAAAAGCCATCTTCCTCCAGCGGTCTTCTATTTACAACTAGTCCTAGTAGAATGGTAGCTGAAATGGTGCATAGAAGTACTAAAATTTCTGATTTTCTGAGATATTAAACAATGAAAACAGGACTTGTACCAATGCAGTCTTGGTCTGCAGTTTTTCAGAAATTGAGATTGACAGGCAGAAGTGAAATTAATGTAGATTTTTACTGGTAAAGTGCAGCTTTTGTTTGTACCTATATCATGCTAGCTTTATTTCAAAATTAACTATCAAATGCTGTTTTGTTTGTTGCATTAAAGGTTTTCTTGGTTTTACTCGCAAATTTCAGTGGGGAAATTAATAAAAATAGTCATATAAATTAACTAATGCCATATTCATATGTGATATTTGCTTATAAAGGAATAATGAAGCAAGCATAATAAATCAATGTAGAAGTCTTGATGATTCTCCTGGTTCTATATAATCACAATCATTTTAGGATCGTTAGTGACTCTGAAATACTCTAAACTTTCTTTGTAACCCAGATCATCAGGTTTTGTGAATGACTGTAACCCCAGTCTAAAATTTCTCTGCTCTGCTTCCTTTCAGTCTTTTTCCTTTCCTGTTTAATTCATACTTAGGTCAGTGCTACACAGGACATGAAATAGAGTGGTTGTCCTTCTGTATCACAGTCCAAAAAGGCATTTAGGAAATTACTCATATAACAGCAGTTGTCATATTTGTTTGATAAAACTTAAAATATGCTCTGAATTCCATCTGAGCTGAGTACCAATCCCCCCAGACCCTGGAAAGAAGAAGAAGATAGAGATATTAGGACGCCTTTGCAATGAGAAGCATTTTAGAAGCCTGCAGAGCTCCTTATTCAGGTGGTAGTTTTTTGTTCTATATATTGTAAAATCTAACAAAATTTGAGATAGATCCTCTCCTGTATCTGCAAGCTAGTAGGATGGGAATTCTCAGGACCGACCGTGGCTTCCTGCTACTGGGAATCATTGCTGGTGCTGGCAAGAATTGGATGAGTCTGATAAAACCATATTAATACAAATATTAGTACTGGGTCTTTTTTCCTTCCCATGAAATATTATTCCATGATTAACAGGATATTTTTCCTTTCAAGTGTGGAACACCAGCACCTTTCCAAGAACTGTTCAGATCTGGCATGTGTGATCCAGTGCTGCTCTGCACGTCTGGGTGTAAGAGACATGATGTCAGCTTCAGTAATACCTTCCAGCCACGTTATCTTGCTGCTTTCACATTCTGCACCCAGACATTTGGAATTCTGCATCCAACTACTGAAACACCAATGTTCAGATTGGAGACCCATTGATCATTTTAACTGCTTGAGTGACCAGAAGTCACCCTTGCTAATCGTTACTGCCTTTAATCACTATCATTGCACTAATTACAGGCTGATAGTCTTGAACTTCTCAAAAATGCTGAGTGTTTGAAAGTGAAAATAATAAAATGCAAGAAAATTTGATTCTGAATTTTTTTCCTTATTCAGTAAGTACCAAAAGAAGCTCTAGGAATGCCAATAAATTTACGCCATCCTAGAACCATTTGCTGTAACAAATAGAAACCACAATGAAAAAAATTGAGCCCTCACTTCTCTTCCACCATTTCTTTCCATAATTAAAGGCCTTCAGATTTTTTTTGAAAACAGAGTATCTGGTAATGCTCCCTGTTACAGATATTTTCTTTGAAAATGCATTTTAGCAATTCTGACATTTATGAAAAGACATAAAGATTCCAAGGCCCTCAGTGCATATACTTGCATTTTTTCAACTTTTACAAATGTTAAGCAGATTTAGGAAGTGGAAAGTGACTACTGTTTGTTATGAACTGTATTCATAAATCTGCCTTGGGTGGACCTAAAGTAGATATGAGTAAATGACTAATGGACCTGAATTATTGAACTGTTACTTGTAGTTCATAAATAACACAGTTTTCTTAAAGCTGCCTATATTTTGTATTGTAAGCTTAGGATCTAAACTGCATCAGAGTGAGTTTGGACTAAGAAGCTTTTTCAGAAACTGCCAGAGCAGGAGATGTCATATATTAAAAAGCAAGCAGCATCTTTATGCCACAAGAAATAGGCACATTTCTTTTGTCATGTTTATCTCTAAAATATAGTTATTTGGAATTTGCTATGTCTCTTCCAGACTTGTTTCTGAGTCCACTGGACTGGAGGACAAACAATTTCAAAGAGTATAGCTTGATAAGTATAGCAAATAATATTTCAATAAATGCTCCTCTTTTTCCAGTGCTCATCTTCAAGAACTGATCAAATAATACATAAACCTCACAAAACTTATTAAAGCTGGGTATTACATAGAAAGAACATTTTGCCTACAATTGAAATGCAGTAGCATCTCCAGTAAGCACTTTTTGTGTATATATATCTTTAAGAAAACCATGGTATGAAATATATTTGTAACTTTTTTCTTCTTAATGGTTTATTTCTTTCTCTAATAAATTACAACAGTTATGTAAAAATTGTATTCGGGCAGTATAGCTGTTTGTATATAACCATCCCAGTAATCTTTTATCCTGTAAAAAACTGCATAGAGCTTTAGATAATTGTTTTGTGTAGCAAAACCTTTTTCTTCCAACTCTTGTTTGTTTCTAAAACTGTTCTTCAAGTTGCAGCAAGGCATATTTCTTGATGTTTATTCTTTGAACTTTGATCAGTGGGAGAATTATTTTCAATTATTGTAAAAGGTACAAACAGTTCTTGCAAAGGTGTCACTGATGTTTTTGCCCATCCTTTTTAAACTACTGTTTAATAATTTCTGCAAACTATGAGCATTCCTGGCTTCGATATGAGTAAACAGTGCCTATGAGTTCTCTGCTAACAACCAAATTGTGGGAATAGTTTTTGCAAGGGACAATTAGGTGAGCTTCATTCAAGTAAGCTGCCACTGGACCATAAAACCAGCATTTTTGAGACATGTACAAAATTGAATCTACAGCTGGTCTCTCCAACTATTTTCTCCCTTGTTTTCCATTCACATTCATCCATTCCAGATATATTAGCAACAAACTTCCTAAAGGTCATTAGCTGCATTTAGGGGTGATGAAACCTGTGTTCTTGCACATGTATCCTATTCTCTTCATCCAGTACCTTTTCTGATTGTGTCAGATAAAGAAATTTGTTATTTTAGGCATGGCTTGATACTGCCATTTTAAGGTTCATAATCCTGTTACCTTCTGCTACTAACTGCATTTTTATGAGGAAATAACAAAATGTTTTCTGTTTGCTTCTTCTTCCTCTCAGATGTTAAGAAACTGACATTTACAAATTTGCCTGAAGATGTTTCTAAAAATACATTTTGTGTCCATCTTTTTTGTGGAGGTTTTTCTGGTGGTTCTGACAGTAACTACCAAGAGAGTGAAATATACATCATGGGCATTTGTAAACATTTTAAGCACTTTTGGGGTAGGATCCTCTCTGATTTAAGAGCAAATGAATATTGGTATAGTGCTTATGAACTATTTTACGACTGAGCTGATGCAAGATGCTTTTCATGAGGATTAAAATTTAGTTTGGATGCTCCTCGCAGGATAAGAAAAGAATATTCTGAATGTTTTGTGAGCTGCTCAGCATGTTTCCATTAGGTTTTGAGAAATTTTTATAGAATATTGTTCTGATAGAATATTAATTGAAAAATTTATTTAAATAATTTTCTAATGTGAGTCAATATTACTGTTCAATTTTTTCTGAGGAATAGAGAAATTTTATACAATGTAACAGTCCATTCCAAAATAATTTTAAGAGGAAGATTGTCCTTTTCAATTCTGAACTTATTGTTATTATATCATATAATAATTTAATTTAAAATGGAAAATATATTTTTAACTTTGCTACACAAATTTTAACTTATCTATTTTTTCCCATCAGAATTTTGACACTTGACACTATTTCCTCAGCTCATGATGAAACCTGCCTGTTTCATCTTAGCTTGGGAGAGCACCAAGCATGTAGGCTTGGTCACATGCCTTTTCTAAATATAAGGATCTCTAAGTAGTTTAGTTGTACCCAGAACATACCAGAGCCTAATGGACTCCTGTTTGCTTATTCCAGTGTCTCTGCTCTGTCATCCATAAAGGCAGGATCAGATCAGAAGATCTTTTGCATATAATTACCCACAAAAGGTTGATCTGGATTTAGCACAGGAATTCAGGGAAAAAAGTGAAAAAAGGTTCAACACTGATATTAAGCATGTGATGCTGGTAAAGGCACTATTTGCTTAAATCTTGGCTGTCATAAAATGCAGCAAATTTTTCCATCTGAATCAGGCTATGAGTCAGAATTACAATAAAATTATTTTGGCATCTTGGTTAATAAGAAGCAACACATGACAATTGCTTTTTTACATTAAAATTTTAAAATTGTAATATTGGATAGCACAGCATACACTTAACAGATAGGAGCTATTAACAAATAAATATATCAGAATAGCTCAAGTACTGGGATTCAGAACTGAAGAAGAACTAAAGAAACCCAGGATCTTCGGCACTGCACCAAACCCCAATGACTCAGCTAACAGTTCTAAAAATCATGCATGGAGAAAATCTACCCTCCCATCCTGAAGAAAATAAAACAGGATTCTTCTGTGCTAATTACTCCAGTATAGTGCCCAGATTTCAACTCCATGGACACCCCATTTGACAATGACCCAAACAAACTATTTAGCTGGCTCTGTGCTTCTGATTTCCCCTCAGTGGCCTGCATTCATGACAATAAAATTGTCTGACAGTGTAGGCATGATATAATCCAAGTTTTCTACCCAGTATTTTCTCCTGGGTGCCTTCCCTTTGCTGTCATCAGTACTCAGCCAGATCTGAAACAAAGACAAAAGTCAAAGCCTTCTGCTCCTGCTTCTGGTTTTAAGTCAAAGACAATTAAGAAACATTTTTTTTTTCCCCTGGGAGCAAACTATTACAGAAGACATCTTTATTTAAAAATGTAAAGAAAAAAAAAATCAGGAAATCTATTTCCTTTGTAATCTTTCTCACACACTCAGAGGTTCCCCAAATGTTGGAGGTCTCTGTCCCTCAGGGAAGCACAGAATGCTGCAGGGGACGGAGGGTATTTGTGGGGAACAAATGGCTAGAGAAACACTTGAAGGTGCTAAATTATTGCTCATAAAAGAAAAAACTGAGCACAGAGGATCCTCTGTGATCAAGTAAGTCAAATGAAGGCATGTTAACTTTGTGTCAACATGTGCATGGTGTAGAGTTTAGCTTTTTATTTTTCCAGAAGAGCAGCAGAATGTTTGCAAACATGGGGTTTTCATGACTCATTGCCTAAGCTATGAAGTACTTTGTCTTCTCTTTAATAGCTTAAGCATATCCCAAACAATTCTCTTTGATTATGGTCAAAATTTAGAACATCAAGGCTTAGTCTGTACAATCTTAATATTTTATATAATTGAATTTTCTTCTGCTATCTATACTCCTCCCAGATTCCCTTTTAATGTTTAAATTGCTGGCCTGCTTTTCTGGAGTGAATAATGCAAGAAACTGAGTGAGAAGAAAAAAAAAATTTAGAGTCTTTGTACATGTTTCTTTTTTAAAGTTTCCTGTTGGCTTAGGCACATTGTGTTCCTCTGTATCACATCCTTTTAGAGCCATATGTGGAAGCAATAAAGTGTATCCTTGCCTTCAAAGATATGAAATATTTGTTTAGCCAAATGACTAAGGAAAATACTACGAACCCATTAACAAATATGGGTTTATGTGGTCAATTAATCATAGAGAGCAGGCTGCAGAGCACAGCTCAGGAAATATTGGTCAGCACAGGCAATGGGGAACTGTCAGTTACTGATCCCAGGATTTCTTGCCAGGGGAAGGCAGACAGCACGTTAGCAACAAAACACACCAAGTCTGCCAGCACTTTCTATTATCAGATTTCCAAACCGAGAAATGGTTGCAAATATAGATGATGATGACTGATGAAATTCAAAAGGAAAGTTTTCTTCCTTAAACCAAAGATGCACCCACTAAAGTCACAGCCCGTTTCCTCTCCATGTGACCTCAGTGTGCCTCAGTCAGAAATGAAGTGTTTTCACCACTGCGCAAAGGTACAATATTTATGTATCTATTTTGCAAGACTCTGAAGTGCACATGCCTTGAGCACTCCACAACCAAAACACTTGAAGATAATGCCTATTTTTTCTCTTTTTAATAAAGAAAGAATTTATGCTTTCCTGACAGAGGCTGAACTGCATAAGTTATGCCTGAAGATGATTGCATTTTCCTGTCCAAAGTTCAAGAGGAAAACAAGACAAGCAATTGCCCAATTATGCTATAGGAGAAAGGTATAGAAGAAAGCAGCCTTTTTCACACTTGGATGAAATTCACAGAAACGGCATCTGATTTTAAAATGCTATTATTTTTACAGGAAAAATTAGAAAGAGTTCCATTAAACATTGAATGATATTGTGTTTTGTTATGTCTTCTTTTTTGGAAACTGAGTTTTATGAGTTTTGAAAGATTTGAAAAAATTTGGGAGTTTTTTTGTCCTCTCAACCTCTAAGATTTGGCAAAAATGACTTTTTTTTTTTTTCCTCAGTACTTTATCAATAGCTTGTGTTAGACTGGCAATTTTCAATCTCTGATCTAAACCAACAGTTACATCACAGCAGGAATTGTCCATGTGTTGGAATTTCAGCTCCTTACATGACTGCTTTGATACTCACCTCCAGGCATGGGCATTCCTTCTGTGCCACATACCCTCAGAGGGCTGACAAGTTGTACAAAGCCACTGCCTGTAAAACTTCAGCTTTATTTGCTTCAGAAGCTGGAATCTGTTGATGAGTGAATTCAGGAAGAGAAAGCTGGGTCCCACAGTCAAATCATAAAACTACAAACCCAAGGGATCAGTTACTGGGCTTGTAAATCTCTGTGTGAAGATGTGAACGTTGCCAAGTGTACATTTCAACTTGATATATAAATGTGATTAATCAGACTAAATAAAGAAGTCTATAAAATAGCTTGCCTCCACTGTCAACAGAGATATGGTCAATATAATCAGTGGAGTATAAGACACAGTTTATCTCATTTTAAAGATTCTGTCTAAAATTTGCCAAATTATTTAGCCTTTACCTGCGCAGCATATTTTCTTCTGTTAACATAAAGGCAGACAGCTCAAAATTGGAAAACCAAAGTTCAAAGAGAATAACCATAAAGTCTCAAAAAGGATACAATCTGGCACCTTGAATGTATTCTCAGTATTGATAGACTTTAACAGTTAATAGTGCTATTAAAAGCACTTATCATAGTTAATACTTTGTTTTTAATTCCCATCTTTCTCTGCCTCAAAGATTATAGGCAGCTTTATTGAAGCACATCAGAGAGTGCATTTCATTCACTATCCTTCACACAGGAGTCAAAGCTATAATTAAATCCAAAGAATGCTGTGAAGAAATAGATCATTCTGTGTCTGGGATTGTATTCAGAAGATTTGTGGTGAATATAAAAAGGTTATAGAGGTATAGCTGCCCAAGAGCAAGAGATCATCTTTCTTGAACTGAACCAGGAAGGCCTTATGGAAACAAAAGCTTCACATATATACATCTTAATGGTTTATATCTTCTAAGACTTACAGTTTCTCCACACTGCTGAGGAAAGCAACAAATTGTCATTCTGTTATTTTAACAAAACCTTGTTATTTTTCATTACAGATTGCTTTAAGTGTGGCAACACTGCTGAGTCTGAACAACGATGCCTATTCCATGATATATTGGGGTTTTTGGATGACCTTGTCTGTTCAGCTGCTGTACTTGCTCAGCTGCTGCTCTGTCACTAAAAAGGACTGTCACTGCTTCCATTATCAAGTGCAGATAGTGTGATAGAAACACACACCAGTAACTCTTCTACAAAGATTTTAAAAGATCTCATCTCTAGTGTTATTTTACACTACAAATGAAATTTTATAGATCATTAGTCCAGAATGTGAGCTAGTTTTTTGACAAGATGAATTAAAAAGTCTAGGATTATTTCATGTAGAAAAGTATAGTCTGCACATGTGCTGTAATTATTTTCTGTAGAAATTCATAAGCACTACTGTATCTGCAGACTTGCACTGCGTAATTAAAGATTCTGTATGTGGCACTGTGTGGACATGAGTGCTATGCAGCCTAAAAGCTCTGAATTAGCTCTTGGAATATAATGAATAGATGACAGATGAAGGAGTTCTGCAAAAACAGAAAGCTGCTCAAATGCCTGCTGTTGCCAAATACAGCAAGCTTCTTACCAAGGAATTTCATCTTGTGTTAAACTGTACCTTTGTACTGCATAAGGGAAATATAGGAGTTATCTTTACAACTATGAAAATCAACTCTGAATTTCAAAATAGGTACAGATAGAATTATCATTGTATTTTATTGGAAGGCCTGTTATATTTATTATATAAATTTCTGTTGTGAAAGAGCAAGAGGTCATTTATGGCTTCTAAATTTGTGTGTTATGATTCACCACGTTGAACTCAGTCCTTAACACATATAACTTATGGTAATCAATCCAAGCATTCTGTCTGACATCATATACAGTCCTGGGTGTTTATTTACTCATCTCTAAAGCAAATGAAAGATGTCATTTTCTTTTCCTATTCCTCCCTTCGCCCCAGTGGTGCACAGACATGAGCTAACTAAGTTTGGGTAGTGAGAACTGCTCCTCCCATTTACTAATAGCAAAGAATTCCCTTTGTCTTCAAAGGAGTACAAAATCCAATTTTTCATTCAAGAGGAGGATGTGAAATTCTCTTTAACAGCAAAAAGCCACAAAAATAGAGTGCCTTTGGGAAAAAAAATCCTTCAAACACAATCTAAAAATAAAATTATTGCATTTAATCTTCTTTTTCTTTCACTTTCAGTATATTAGTGCGTTTTCCCTACCAAAATGCTGGGGCAATAGCAGAAATATTTCTCTTTAAGGTTTAAAATCCCTGTTGTACCATAGGGCATCTGAGAAATAGCACATAAATATAGGCAGTTTTCATTAAACAAAAAACCACAATGAATCCAAACTCTGGCTGTGATTTCTAGGAATTAAGAGTATGTGTTTGCATGTGTTTTCTGAATAGGGCATTTATTGAGATTTTAATTTGCTGTCAAGGACAGCTTACCATATCAAGATAAATCTTTTATGATTCATTTACCAAGTGTGACTGAGGCAACCGACATTAATTTAATCTGTGATTGTGAACATTAGTATTCATAAAGAGTCAGAAGCACAAATAGAACCATTTAGTCTTTCTCTTTTTCTGAAGCAATGGGTTTATGTCATGTAGTGAAGATCACATTGAGTTGAAGACTTTTAAATAAATGTTGGAATAGAAATACTGAACTGAAATAATAATACTTGGAAAGATTCAGTGCTGCTCCTTAGAGATAGGCTTGAGTAAAATACTGTAAAAATATATATGCAAGTTTAATATTTACACCTATAAAGCACTGTTTAACTTCAACTGTCCTTGTCATTTCTCATTTGGCCCAGGACTTAATTTTTGGGGGAATTCTAACCTTGATTCAGAATGAGACAGGAAAGGGATAGGAAATAGTTAACATAAAGTAAACTTCATTTTTTATGTGTCCCATATGGTCCAGAACATAAAAGCAAGCCCAAGCACATTTTGCCAAATCAATAGTGCATTAAAAAAACCCTACCTTTCATAAAAGCAAGACAGCATCATTGCATAATACACATGAATCTACAAGGTGTTTGGTGTTAAGTTGGTCACAGGAGCATATCTAACCCAGACCTGAAAATAAAATTTATTAGTCAGGCTTCCCTAAAAACTTTTCCCTAAGTGGGAATGTAAAGGGGGGAAGGACATTATCAACCAAAATATACCTCCATTTCCTATATGCAGGGCTTTGAACTCAAACTACCTCTGTATGTCAGAGATTTAGGAGGGAGAATAAAATTCTCTGCCTGTGCATCTGCTCAGCACAAAACCTGACAGCACTCTGGCTGCACCCCTCTGAACCACAACATTGTCCCAAAAGTGCTGAGGCTGTCCTGTCAATGAGACCATGAAGGGACAGATGTTCTTGTTGATTATGTGATTTACACCCCAATGCAACACCTGTGAACTTAAGATCTCTCCTGACTCTGACAAGTGTGACTGGAGAAACACTGTCAGCAATGGAGCTGGTCAAGGAAACAGAGAAAACTGCGCAGAGTACCTCCTGAGGACTTTCCCCAAAGACCCTGGTCTCTTATAGGTCCTCAAGTAACAGACTAGTACCTGTTAAATATGCCTTCAGGTGCCAAAAAAATAAGAGATGTAACAATTCAAGCTGCAGAAGGAGTAGAAATCCGAGGAATGGCTAGAACCTAGCAAGTTTCTGGATTTCAAGAAGAAACAATTCAATGATATAATGATTTAATCACTTCATATATTGATCTAAGGTTAATCTTTTATTCCAGTACCAATTTTGCATTTAAATCAAGACAACCTTCATCAACTGCATGTAATTTTAAGTTCTGGCTCACAAAATAGTAGAATGATTTTGAAATTAAACTGTCTGGGGATACAAATATTGAGAGTTGCTGGCTACATAAAGCTAATTAAGTAAATAAATAAAACTAATTAAGTAAAATACTGATTCTTTAATTACCATAGACATAGCCATGTGACACTAACAATAGCTTACGGACAGTGAAGAAATTTCTAAGCTGAAAAGTGAAATACATCTTCTTATTTAAGAGAAACTCCTCTAATTGTCTGGGTGTAATGAAACAGCCAAGAATATAATTGTTGTATTTGTACTCCTTCAAAGGGAATAATAGAATGAATCTATACAGTAATGGGTAAGCAGATTAATTCCATTAAAAATATTTCAGAGATAAATTAAGTGTGCCTAATTTTATCTGTATTACATACATTAATCTGAAATTACAAAAAAAATTCTACCTTTTACAGTTCACAGTATATAGTGGGACCTCTTTTTTCCCTATATTCATTCTCATATTCCCTATATATATTGTAACTTCAGCTAAAACCAAAGTCTGAATTCACAAATTAGGAAATCTGTATTAGAGAAAATGAGCCTAGTTTTTTTTTTTCTTTCCATGTGTCAATACATAAAACTGTGTATTATAACAATATTGGGAACTATTAGGAACTTATGGCTCAAAGATTTGTATGAAATACAACATAGGACGAATTACTGAATTAATTCCTGATTATAGCAGTCAATAGGAGAAGGAAGTAATCCATCTCAGGAAGAATGTTTTCACCCAAAGGGTTGTCAAGTATCTGAATGGGCTGCTCATCAAAATGTGGAGTCACCACCCCTAGCAGTGCTCAAAAAACACCTTGATGTGGCACTTAGTGCTGTGGTTTAATTGGTATGGTGGTGTTTGGTCAAAGATTGGGCTTGATAATCTTGGAGATCTTTTTCAACCTAAATGATTCTAAGATTCTATGAATTCTTGATTTTAGAACATTTCTTTTTAAGTTATGGATAGATTACCACCAAAAGGAGTTTTGCATTAGCATTTTGAAGTTAACATTTAACAGCTGCAGCTGGATGAACCACCCAGCCCTTTCTTTGCCTTCCTTTCATCTGTTTCAGTTAATAAACTTCTGCAGGACTTGCACATCTAGAAAGAAAGGCAGCAGTGCCCTGCTGTCACACACTGGCAGGATTCATTGGTGAGAGGAGAAAAAGTTTAGAGTTTAGAGTTAAAACCAGTGGTTGCCTTCATATACTTAAAGGCTTACATGTCCTTTTTAAGGATCAACATCCAGACTGCACTGAAATTAAGATTGAAATGTCATTTTGAAGTGGGACCAAAGTAGCTTGAATAGTAAGATAACAAAAATGAGTGTGGTTTTCGGCTGCATGACAGCACTAAGGCACTTAAAACCAACACATGATAATAGTAGATTCCTCAAAAAGAATGAAGTAAGGCAGCTTTTCAGCCTAAGGTTGATCTAAATTTTAGGTTGGGTTTTGGAGTGTAGATTGGTATTTTTATTTGACTTGGAGACATTTTAGCTAAAATAAATGATCCAGTCATAAGCACTGTCAACAGATTGGAAATTCTGGCCTGAGGTTAATCTGTCAGAAATGAAAACAATGCCTCTGCTATGTGAGGAGGGAGTGAAATCTGTCTCACAAATATCTTCAAAAATCTTTCCATTAATGTCTCTACTATTTATGATGGAACAGTCATTGAATTTTGAACCTCAGAAACATCTGCCAAGAGTTCTGGTTTTAGAGTGTTGCACATAAATGGGAAAGTGACACTGGAAAACCCAAAACAGTTGGGTGCTTTAATCTGAAGCCTTTTTTCCATCATCCTTATTGCAATGTTCTCTATAAATATCATTTGTGGAAAACTGCTTAGTGTAGTGTCCTTCCATTGGCCTCAATGTGTCAATATGTGTGCCTCTTTTTCATCTGGGACAAAAGCATTCTCTGTCATTCCCAACATAATATTTTACACCTAACACAAATGTTCACCAAGCTCCAAAAAGCTGGCATTGTAAATTCCTCCAAAAAAAAAAAAAAAAAAAAGCAACGGCATAGATATTAACATAGATAAGAATGATCTCATAACTTCACAGAAGCTGTGCCACAGCACATGAGATTTCACAAGAGCACTGTGCCAGTAAAAGGATATAATTTTTAATTCTTTTGTTATTTTGTGTTACACACCTGACAGTGACTAGAAATATAGGAAAACAGCCACAGTGCTGACATGCTGACTTGACTGCATAGTTATCAAAAAATAAAGTTTTTTCTCAAGCACACCACCTACGTCCAATTTTCCATTGTTGACAGATACTTTGCCATGCACTCA
>JAYDZK010000113.1:12806921-12822335 GCA_034509185.1 Euphonia xanthogaster
ACGCTCTTCCGATCTAGCTACGACATGGTGATTTCAGTGGTTCCTTTCTAACACCTCTGTGTTCCAAATTTCTGAAATATACAGACCAAACAATATCCTCTGTAATTTTTTGCTTTTCTCCAGACATGTTCCATATCCCTTTATCCAAAGCACAAAGAATTCTCCCCTTAAAATAAATATTTAAATGTAGTATTCTCCTTGGCCATCTTGCTTTTACATAGTTTTTAGTCTAGACGTATTTTATTAATGTCCATTTACTTTGGGCCATGTTATGATGTTCCAGTTCAATAATACTTTACATCAAGAGTGAAATTTTGACACTTTTCTAAAGTTTTTGCAGCTTACTTCACTTTTTCAAGGGAACCAAGGAGGCAATACAAATACACTGTTTGATGTGGGCAGAGGATCTGGAAAAGCCCTCCTGATATGGTTTAGATGTCCAGACCCTCGTAATCCTGACCCGCCAAAATAATTCACACACATGCTACTTTTGTGGGATTTAAAGAAAAGACTGCAAACCTTAAGAACCAAATTCTGTGGTAGATTATTTAAAGAAATCCAATGTAATTCAAGACAGTTAGAAATTTGATAATTAAGTTCTTTAGGGACCACTGTAACTTCCGAAGAATGAAAGTGAAATCAACATCTCATGATGGGAAAACCTCACTCCACACATATTTCAGACAACACAGAATCTCATACTTCCATATTTGCTGCAGATTATAAAGGTTCTGAACATTATTAACTGCTAAATCCTCTCATTGAAATATCCTCTTATTGCAGTGGAGAACTGTTGCGACGCATTGCATCAGTCTGCAGCATTTCCAGAAGATGAATTTTGCTCCTGTCTCAGTTCAGCCATGTCTGGGATCACAACTTACCTTGTACACAATTATAATAGAATTTTTACCACAAGTTAAGGTTTCAAGTTTTACTCAGCTCAGGGTGATAGAGAATTGCACATTTACAAGTGCCCTGATTGTAAACTTTCTGCACCTATGAGTTTTTGTTAGCTACATTTGGATTATTTCAGAATGTTGCTCATTTCCCTTTCTATTATCTTCCAGAAAACATGCAGTTTTTATCGTTTTGTCTGATAGCTTTGATCTTGATATGTGAGATCCCAGGTTAGCAGAAGTCTTAAGTGCTTAGTTTGCATATGTAAATTCTTATAAATTTTTATATCATACTCTACTAATTTTTATATTACAGATTTTTACATCGGTCTAAAGGTGAGGTTTGTCCTGAGTATTACATGTATTCAGCTGTTCAAAGGACAATTGATTTGAATATGTGTATTGTGTAGATTGTAGATTTCTAGCTAATCTTTGGAATTCAATTCTGTAGGCCATGCGATCCTGTAATTTTGTTCTTGCTGCTAAAGAATTCTCTGAGTAAGTTGGTTACATGTCAAGAGTGATGCTTCAGATTTTACTTCCAGATTTCTGTGAGCATTCACACTGAGAAGAGCAATACTAGCTGGAATCAAATAGGTTTATTTCTCCTTTTGCAAATTTGTATTCTGAAACTCAATACGAGAGCTGCAAGTGTGTTCTGCATCAGGGTGGGAAAGTGGCCAAAAATGTATATTCAGGGTCATTAAAATTCAACAAAACTTGCCTTTTGCACAAAGAGCAGTGCAGTGTCAGGTGTATATCCATGCACTGCCAGCTCTGCAGAGGAGCACCGAGGCTCAGAAAGCTCTGGCTGCAGTAGGACTGTCACCAGCATTATTTTGGGCAGACACTGGCAAAAGCAGTACTGCACAGCCAGACCCATGCTGAGCAGGACGTGGGGAAGCATGCCAGACCTGCTCATAAAACAAATGGAAATAGTGTTTTAGGGGAATGACAGAGTTAGAAAAAGATAAATACTTCTCAGGAATGGAAAATTAGGAGGAACTGTTGTAAAAGTTTAAAATATTCAATGCTAAGTTCAAAGATGGAAAGGTGAAACTGGAAGTGGACATAAACTGAAGAGAGCTGTCAGCTAGTTCCACAGAAATCACAGGGATCGTATGACACAGCACTGAAGACATATGGGTGTAATAAGGAAACATGATGTAACTGGGGATAACTGAAAGTTGGCCATATTAGGAAACTAACTGGATTATATAAATACTCCAGAGCCATTCAGTTTATAGAAAGGATAGTTTATATAATGGGAAATATTTATAGACTTAGACCTCCTGGTTATGTAGAAAGAACCAGATGGAAAGTATTGCAAATGTCAGCTATACCTAGCCCTTACACAAAGCAGTGTAAAATTTTGTCAGTCCAAAATATCTCCAGACTCAAAGTACAAAAGCATTGCTTCAAAGAATGCTAAGACATTGTGCCCTGATAGTATGTTATTTTTAGCATAATATTTTAATTCTGGTTTTCAGTTTGTACTTTTATCTGGTAACTCGCTTTATTTTCTCTGAAAAGTGTAAAATTTTTTTGATAATTTTTTCTTACTTCCTACTGAACAGTTCCTGGACTAAATGTATTAAATTCATAAACACATGCAGGCATAGAATCATAGAATGGTTTGGGTTGGAAGGAATCCTTATGGTCTATAGAATTATCCCTTGAACTTCTGTTCATTTAGAATTAAATTCTTTTTCCTTAGGGGCTGAATGTAAGGATTCAGGGGTGAGATAGGGTAAAGTAGGTTAATTACTGCAGCTTTACATGTAAGTCCGGGTTTACTAGACTGTGGCATTGCTATTCAAAGCAGATCTGCTTCATCAAGATAATATTCTCAATAAATGCATGGAAGTGTTAAAAAAATATGTAGATGTGATGCTTAGGGACATGGTTTAGTGGTGGACTTTGCAGTGTTAAGTTAATGGCTGGATTCAATGATCTTAGACTTCTTTTCCAACTTAAACGATTCTTTAACTTTATGACCCTGTGTGGCTCAGATGTCTATCCAAAGTCTTAATGAAACCTAAACCCTCAAATGGATTGAACATCTAATTTCACCACGATTCAGCAATTGTTCAGATGTCTACAGAGCTCCCATGACTAACTCACCTGTCACACAAGCCTTAACCCAGGGCAGGTTTCCTATCTAGCAAGCCTGAAGTTACAGGTGTAAGTCTCACTGAAGCCAGGAAATATTGACCTTCCTATTGTGACTGCCAAGAACTTCTTAGACATCAACCAATGTGCTTTGTTAAATATGGTATTAATGTTAACATTGCAACATGTTTCAAAGTAAATGAGTTTAGTGGAACAGAGATGAGGAAAAAAACCTTGCACCTCTTTCATCTCTAGACTGATATGGTATTATTAAGCTGCTATTGTGGCTGCTATTCACTGATATATGTATAAAAATAGTCAGTTTCAACTCCATTCCTAGAGGATTCACAGCAAAAAATGCTAAAATTCTTCTTGCTCTTTTCAAAAGAGGCAGCACACAGGACAAAATCAGATTCTAGTGCTGCAGTGATATTCTCCAGTTCATGACCCTAATGACTTTACCTCCAAACCTAGAAATAAACACCATAGATTTGAAAATGCTAGAGCTATTCAATTATCTAAGAAGAAAAAATGTAAATGACATTTTCAGAGAAAATAGGCAAAAGAAATAATTAGCCAATTTTTGGTAATATTGATAATATTATTTATATTGGCAAAGAAGATTATGATCAAATGAGATACACAGCTTCTTCTTCCTTATTTTAGAACATCTGCTGCCATTCAGGTGCTGGGGATTTTTTTTCAGCAAGTATAACTGCTGGTATGCCCAGTCCTGACAACTGAAAGATTTTCTAATAAAAGATGGGCCTTTCAAATTAAAGCAGCACCGTTGTTACTGAAAACTTTCTGAGTTCTATATAATTCAGAAAAATATAAGATGGAAGAGACAAGTTATTCAAGAGTTAGGGTCACTGGCAAATATGGAAATTAATGCCATATATTGACATCAGTCATAAGTTTTCTGAAATATCCTAGTGTTGAGAAACTGCCCTGGGTAAGGGGTAGGAACAGCATCTCAAGAAGATTTTCTTCTGAATAATATTTGAAGAAACTCACTGTATAAAATTAAAAAAGAACCGTTTCTCATCAATAAAACTAGTAGCTTTTTTTTTTTTTTATTATTTTTCAGAATTTCTGTGCTAGAATTTAAAATATAAGGCATTTACTGAGAGGAAATTTAGATAAAACCCTTCAAAAAGCATCTCTGTGAAGAGAATTGCATGCTATTTTATTTTTGTTTGTAAAGACTATTAAAATTAGTTCAGATTGGGGTGGAAATGAAGGAATGAAGTTGGGAGGGGGCTTTACAATTAGTTTCCTGCTGATATAACTTTAGCAGCAAGATATAATCAATCTCAATCACATTTGAGATTGTGTCACCACAGGGATTTTAAGTAGGCCAGCATATGATTAACATTTGTCTGCACTAATAAAATATCCACAAAACCTCCAGAATTTCATGGGCCATCAGTCACATCAAACTTAGCTAAAGCTTTCAAGACAAATTTATAATGTGGGACAAATTAGTTGTAAATTGTACATGTTTTGAGTAGTCTTGTAGAAATGAGAAACAGAAATGAAAGTTTCAGTGATTGCCTGGCAAATTCTGAACGGACTCTTGAGAACCAAATGGGCAAATTCCATCCCAGAAGGCATTTGGTGGCATTGGCTGAAAGAATGACATTATATTAGAGATAGCTGTGGGGGTTGAAGGTTATAACCAAAGAAAAGATAAGGTAAAGAAATCCTACTTTCCTAGAAGGAAAATGGTGAATCCAAGTGTATGGGGAAACATACAACTCAAACCTCTCAGATAATGAGAGTCTTGCTGTGAGCATCTGGATTTAAAGCCAAGAGAATGTGGCCTTCCTGTCAAAATCTCATTTACACCCACAGCCATCCTGCCCCCTTAGGGGCTTTTGAGACATTTTAAAAGTAATGGAATTAGCACGATCCAAACTAAATAATCTCCACCTTTTTTTTTGTACCAAGTACAGATAATTTTTCTGTGCATGTGTGCTATATTTGTCAACATCTCTGCCCTTAGCAAAAAACCTCCAGCAGTTCTACCCACTGTATGTTTGACATGAAAAATATCCAAGAGGTACCTTCAAGGTGTTTCCTGCTGTTGAATACCCTGTTACTTTGCATAAAAGGATTGACACTATAGCACCTGAAAATAAGATGTCACACAAAGCAAATGTAACCACCAGGCACGGCAGGGCAGGAGGATCCCTCAGTTCTCAAAGTAGCTCTTGCTCATAAATCACCATTGCCAAACGTCTGCACGCTCCTCAGGTTTCTGGCTGCTGTCAGTACAAGTGTGGATAATTCGGGGATAAATTCAGTATTGTTTGGCTCGATACTTTGAAGCATTTGATTCCAAAGTACTAAAACATATCTCCCAAGGCTGAAAGAGCTACATCAATTCAAATAAGATTTACAGTGTAGGTTCGTTGGAGACGGAATGGGTCAAAATCAGATGCCAAGATTAGTTCATTCTGAGAGCAAAAAAGCTGTTACATTCCTTTAACCAAGTCTTTCCACGAAAAGTGTCAGCCCTCACTCACAAAATGAAAAAAGGATGAACCAAAAGAAAATCCACACAAAAAAATGAAACCCACTGTAGGGACAGGCAGCTAGGAGAAGGCATAATTAAAAACAATACTACTGAGGGCTCATCTGAGGATTTGTAAAGAAGAAATGTATTTCACCTAAGACTTTTCTTTATGGTTTGAATAATAAAATTTTGGATTCAAACACATCAATGACACCAGGATCTAAGAAGAAAATCAAAGACACTTTAATATATTTAAGTAACTATTGCATCTCATCTCACATCAAAACTGGAGTTTTCTATTTTTTTTTTCTTTTAGGTTTTCTCATTGCAATTGGTTTGGATTTATTTTACACACAGAATACAAGCACAAGATGTAAAAGAAAAAATTAATTCTATTTTTCTGTATTTACTTTTTCATTTCACATTATTAATAGTATAAATAATAATCTAAAATTATACCTGTGGGGCTAGCAGAAACCAGTTCAGATTTCATTGGATCCAGTTGTAAAACACCCAGCCTTCAGGACTTTATTTTAAACAACAGTGAATATGAAAGTGTTGTGAGGGGATGGAAGAAAGGAGGACTTAAAGTGAAAGAGCAATATCTGTATGTTGTTGGATAGTTTTAAGTGGGTTTTAGGAAAACAACCTTTATTTAAACAAATGTCAATAGAGGCAGAATGTCATTGTGGCACTGAGGAAAATAGGATTAAAAACAATAAACTTCTCACAGGATTTGGTTCAGCATGTATTTTAATTCTTGACAACTAATCTTAAATAAGAGGACTTGATAAGGAAGCATTTGTGGCATATTTATATTACACGAGAGACAACGTTTTGAAATAATACATGTGAAGTGCATTAGGCATGTGGGTGTGGGTTTGTCTGCCAAACAGAGCTGCAGAGGAAGGAAAACAAACAAGCAAACAAGTGTCTACAAGTTTTCAGAGACAGTGTAAGCAGCTAGAAAGGGGAATTCAGTCACAAACACTGGTGTAAGCAAGTGAATGCCATTTTTTAATTTATATTTGTTACAATCATAATGATATCTCAAGAGGTGCAGGGGGAGAAAAAATTTGCAAATTATTATGGTATGTCCTGCTAAATGTTTCACGTGCCTGAGTACATTTTGCTAACAAAACAGCAAAATGAAAAAAATATCTTCTTAAACTAGAGCACCCATCCTAGCCTGAAATTAAGTGTGCTGTGTGTTGAGATGCCTGAAGAAAAAATAAGTGGTGTTTTTAGTTGAAAACTACAAAGGCAAGAAAGAAGTCAGTCCTCACCAGTCTATATTTGCTGGTGGAGCTGGTTTATTTTTTCATGGTATTCTATAGGCTTTTATTACTCAGCTTCTCAGTTTTTCTGCATCTCTTATTTGCATAATGCATAAAGAAAGATATCAGTTTTATATTGTCTAGTTCTCGCCCCACTTTCCCTGGTTTTCAAGTCCAGCTTTCCTTTTCATTTTTTTCCCATTCATTAAATATTCATTTTCCTGGCAGTCCAAACTCAATAAGAATTGAGTGTAGCATTGGCTGCAGCACTTGGTATCTTTTTTCAGCATTTGGATGCAACAGGTAACTTTATTAAAAGAGAGCGTGAATGTGACACACATTTAGCAAATACAGCTGCAATGAAAAAATGGCAACATTGTTTTCATGATGGGCACCCAAAATATCTCCATGGATATCTTATAAGGGACAGGAAGAGGCACACAAAACATCCAGCCCATTAATCTGTCTCTCACCACATCCTGAAAAGGACACCTTAGAGATTGCTGGGGCAGAAGAGGTGGAACTGGTGACATTTCCCTTAGGCTGTTTAGTTTCTGTATAAATATCCACACATGACAAAGAACATAAGGCATAAGACACTACTTTTCACTTTAGCTCCCTGCATCAGGTCTGACTTATGCAAAGCTTGTAAGACAAGAAAAGATACTCCCACTTCATCCTTTTTGCATTAATCCTAGTTAAATTCCCCAGTGATTACTGTGTTTCTGCATTCTGAATAATTGCAAACTTTCTTACACACTAAGTGTTAATTTTCTTTAGCAGAAGCAATTCAGAGCAGTCATTGCTTCCCAATGGAATTACTGCTTCGAAAGAATATGCCAAATTAAAGACAAACCTTGACTGCAGTTTTCTATGTTTGTGCTGTCTAATAAATAACTCAGTGGTTATGCACCTGCCCTGTCAAAAATTGTACATTGGAACTCCCTAAGGAAAAATCTTCCTGAATATTTCAGCATCTTGATGTACAACTACCCTTATCTGTCCCACACTATTCCTCTACTGAATAACCCAAGGGATGCTACAGGCTGCCATGCTGGTGGTGTGACTACTCTGAAATGTGCACTCCTGGGCTGAGAAATCTGTCAGCAGAAGCACTCTGGAAGGATAGCCCTGTGCTAAATGATTCATTGCGACAGAGTCAGTTAGCTGGTGTGAGCTTCTAAAATAAAATTGCTACAAAACCCTGCTCCCAGCAGACTGGAAAGCAAATGCTTTGAAAAAACAAAGAAACACTCTCCTGATGCCCCACACAAATGTAATCTAGTCCATTCTAGGTGAATTTCCTCTTCAAAGTCTGACACATTTAAGGACAAATTAGAGTGCTTGTATTTGTTGAGGTTTTCCCCCTTTTTCTAGGCTCTAAGCAAATTCATTCTATGACTTTATCTCATTCCCTGCTTTCTGTTTTACGGAGCGTCATCACACAGATGTGGACAAGCAAATAGACCTTTGATTCTTGTTCCTTAGTGCATTGTCCACAGTTGAAAATCAGAACTGAGCTGGTTTTATCTCTAAATGAACACTGTCAGGTTCTGGAAGCTTCACAGACTGGGTATTTCAGTAGAAGTCAGGCTTTATAGACTGTGCTGCTGATTCACTCAGATGTTGTAATGTGTTCTAGTTTTCAGCACTGGATTCAAGTAAATATCTCTGCAGCAGAAGCCAAGAGAAGGAGATGCAGAATTCCAAAGAAACCAAAAATTTTTTTTCCTATAAACCAATTTATCTAAATCAAATGACTTCTAATCACTGCCCCTCTTTTTTTTTCCTGTTTTTAAAGGCATCATAGCCAAGAATCTGAAGCACAAAATAATTATCTTGTGTGTTGCCATCAAACATATGTCTATGCCCAGCATATATTTGATTGCAAAATTATAAACTAAAGAAGTCTAGAGAAGGAAAATGTTAGGGTTCAGCCAACTTATCTGAACACAATGATACAGCAGTAGGTGAGAACAGGTAACAGCCTCATCTGTGGAGAGTGCTGGCTCAGTGACCTAAACTGAGACCCAATCAGGGAACAGAGGATTCAAATATTATCAGCACATGCACATCCTTAGCTGGTGGCAGTTGTGAAAATATGCAATTTAAGGTTAACCTTCAGGCAAAGAGAGTTGGGTTACTTTTACATGTTTGCTGCAACTGTTAGTTTTCAAATGTGGAGTTACAGGCACTCAAATGTTACCCACATGCTCTGCAAAGCTCCTGGTCTTTGATTCTTCAGCTACACCCTGATCTCTTGAGAAGTGTTTCAAATAGCAAATAGAAAAAGATTAGCATAGCTTAGTGTAATGAACACGGGAAAAAGACAGTTTTGATGCCATTGAACTTGGAGAGTTTTTGCCCACTGGGAATGTGTTAGGTAAACAGAAAAGGATAAATAAATCTGAAATGTGTTTCCCATCAGTATTCTGCATCTGTGGGAGATGTGTGCAGTGTGACAGCCAACAGTAATGGAATGTGATCACTGACGTGCCACGGGAATAATGAATTCTGTCACTTCCCTTGTTATGCAAGTGCCACAGCTCATTTCTATTCCCTCTGCATTCAGGGGGTATACACCCAGAATCAGTACTCAATAAGAAAAAAATGAATTTGTGCCTCATGTGGCCAGCCCAGACATTGTGTTTATATCCTGAAAACTTGATTATACAATTCCATATATAAAACATATCTTTGTCTTATACACTGATAAAAAAGTGTTATTTGGAGGTTAGTTCATATACCCCTGAAATTTTGGAGTTTTCCTTAAACACAGTCAATTTTCATTTATGCTTGATGGGAAATTTATGTCAAAATATTTCTCAAGTTACCTCATATAACCACTGAAATCTGAAATATATATGTAGATATATTGGGACAGAAGTTTGTCTCTAGTCTGTATTTTGGAAGGAATATAATTTAATGGGTAGAACTCACAACCCATTATGACCTATTTATTTAACATCAAATATATGCTACGAAAAATATAATTCAGCTGGATTTCAAGTAGAAGCAACACACTTTTCTAAAGAGCCACAAGAGGGAGTAAAGAGTTACCTTAAGAAAATTCAAGTTTGTAAAAATGCAAATCCCTGTGTGAGCATGTATCCAGCATGCAGTGAGCAGCAAAGGTACCACAGACAAAAGTGGAAGATGACTCCAGAACTGTCAGTGCTACTTGGCTTAAGAACAGCTCTCAGTGCTCTAAGAGGACTTGCAACACCAAGACATATTAATTATTCAGCTGACTTTTCCTCTGTATTCTATTTTTATGTAGTGAGAGAACCAGCATAACTCCACACAGATGGGTTTTTTTTATTCAAGTTTAGCAACAGTTTTTAAAACATCTTTTTTTTTTTTTTTTCTGCCTGTGTAAAGTCACATTTTGTATGCTTGTACATGGAAAAGCTTTTGGTTTGTCAACACAAGGCAGCCTGTGCAACAACTTTTTCTACTGAAAACCTGCATTTTTCTATGAGTGTTGGAATGGTCTGTGGCTCCTGACGTGTGGTCATGAACAGCTGCTGTCTGGTACTGCTGCTCTGGACTCCCACCACATCTTCACCTGATGTTGTCCTGATCTCAGCCAGGGATGGGGAATATATATTTACTTTCCAATGCAGATCTGCTTAGGTCAAAATTTACCTTTAATATAAGATAATAATGAAAAGGTAGCTGATAAAGTTAGATGCATATGAAGTATCTTTTAGGTAATTATTTTCCATTTCAAATTTATTTGCTTTCCATTTATTATGTGATATGTAGTATAATTAAGATTGAGGGATGATTTCAGCCTTGGTGCAGTCCTGAATGCAATTTGGCTTTTCTGTGCCTTTGCTTTAGCATCAAAAGGGTTGTTCTGCCTTTGTTCACAATCACATCTGAAATAAGTTTTTCCATGATAGAAAAATAGGTTAAACTGTTTCCCTGGTGGAACTGCTAAATCTTTAGGGATGAAACAGCTGTTCTCAGAGCCATTGTTACTCCTAGATCAGCACCTCTCAAGCCCTGATGACATTTCTGCAGGCTATGTAATATTTTTTCTGCTGACTCTGTCTGGGAGCCCAGCTGTGAATGTGTGAGAGAAAGCAATGCTATGTGTTTCCACTTCCTCCTCATCAACACGCAAGAGCTGTGTCAGACCCCACTGGTGTGCTGCAGTCTGGGAAGGAAATCAAATTTTCAGCACCAAGGTTTCCTAAGGTGATTATGCAAAGCTTGGATGAGACTACTCAGGAAAAAGGGAGAAAAAAAATTATCACTGTGTAGAAGGAGCAGATGATTATCATTAATTGATTGCATGTATTTGGCAACAAGGAAAGATGGTACATACTGTGCTCTGACATACCAGATGGCTTCCCAGAGAGACTCCTCTGAACATACTAATGCTCTGGGAACACCAGGCTGAGCAAACACAGAAACACTTCCTTCACATTTATTGAAAGATAAATATCCCCATATTAAATTTCTCAGCTCTCAAAACTCGTCTTGAGCTCTGTTAAGTCCTAAAATGCTATTTCAACATGTGTGTTTGCTAAAGGTGCCCTATCCCTGCAGCCTGGAGCATTAAGGCTCCCTGCAGGACAGCTAGTGAGAAGGGGCTGGAAATCAGCCCAGGGAAGAAGCAGGTAGATTGCACCAGTGGTGTGTTTAAAATGTGGCAAATTCAGTACTGAATGTCACCTAAGCAACAGGTTTATTAGGCACAGGGGGGGGTTTCTAAGATGAGTAACACGGACCTATCTTGGCAAAAAAGTGACCGTGATCAGCTTTCTCCAGCACAAAATGTGTTTCTTTAGGAAGTACTAACAGGTCCCAAGGTGACAAGGTAGTTTACAGAGAGACTTGAGTGCTGGAGGAGGTGACAAAGACTTCTGATTTCTCCTAAGCAGGCAAATTAGTATGCTCAAATGAGAAAATTGGTGACCGAAGGGGAGGGCATCTGTCTTTGTCTCTGTCCTGCAAAGATGGTCTTGGCTTACAGCTTAGGACCATTGCACTGCAGCTAATTCATCATGTCCAGCATCTGAGATTAAAAATGAATCAGATCCATGAGTTTCAGGCTGGAACATCAGACCTGGAGTTGCTGTTGTGAGAGTTAATGGACTCTCTTTGAAAGCTCTTGAAACACTTAGAGGAACACCTCTCAAGAGAGACATAAATTTGTACAAGCCTATCTTGATAAAGCCTGAGGGTAGGCTGTCTCTTTTACATTTTTTTCCTCACCTATAATATGTGTAATATTTTTCTTTATCCTAATTGCTTTAATTGGTAGAGAAGAAATAATCTGAAGTGACAAACTGCATATTTAATGCTTCCAAGCTTGGCCATTTCTGCTGTTCCTCAGAAATCTACATCTACATGTCAATGCTAAAGTTTTGGGGCATACCCTTCTATGGATAGCTGTGCATTTACAGACAACAAGTTGGCTTTCAAAGCCCATTCCCTATTCTTTGTGCCTTAATCCTGAAGTAATTAAAAGTGTTTATGGAAGAGAGGACTGTCCAGGGAAGACTTTAGAAGAAATTTTACTTTATCTAAAATTCACTTCTAATGTATGCTAGATTTAACAGAAGTATCCCCAGATTTAAATTTGCATCATCCTCTCTGTTTGACTCTAGGGGTATTTATAGGCTTTAGAGCTTCAGCTCTATAATTACATAAGACATGTTTTGGAAATAGGATTGCCCACTCTAAATCTAAGATCAATGGACTTAGAAAATCATAGAATCATAAAATCATTTAATTGGAAGGGACCTTTAAAGGCCCTCCAGTCCAACCTTTTTGCCATGGACAGGAACACCTTCAACTAGGTCAATTTGCTCAGAGCTCTGTGCAGTCTGGCCATGAATGTTTCCAGGGATGGGGCATCCACAGCTTCTCTGGGCACTTGTTTCAGCGTTTTATCACCCACACTGTAACAAACTTCTTTTATTTGATCTGATACTTCCCCTCTTTGAATTTAAAGCCATTCCCCCTTGTCCAATCACCACATGACCTCGTAAAAAGTTCCTCTCCAGCTTTCCTGCAGGTCTGGAAGGTTCTGTAAGGTCTTCCTGGAGTCTTCTCATGTCCAGGCTGAACAATCCCCAACTCTCTCAGCCTTTCTTCACAGGAGAAGGGATCCATCCCTCTGATCACCTTTGTGGCCCTCGTCTGGACTGTCTCCAAAAGGTCAATGTCCTTCCTGTACTGAGGACCCTGGAGCTGGACACAGCACTCCAGGTGAGGTGTCCTGGGAGAAGAGCAGAGGGGCAAAAGTCATCTTCTTATACAGTAAGGAAAAAAAGGATATGTTTTTTCCATATGGTCAGTTAGAAAATAATGACTTTAAATAAATCACAAAGATCATAGTTGTAGGGTTTGCCATTCAGGCAATCAGGTTGGACTAAACAGAAATGTTGCATATTGCACCATTTAAGACAATCTACTTTTGTGTTTTCCTGCTATGCAATCAGAAACAAACTGTGTGCATATGTTCAATAAAAATAAATCTAGTTCCAAGATAAGCACTGTAAAGGGGTTCATTTTAGGGTTTTTTTGTACTGGTTTTTCTGATGATATCTGCTAGTACTCTGAGTGGAAATGACTGAAATAATTTTGATGTAGTATTTCACTCAAACAGTGCCTGCAGATTTGAATATAGTGCTTGGAGCACTGTCTTTTAAAAGACATGCTATTGATTTGTAGTTCTGTACTGTATATATGACACAAAATCACAAACTGCTGAGATTTGTCACTAGCTTTTGTTCTGTTTTAATGGTGACTAAAATGGATGGAGAGATAGGAGTGAAAAAGGAAACTTAGGAAATTTCCTAGGTAAGAGTCTCTTACAAGACATAAAGAGGGCCTAATATGCTCAGCCAGATCCTAGATTATTTTGCACAGAGGACATGTTAGGACACACGGAGACTTACGGATTCTGGTGTGTTTTTTACAAGTGCAAGAGATTGCACAGAAGTGTATTGAGTTAGGGCCAACAAGAGCTTTTGCTGTTATAAGTCTGATAGGTCACAAATATAGAAAAGAGAAGCATAATCTGAGTGCTTTTAGAAATAAGGCTAGGCAGATATGATTAATGCCAAATATTATTGCAAACATTTTCGTTGGAGACTTTGGTTCTCTTTTTTTCTAAGAAAAAAATAAAAATGTACAGTCTGATCCAAAACCAGAATTATTTTTCACAGAAGCTTAAATAAGAAAAACATTTTCAGGTACACAGGGGAAGGGAACAAATCTCAAAACCTCATAAGCTAAGAAAAAATGTAGTTGCTAAATTTTTCTCAGCCTCTGTCTTTGGTTTCTATAGGATGTGAAGGATATTTTTATCACTTATGTTTGACAAGTATACTAATTTCTGAATTTAATTAGAAGCTAGCTTTATGAAGAAAAATAGCCCCAAATTTTTACCTTGCCAGCTTACTTCTGTGAGGTGTGATGCAGAACTATTATATCATAGTACTTAAAACTCTGCTAAGATAGTTACAACCCAACTGTTACAGGGAATTAGCAGTATTGATTAGGGAATTCTTTTTCTCAGGAAATAGCACAGGAAAGATCTCTAAAAACTGCCAGCAGTGCTCCAAGTTTATTGAAACGTTACCAGTGTAATCCCTCTGAATCAGCAGCTGTGACCATGCCCAAATGCTGAGGGGAAAAGCAGTGATAATCCACAACCATGAAGGACTGCTCATCTCTAAACCTTTGGGTTTCAAAGAGGCTTGACCATAATAGGCCATAAGTATGTATATTTATGCTCCCTGCCACTGGCTCCTGGCCACAAGGTTTAATCCTGTGCACCTCACATTGTAGGGAGAAGCAAGCAATATAGCAAAATGTGCTACATGCACAATGCATTTATTCCTTGTGGCATAAGCTTTGCCAAATCTTAAAGGGTGCTGGAGAAATGCTTCTGCTATGCAAGTGCAAAAGGTGACCAACAGATATTTGTCCACAAAACCTCTTCAGGAGGTACCCAGGGTAAGCAGGGGCTGTTCTGCTCCTATCACAGAAACCGGTTGCCTTTGCACAGAAAGAAAGTTTTAACTCAGCTGATCTCTTCTACAGATTTCTCTTGCTCTTAAAGTCACATAATAGCTCTCATGTAAATAAATAAGTTTTCTGAGAAAAGTAGTCCCAGTAATAGTAGGGAAAGATATTGTTTAGTAAACATTCCACCTTAATTCAGAATCTGTGGGATAGTGGTGACAGAAATTTTTTTGGTGTGGTTAAAACAGTGGGGTCTATATTAAGTGTTGCAAACCAAATTTAAAAAAAGGTCAAGTCCTTTATGCCATTAATAATTTATGCAATTGCTTGTCAGAATCTCATGTTCTCTTTGACCATTTATAAAAAAATAACCGGCTATACTTTGAACCAATTTCTTCACAGCACATAAGAGCATAGTGTCTGAAATGCACTATTTTAGAGGGTCTGTGTGAAGTTACCTGCAGAGAAAAGCACTGTTTTCCTATCAGAATCACAGTTCAAAGTGCATTCATAAAGAGGAATCAAGCATTGTGATAAGCAAAGAAAGGAAAAGGAAAAGGAAAAGGAAAAGGAAAAGGAAAAGGAAAAGGAAAAGGAAAAGGAAAAGGAAAAGGAA
>JAYDZK010000113.1:12822435-12848027 GCA_034509185.1 Euphonia xanthogaster
AAAGGAAAAGGAAAAGGAAAAGGAAAAGGAAAAGGAAAAGGAAAAGGAAAAGGAAAAGGAAAAGGAAAAGGAAAAAGGAGTTAAGAAACGCCAGACCCGGTACCGCGTGTGGCCACGAGGTGGCGCTCAATTCCCGCCGATAGCACCCGGCGCGCGACAAGTGCCGTGATGTCATCTGCCGGAGCGCTGACGTCACATGGAACACTCCTCTCTTACACCGATGGTTTCTTTTCCCTTTTTATTCTCTTTCATTTTCCCTGATTCATATTAGTGAAATTCAGCAGTTTTGAACCAGACAAACTTCAATAAATTCTTTGTCAATATATTTTGGTGTGAATTATTAGATAAACAAATTTATTGTATAGAGTAAGGCAAAGCACCAAACGAAATATAAATTGGAAAGAAAATGCTTATAGCTAAAAAAATCTTGGAAATAGTTTTTTTTTCCACCCTGTCTAAAACAGAAGAAATTATTTGTGACTAAAAGTAACTATGAGTTTCTCCACCTTTTTGTTTGTTGTGCCTTCTGATGCAGTTTGTTATAGCCACTCCTCAAGGGCCACCCTGGTTCTGCTTCTCAGAGAAATTTTCAGTCATTTTTGAGGATGATTTGAAAGGAAAAATTCATATGGAGCAATGGGGTAGCTCCTCCCAGAGTCAATGATCAGCAATTTAGAAGACAACCCAAGCAAGTGTTTTAGGCCAGGTGTGTGAGGACACTCCCACAGTGGATCACAATTTGGGGCCCCACTTCCTTTCCTATGGCCCACCAGAAAGTGACAACAGCAGAAAAAAAGTTCAAGATAAATTAAACAAAATGGTTTCACAAGATGAGACAGATTTGCCCCACTGACAACATCCCACAGGTCTGTGTGTCGTGGTCTGGTGCTGATGGACAAACTCAGACACACAGGAAGAGAAGCTGCTCCACTGCAGCTGTGTTTGGCTTTGACATCAGGAAAAGTAACTATGAGAGATTTAAAAGCAGAGTATTAGACTTATTTTTCCTGTTAAAAGTAGTATGAACTCATTTTAATACTAAAAGGTTATATGCTGCTATTTTCCTAAAGAAAAATCTGATTCATCTCAAAAAAGGCCAGATCTTCCTATCAGAAGAATCCAATGAGAATACTGATTCTCACACTGGGAATTAAGATGTATTTTATTGAACATATAAAATGACAACATAATGACAATTCCAGATTTCTAATTCCCCAGTAGAAAAGAGTCAGATTAAATGTCTCCAGAACTGACTGCTTTTTTTGTATATATTTCCCCCCATCTCTGTCCCAGGAGATATGGTTGATTGTTCAGCTCGTCCTGTTGACTGAAAGAAAATCCCCTCTGATTTTTATTCCTGGAGAAAGCTCAGAGGAACAACTACCTGACTGCTAAAGCACTTTGCCAAGTGGCTGGTGTTTAGCTTCCAAACCAGTTACAATCAGCAGCTTCAAATCTCATAAGCATCTTCCAGATTAGCAGCAGAAAGCAGCACAGTGCAAATTTCAAGAAATTTTAAGAATTCTGTGCAAAAAAAAAAAATATTTAAAAACATCTTTTCCAGCTGACTGAAAACAGTAGAGTTAAATAGGAGGTGGCTTATTCCAATCTTTTTGAAAATGCTTTTGGCAGTCTATTTTTTCCTTAATGACTTTTTAATGGATTGATACTAAATTACTTCTATGAGGTTGCATTTAGTGCTGCAACCAGCTCAGAGTTCAGGGGGATCCCAGGCTTGACATTGGTGGCAGGAACAGAGAGACAGAAAGCTCAGAATTTTGCCCCTCTCTCCCCACCCACAGATCTGTGCTCCAATCTCTTGCCTGGTTTGTCCCTGCATTGCTGCTTATCTTAGACCTTAGACCTTTATTCTTCTCTGTAAGAACTGGTCCCTCCACCGATATACAAATACTGAAATGTGGCGAGAGAGCCAGGACAATGTTATGGTGAAATGTGAAAACAAAATACAACAAAAGTGCAGGCAAAGAATTGCCACCTACATCTTGACTGCGGTGGACTCTCATTTCATGGATTTGAAATGGGAACCTTTGTATTTTCCGATAGAAAGGATTAGCAGCATCTAGACCCCTTGTGGGACTGCGGCAGGAGCAGCTGTGGATTTTTTGCCTTGGCTGTTTAATTAATATCTCCCTGCCTCTGGTTTATTTGCACAGCAGCAAAGCTTTAGGAGAAGTGTGTTGAAGCTTTAGGATTTAGTGAAGGCTGAAATCTATTTTCTATTCACCCTGACCTTTGGGTACCACATACATTATATAAAAATTTTAACCTCCTTCCAACGCAGCTTTGTAAAAAGATTCATACTGCTATTTTGAGATTCCTGGGTTGAGGGGATGCATAGGATATGTCTGTATTTTTTCCTGTCCCTTAATCTGTTAATAAAACACTTGGGCACACTCTGTCAATATTGTATTGAGACATTTGGGGACTCACAGCCAGCTGCTTGTTGGCTGGATCAATATCAAAGGCAAATCTGGAGCAAGGCAGACTTTGGAGGGCCAGAGGAGACTCTAATATAGAAAGAACCAAACACAGAGAAATGAGACCACAGAACTGTAGAGCTGTCTTTCAATTAGTCGTGTTGAACCACTTAAACATATTTTTTCCTAACTCTACATACTTTAGGTTTTTTTTCTCTTTCAACAGGACAGTGTAGCCAAATTAAATAGAAATTACCATACTTATTAAATGGCAATTAGGGTTTGTTTGCTGCATTGCATTTCTTCCAAATTAATTTACTATTGCTATATTGGTTAGCAGTTAAACCATTTGATATGGTTGAATGTGCACATTAATATAATTTAAAGAGCATAATGATTACCCATTTTATAACTTCTGTATTGTAATGCTGAATTAATTTATGCCAGTTATAGTTGATTATTATGGTTATTAACATCAGTAAGTGCTCTTTAACAATCAGTCAAGATCTAACACTAACTGCCTTGTTAGAGCTAAATTGAATGCTGGAGACACTCTGCTCGCTCTGTCACCCTATCCAGTTTCACTGCAGTTTTCTTCCCTTTACCTAGTAACCTCAGAAGCTGGATTAACTGCAGCAATTATATGCCTCATTAACAATAAACAATACTAGCTGGCTGCTGGTGGCTATTGTGCCACAGGTGCACGTAGCCCTTACAGCTGTCTCAGCAGACAGAGGGGGATACAGCAAAACCTCTTCTCTCTGGAGTGTCTAATCTCCAGGAAATAGAAGGTGTTTTAGCCTGCTAATGACAAGGAATGTTGGGACAATGTTGACATGCCTCGTAAAGCTGCAGAACAAGGCAAAATGAAAAAAAAAAAAAAATATGGCTGCAGCCTCTCTATGACCAACTAAAGAACCATGATTTATACTTTTTAAAATTTCTATATGAACAAACTTCAATGCTCACAGTTAATATAAAATATGTAGAAACTATATTTTCAATGTACTTGATTTTTATCTATATTAAATGGCTTCATGTGAATAAATAAGTACTTCCAGCTACATAAGATCAATTCCACTGTTGTTTAAATTAAAGTTTATTTTAACTAGAAAATCAAAAGTGTTGTCAGAATTTTTAAATCCTCCTGAACCTTGTAAAAGTTTCCTTCATTTCAGGAAGGGGTAGATGTGTTCTGGTCCTTTCTCCAAGTATTTGTTTCTTTCATTTTCCTTGGTGAATTCCTAATGAGAAATAAAAATAAAGCCTGAGAAAATGCAGATAAAGATTTTTCTGTAAATCTTTTTAATAAGCTGCTGCAGGGGGAGGTGTTGCAGAGACAATTGCTGGACAAAGACAATTCAGGTGATCCCACAGATTCTTGACACCTTGATAAGGCAAACCAAAATCTGCTGTCTGTTCAAGACCCTTGAAGCAAACAATTTCTTTTCAACTGGAGAAAAAGTCCAGTGCCTGCAAAAAGAGACTAGATTCTTTAGTGATGCAAACTGTAAATAAACTTTCATAGCTGGAGATGCTGAATAAGGATACAGCACTTGGGGGAACCCTTGCCTTTTTTTATAAAAGAGATCATTGGAGAAAATATTATATGTACTGTGTTTCACAGAGCCTGACCAACTGGAGCTTCATTTGGGGTTTTGTGTGGTTGAAACCTCACACAGCGTTTGCATGCCTGATGGGTGCACTATAAAGGTTTGGAGCAGTCTCTTCTGTACATCTGTACCCCTGGTCTTGCTGTTCACTTTACCTGTTCTGTATCTTTCTGTGTGTGTGTGTGTGTGTCTGCCCACCTTTAAAGAGGCCCACAGACATGTCCCTGCCAGGAGATCCTGGTAAAATACAAGATGTCACTGGAGCAAAGTGGGCAAAAGGGGAGCAGGAGAGAGAGCAAATTGTAACCACACTATACTTTCAGCTGGATCTCACACTGAAATTATAGGTATAGGCAGCCTGGCTCAGCTAAATAAGCCTGTAAATTCATATCCTTTTTTTTTTTTTTTGTAGTTAAAGAGGAAAAGCTGCAGATCTTTAGGGCAAGGAGTGAAGACTAGTGCAATTTACCAAGGACAAGAATGGTTTCTTTGGTGATATCCTCTTTTCCCAGCCTCCCTGTGTAGGATCACATACCCAGAGCACACTCCTGGGATGGCTGGAGAATGAGTCCAAATACTCCTTTCCACTTCAGCCTGAAATCCAATAACTCCATACACCAATGTGTTGCCAGAAAAATAAGGAAAAAAAATGCACAGAAAGCAGCTGCAGGGAAGCAATCACCATCTCCAAACCAGAGCAAGAGAATCTAATCTCATCCCAAATAAAAATTGCTTTATGAACTGCTGTCAAGCCCCTAAGTAACAGGGGCTACAGTATAATTGGGTTTGACAAGGGGAGCAGCATATGCCAAAATTAATCAGGGCGCTAGGCTGTGTAAAAGAGAATGGCCTAGAAGGTACAAAGAAATCTTACACTAATTAGAAGCAAGAATATCAAGTGATCCCTGTATATAGTGTGGAGGCAATTCCTGTGTGGGATAAGAGACCCCCAGAAACCATGTCTAACCTTGCAAGGAGGAAGATGTGAAAGGATTCACTGGTGTTCTTAATAGCAAGGGTGTGCAGGGTGCCTGAGCCGTTGGGCAGAAATGCTTCAAAAGCTGGAAATATGGTTTGGTAAGAGACAGTAAAATACAAGCTAAACTCTTACAAGTAAAAGTGTAGAGCAAAACACCGAGGCCAACAAAAAGAAAATAGTAAACATACCTATTGAATTCAGTTTGGTGAATTATTTGAGCCAGAAGTAGGAAATTGGATAATAAGAGAAAAAAAAACAAGGAGGAGGGGAGAAAAGCTGTATGGAAAATACACTGACACCATGTTTTCATGACAGGATGTGGAGTGGTTTTTATTTAAGGCGATAAAGATAATCGAGGGGAAAACATTTGTGTTTTATGAATTTTGTTAAGGAGAAGTCATGGGAGGTTTGAGACTTAAAGTTTGGATGTGCCACCTCCTGCCTCTACAAGCACAAAGGAGCCTTTCACTCTGTATGCAGCTTCCAGACTCAGACCTGTCAAAACTGGCAGGTCTACAGGCAGTAGGTCTTATGAGTCTCATTTTTGGACATATTTTGGACGCTCAGTAGATGTGCACATGTGTGACAAGCCTCCTTATTGCAGACAAGCCTGGACTGTGCAAGGCAGAGCAGCTTTGTCCTTGGTGTGCAGGAGAGCCCTTCATTCTTGACACCGTGGTCTTTTGTCTGGGATTTTTGAACATCTGGTAGCCTGGGCTGCTAGCCATCCTGAAATCTAGCAGTCTTCCACCAGAAAGCTGGCAAGTGTGAAACATTTTTCCTATACTTCTGTGAGAGTCTTTCTCACAACTCTTTTAAAATACAGCACTCCTTGCAGGCTTCTGAACATCTGCTCTGAGCTGGAGCAGAGGGGGCACCAGACTGCTACTACAGGGCATTTAATAGAGGTATATAATTCCCTCTTGGAGAAAGCATACTGGCAGCTGCTGCTTGGTACCCTCCTGACTTGTGTGTTTACATGCATCATATTCACAGACTTCTTTATGCTCCAACATTTGTTCAGGATTCAAAATATGACTTGGACTCCTCCCGGGACCTGATGATATTACTCTGCACTGCCCCTCCTCTAAGAAGCTGCCCAGATTGCATTTTTAAGTGTCTAAATACTACTGGGCATCATGTGTCTTCCAGCCATTATGTGAACTCCAGATGCTTCAATGAAGAGGAAAATCTTGACAGACTATTGCCACTGTATCTTGTCTTCCTGGTTGATTTTTTTTAATGTAATCTATTCCTTTAATATGTGATGAAAAGATATAACTTGGTGGTTCAGATTATCAGATTCATAGCTGACACCAGCGCACTGAATCCAGACTGTTTTACCCCTCTTGTGTATTAATCTTCTCCTCTTGCTTCTTTCCTGGTTTTTCCTTGTTTTACAGCAGCAATTGCAGGCTTCAGCTGAGATGGGGCGCTCAGTATATTCAGCATAATAGTAATGCATAAAAAAGACTGCCAGTCTTCCAGAAAGTTTGGAACCATGTTCAGACAGCCTAACTTCCACACAATCATGTCCAATGATTTCAACTGTTTGTTTCTAAGTTTTATTTGTTTTTGTTTAGATCCAGGAAGCCCTAGCATCCTCTAATAGTTTTCTGGCAGGGCACAGTGTAGAAATAAGTTTCCTACTTTAAGCAGCTTTATTTTTGTTCCTATGCAGCTTTATTTTTGTTCCCACTTTAATCCAAGGCTGCTAAAATTTCCACATGAAAATTGGATGATTTTCTTTACTCCTGTGTGGGGCAGTGTTTAATGATGTTTCCCTACCAGCTTGCAGGCTTTCTGCACTTCCAATGTCAACTCAAAACAAAACAAAACAACAACAAAAAAAAAAAAAACCAAACAAACAAAAAACAAAACAAAACAAAAACAAAAAAACCCACAAAACCAAACAAAACACTAACAAACAAAAACCAAACAAAAAAAAACAAAAAAACAAACAAACAAAAACCCCAAAACAAACAAAAACAAACAAACAAAAAAAACCAAAAACAAAAACAAAAGGAGAAGGAGAGCTTTGAGGAGGGCTTTGTGCAGAGCCTGCCTGGCTGAAGCTGCACACTCCACATGTTTCACACTCACATTTGGGCCTTCCTGCACTGCAAGCTGCTGCCTGACAGCTTCCTGCAGCCTTTGGAGACAGCCAGGGAAAGAGAATGAGAGAGACACATTTGGAAGTAGTGTATTTAGTGTGTCAGAAATAAAAGCAGCCATTGAAACCTCTTTGGGGATTGAGGGGGCTGGGAAACAAACTCTGGTTTGCAAACAGTGGAAACTTCATCCCTTCCTTTCTCTCTCTATCCATGTAGCACCCTTATATTTCAATGCTAAGTGCGTTTTAAATTCCTGCTGGGGTGACTATTTACATATTATAATGTGAAGTAATGAAGGGAAAGGGATGTTATGCAAAGCAATTGCCTCTTGTCCTCTTCTCCTGAGTGCAAGGGCCAAGCACATTTCCTGCCATCTGTTTAACTCCATCTCCTGATGCTCATAATGAACCTGGCAGTGCTGGACAGATGGAAATCACTGGCAGGCATAGCTGTTTACTTGTAAAGGCAGCCCTAATTTGTTAGACTTGCCAGGCAAGTCCCCAGTGGTCAGATATTTCATAGTGATGGAGGGTTATTAAAAGAGCTCAGGTGAAGAAAGCTCTTCTCAGCATATGTGCCTGAGCTGAGGGCTGAGTTTTGCCACTGTGCCAGAACAGCAGCAGAGCTCCATGCTGCTATTAGAAGAATTGGGGCCAGGCTCCTGACCTTGTCTGGTCACAGCTCTCACTCAGTCTCACACTGACCTGGGCTTCGTTAGCTCTGCAGCCATCTGCCACAGATCACATTTATCTCAACTTAGGACCTCACTAAAGAACAAGAGGAGAAATGTGATTAGGCTTTTTTGTGTTGGCTACAAGGCCATTTGCCTGCTGAAAGGCACATGGGCAGCTATTTCAGTGGAAAAGCCTATTTTAGAAAATAAAAAGATAACTGAATAAAATGTGGATGTCATGATAACACTCCAGGGGCTGCTGGTTGGTTTATCTTTCTACATCATTCATATCTTTTCTTCTCCCTCATCCCTCTCTCACCAATATGAAGGTAGGAATGAGAAACTCAGAGAAGTAAATATTTTGTGTAACTGAAGTTGTTTCATCAATCACAAAAATCAAATGCAGAAAAAGAGAACGGATTATAGAAATGTGAACCTTAGAGTCATATAATACATGGGAATTAAAGGAGAAATTCTGTTTCTATTACAGGATTACTTTCCTCTTTTCAAATTTTGCCAATTCTTTTACATAAGGCCAATATTTGACAGTGCCATCAAATCTGGGGTAGAGTATAAATAAAAAATAAGACAGAAAGATTTCATAGAAATAATTTGTTTCCTAGAAATGTGTGACTAATATCTTATATTTCAGATAATTGAACATTTAAAAATAATCTTTTAAAGTATTTTGTAGAAGTTGCACATTTTGTTTAGAAGTGAAGACCAAGTGAATACAGAGATCACTTCAGATTTTTCTGTTTTGACGTCTGTAATTCACTGTGCAAGCTATGTGGACACATATTTATTCATTCTGCCAACACATTTGACATTCCCTACATTGAACTGTGGCTTTTTTGCACACAAATACCTCTTGCTCTTCTGGAATTACTACTTTTCAAGGGTGGCTTGAAGCAGGGAATGTGAGGACGAATAAGCTCTATCAATCACATCAAAAACATAAGTATTGTAAGGAATACTTGTCAGCCATGTGGTCATCCCCAGCCTAATCCAGGACCCAGCAAATGCAGGGGGCTGTGTCAGCAGTGGTTGTTTGGATAAACAATCAGGAAGGAGCTCTGAATCCACGTGATAAAATATGACCTTGACAGAACTATTTTATGTGGTGGAGAGGCAGAATTCATCACAGCTCTATTATGAATTACTGACTAAGTATAGCCATTTCCTTTTCTTCTTTTTCTCTTAGGATGCTATATTTATTGTTTCCTGCAATATCACAATATGTGTGTAATGTCAATATAAGTCATCCAAACACAACTCAACTATTTATTTTTTTTTTTTTTTTTAGGAAAACTGAGTTAGGCTTGAAAAGAACAGAGCAGGATAAGTTTAGTTGTGATTGACTCTGAAGCAAGCGTCCACACAGGTAAAAATATGATTTATTTCTCTTTTTATACAAAGTAAGTCTCCATATTTTATGGCCATTCTAAGACATTAAAGAAAGCATTAGACCTGAAGGTTACTATTCATCTAATTTAAAATGGTCAAGCATGATACAATTCTAGTCTAGATGTCATTGGCTGTGATTCTGCTGACAGCTTTTTTTTTATTAAGTATTTGAGACATATAGTGGTTTATGTAACAGAAGAAATGGACTCTGGTTCCCTACCTTTGCAGCAAGTGAGTTCGCCCATATATCACCTTTAAAACACATACCAATATCCTTGCTAAAATGACAAATGCACATAATTCCTAGTAAATTTAAGAATCACCTTCCCTTAGCTTCCACTCCCTGTCTACTCCAATTTCTGCATGAATTTTCACCTGTCAGCTTATATTTATATCATAATTTCAGAAAGTAATGAAGATTAAAGAAATATCAGATAGATAATATTTCCCCTATTTTTTTTTCCCTCACGATCCTGGCAAATTAGTTATTCCTTTGGAGAAATACAACAGAACAATAAATTCGTGCTTATTTCCATAGTAAGTGAAAGAGGATTTTGAACTTAGCAAAAGATAAGTCAACTGAAACCCACTCTTTCTACTCCATTAGACACCATTTTGAAAAAGCAAAGCAATTTTTTTGCACAGAAATAAATTCTTACATTGTAAGGCATTGATACAATTCTTCTCTGTTAAGATTTTTTTGGGGAAAGAAAAAACCTACAAAAACACTCACAACAAAAATAAATAAAGACCCAGTAACCAATAAACAAAACCAACCAACCATAAAGACCCTAAATTTGAGTTGTAGATGTTGGAATTTTGGCATGCCAGAAGTAATACATTCTCTTAACATGTGCTCTTTGCCACGCTGCCATTTGCTGGTTCAGGATAGAGTATAAGGGAGAAACTCCTTTTTGACACATCAGGCTGCTCTGCCTGTGACTGCTGAGCAAGTAAAACTCTGCTATTGACTATTTTCCCTTTCAGTATAAGGTTCTTCATTGTGCAAGATGACTAAATGACAAGCTTTTCATTAGGAGTTTATCACAGAAATCAGCCCCAGTGCATGCTTTTTGCAGAAATGCCAACCTAACACAGCTCCATCCACTAGTTATCAATGCAGCCAGGAGGATTCCAAGATACTCTATATAATGAATCACAACATATTTTGGCCAGCACTTCAGATATTTAATCCTTCTGCAAATGTGTTTTTGACACTTGAAATATAGAAATAGAAAGATTCTTCTTTTTCCCTGCAATATACTGGATCTGCTAGAAAGTTAAATAGCTTATAGCATTCATGCTTGTTTAATTAAAGAGTCGTGGTTTTTAAACTGGAAAGTACACGAATTTTAGGTTTGCACTAAAATACAAATAGCATGTATTTTTAAATAACCATAGGTTTTAATGTTATATAAGGAAAAGATTTCTTAGAAGACAATACTCATGTTTCCAAAAGATTAAAAAAAAAAAGTTTAGCATTAAAACCACTGCAGATTCCAGTGACTGAGTCCTTCAGGACATTGCTGCATTGGACCTTTGGATGTTATCCCAAGGTCAAGAATCTTTCTATGGCAAATATATAGCTGAGTGTTACAGCAAAAAGTACAGCAAAAATAATACAGACAGTTTTGACAAATATGGAAAATATGTCTCACATTGTTAAAGAAAAAAACAGTAGAAAAATATGGCCACTGCTGAGTGTTTTCCCAGAGGTGAAACATTTCTGAATGTGGAATAATTGTCTTGCATTTTTTCACATACAATATGCAGTGAGAGATACTTAAACAGAAACAGATTTTGCCATTAATAATGGCTACAAATAGGGGGTTTTCTCTTTCTTGCATTTTATTAGTTACTTCACCTCTTAAAACAGTGTCAATGGGGCAAGGACCTGGTTTTAAGCTTCAAGTTAGCTCTGTGTCACTAATGAATACTTTGAAAACATTACTAAAGACTGAGCTGTCAAAAAGAAATGGCCTGTCATTCAAAGTAAAGCACATTATGAACTACTTCATTATTTTCTTGCAGCCTGGTCAGATTTATGTTTACATCTCTGTGTGTCAATTTCTCTTTAAAAACAAACACTTCATTTCCAATTCAGGTTTTGAAACAGTTCTGCTGAATTTCAGGTATGATCACTATATACATGTGTGTGTGTGTGTGTGTGTGTGTGTGTGTGTGTGTGTATTTTCAAATATTTTTTTGAAATATTCAGGACATTGAGTCAAGAACAGGAAAACAGGAAGGTGGCTCTCTTTGTGACATGGTGATGGTTTGCACAGTAGATATAAATCACTTCTCATGTGACTCAGCAGAGCTTTGCTGGAGTAGCACAGCCTGCTAGTTTTGGCTGGGGTAGAGTTAATTTACTTCCCAGTAGCTGGTATGGGGCTGTGTTTTGGATTTGTGCTGGAAGCAGTGTTGATGATTCAGGGATGTTGTGGTTCCTGCTGAGCTACAGAGTGAACTCCAGCTCTCCTGAGTGACACTGAGCTCTGCCTCTCACTGCACCCCAGCGAGGAGAGTGGGGGCGCACAAGGGACTGGGAGGGGACACAGCTGGGCCAGCTGACCCAGCTGACCAAAGGGGTGTCCCACACCCTATGGCTTCATGATCACTGTGTAAAGCTGAGGGAGGAAGGAGGAAGCCCTCTGTCTGTGTCGGGGGGGGATGAAGGGGGGGGGGGTTGACTGTTCAGAATTTTGGATGACTTGTCATCCCAAGTCACCATTACATGTGATGGAGCCCTGCTGTCCTGGGGATGGCTGAACAGCTGCCTGCCCATGGGAAATAGTGAATGAATTCCTTGTTCTGCTTTGCTTGTGTACACAGTTTTTGCTTTACTTGCTAAACTGTCTTTGCCTCAAAGTTTTCTCACTTTTACCCTTCCAATTCTCTCCCTATCCCACCAGGGAGGAGGAAGGGAGGGAGTGGCTGTGTGGGGCTAGGATTAAACTACAACACTCAGCAAATCTGGTCATTATTAAACAGCAAATGCAAACAAATTATCAAGATTTGTGAGAGAAATCAATAAGTAAGGAAAGGTGTCTATGAAATAAAATATCTTAATGACCCATTCATTCACAAATTTTTGGCAATATTAAATTGTTTTTGGTATATCCAGAAAATAGATTGGTCCAGAAAAAAAAGGACAGTACATTAAACATGGAGAAACTATATTCCTAACCCAAAACCTCACAGTCTATTTCATGCTTTTGGTGATGAACCTGAGGGGTGCATAATGTCACTTAAGTGTATTATGTAAATGTGCTTCAGTGTAATGGAGTTTATTCAAACTCCAGTTACTTGAGCACTCACTTAATATAGAAAACAAAGATGTATACTGTTTAAAACTATATTGTTTGACAATATCTCCATAAATTGTCTCTTTTTCTAAAGAGCAAAAGACATGCCTAAAAATTGTAATAAATTTAAAACTTGTAAATATTTATTTGTGAATCCACTCACTCAAGACAGTACCTTTCTTTCCAAAAATAGCAAGAACATTTAAAATAATTCCTACACGTATGTTCTTATTTTTTCATGACTTGTCATCTGTGTTAACATCCCCACACAATTTGTCATGTAGCATGGAAACTGATAGGACAATTTCCAGACTTTAGTATTAAATGACCAAGGAAGAAGCCAATATTTAAACATCTTTTATGCTATTTTCCATGCTTTTGTTCTCTGTAGGGATTTGAACAACAGAATAGAGCTGGATGTCTAACCTATAACAGTTTCCTCATTTCACTGAATGTTGTTTTCCTAAGTATTACAAAGGTCAGTCAACTGTTCTGTAGCAAATTCTTCACTCCCAGGTATGCTGAAGAGGAAGGCAATGACTCTAAATTTAACCTGAAAACTAGGATAAAAAAAAAAAAGTATATATATATATATATATGTGTGTGTGGAATGCAAGACCATGAAAACATGGAACCAGAAGGCAGAGAAAGAGAGAAAAGTAAGGTAAGTGCTTCTTTGATAATCCAGGTGGCCAGTCATATCTCAGAGCATATTGACACCTCCCTCTGACTGCAGTCTGAGTACCATTTGTTCACACTGGTATCTTGCCTACCTGGAGAGACATCCCAGATCTTACCTTGCAGATGAGCCCTTCTCTCAAACAGAATTTAAAGAAAGCTGTGTCTTAGTTCACATACATCACAGCTGGCTTTAAGTACAGCACAATATCAATTAATGAGATAGGCTCAGGATTTAACTCCTGTATCAGAGGAAAAAAGCTATTCCATACTTGTAGGTCTTTTTAATGTGTTCTTGTTGTCACCTTTCCCTGGCTAAGCAGGTCCACAAGTCTCTCAGTGTGCACATAATATGATCCAAGATCAAGTTTTCAGCTCTGTTTTTGGTATTTTTTCTTTATTTTCCAGTCACATCTCCCAGTGACATACTTGGTAGGGCTGTTTTCCAACACCATGCCATCACTACTTTAATGAATTATGATAAAATGATTTAACAGTGGCAAGCAGGCTTAAGCAAGTAATTCCTTAAAGAAGGAGGCTCATCTTAGACTGATTTCTTAAAATGCTGCCTCATTACTCAACCCTGGGGCTACCTGTAGGGTAATCCCAAGAGCTCCTAAGGTGAATAATGGAAGGATTCTTTGCAAGTGGGATTTATCAGGATCTGCTAAATTTAAGCAACTCTTATAAATTTAGTACAGCTCTAGGGTTGAATTAGTCTCAAACAATTTTATTTGTCAAAAATACAGGACTCCAGTGTTGCTCCAGAGACAATGGAAAAAATTTCCTCATAGAAGATATTTCATCCTATCTATTTTAGACTTGTATCTAAAGATGTATGATTCCGCTTTTGGAGATGTTTGTACCTCTATGGTGACTGTAGCACAGACTGAACATTTTTACCACTATGGTTAGGGTATGCCTAAATTCCTTAATCAGAGCACGCTAAACACCTACCAAAAATCATCATCTGCCAGTTTCAAGGGAATTAATTCACTTTCCCCTAATTTAAGATATATACTTTGTTTAGGTTTTTTTAATATTTCAGCAAAGAATTATTCAGAGGCCAAAACCAAGTGCAGGCAGTTGTCATGACTCGGTCAAATTGATGCAGAGTTTGAAGAGAAGCTTCAATTAGCCTTGGCAAAAGCTGCTTAAAAGACAGAGAAATTTAAATTTGGTTGAACATAGCAATACCCAGGACAAAGTATCGTGAGAAATGTAACTATGGAATGAGCCTTTTGAGGTCTTGCATGGCAGCCAGGGGAACTGGTTCAGACCTACAGTGTTCAATACAGTCACAACAGCTTAGTTTGTCTCAAGAATAAAAAAAAACCCCAATATTCAGGGATAACATGAATATTGTAACATTGATTATCTGCATCATAAAATGGAAAGTGTATTGTAATTTCCTTTGGCAGCATGCTTACCATAGGAGGAATAATCTCAAAGGAACAGTGTTCTGTCTGACCATATGCATGAATAGATGGCTGTCAAGTTTATACTGCATTGTCTTCAGGCTGGCATCATGCCAGCCCTCAGGCAGGCAGAAGGAAGATATATGTGGAAAGAGGTAGTCAAATTGCTTCCCTATGGCTGCTTTATAAACATACATATGTTAAACACATTTATTAGGGCAATCAGCAGCAGCAAGTGCAAGGGCCCTTCTTCTCCCTCATGAGGGATAGTTGTTGCTTACATAGGAGTGAGAAGTTGGAAGCTGGCCCAGAAATCTGGAAAGCATATTATGCTGGATTCCCCATGGAGGATCACTTTGCTGCCAACATATCTTGCTCTGGGGTTTCGACACGCCATCAATCTGGAACCTGGCAGCCACCATTCCCCAGCTCACCTCGGCTCATGCAGCGAGCAGACACAGTGCAACTATTTGTCTCAGATTGCAGCCCAGCTACTCATGGAAGGGAAGGAGGAGGATGGGAAACAAAAGCCCTCTGGTGGAGCTGTGGTCAGGGCTGTGCAGCTGCAGCAGTTGCCTCTTGCAGCAGCAGGGCTGTTTGTGTGACACGCTTGCTGCTCTTTGTGGGACCACAAACCATGGCAAGTGTTGCTGTTTGCCCTGAGATGTGGCCCTGAGCAAGGAGGAGGACAAGGAGGAGGAGGAGGAGGAGGAGGAGGAGGAGGAGGAGGAGGAGGAGGAAGAGCCTGACTGGCGCTTTCAGACAAAGTGCTGTCAATTACTTCTCAGCGTAAGCTGTGCTAATGGATTTAAGACTCCAGAGAATTTTACAAATCTCAATTAAATCTCAAATAACTTCCACTTATGAATGCAGCTGTTGTTCAGAGACCATTGTACTCCTTGTGGGAAGGAAGTTACTGATCTCTTATCCTGGAGACCTTGACAAATGGGAAGGGAATATCAGAGATCCCCATTACATTGGCCAGGGACACTGGATGGAGTCAGCACATTCCCAGCCTGGCCAGCCCTGCCCAGACTCACAGAGTGGGGGGGCTCTTACAGACCTAGATGAGGTCAGATTGCCTGTTTTGTCCTTGCTCCCCTCCTCCTTGCTCTACTTCCATGACATATTCCCAGGGGCATGAAAAAGAGCCTGAGGTAATCAAGAGAGCTAAAATTCTAAGTCTAAGAGCCAGCAGAATCAAATTCTTGATTCTCCTTCTCTTCCACAGCAGCCGCTGATTATGCTCCTCATTTTAGCTGTGTTTATGACTTCTGTTTGACCCTCCTGAGACTAAAGCCCCTGGCAGTATAATTAGTTCAGTGAAGAACTGCTATCCAGCCATTAGTACAGTTGCAAATACTTGTTTTAGCTTTGGTCCCAGCCACTCAAATTAATGCATTAACATGCACTGAAATTTCTCTCTAGCTCAAGGCAAGTCATTACAGTTGTCGTCTGCTTGCAATCAACCTGTTCCGTCTCTCACTTCATAGCAAATGTAAACTTTGAAAATTATGCACAGAACTAGGCACTGGCTGTGCAATGCAGTTATGAGAATGACCAAAGTTTGTGCTTTCAATTAATCCAAAACAAAGAGTGGGAAGTGGTGTATTGGATGGCAAGTGCACCTAAGCAACACCAAGTTACTTTTTATATCTTTGTAGCCTACTTAGGATTTCCCACTTTTAGTTTCACACTATGAATTGGAGCGTGAAGCTGGAGGCAAAGCTATGCTGGAGGCTTAAGGCAAGGCAGCACACAGGCAGAGCTCAGGCCTCTGCCCGTTCTTCCAGACAGATGGGTGGAAGGTAGCTTCAGTTTGAAGCCCATCCAGTTGCATTAACTCATGCTGTGATTGAGCTAATTAGTTCTACTGAAATTTTGAATCTGACAGTGCCCAGCTGGGGAGGCATGGCCTGAGAAAGGTGGATCCAGCTCAACCCCCAAAGCTCTATAGTAATTCAAATGAATTTTTTTTCCCTATAAAATGCAAGCCTGGGAATCAGATCTGTAGTGGGGCACATTGATTTAAATCTGGTGTCTGCTGCAATAAACAGACTGCTCCCAGAGAGTAATCTGGCCTTATCTTTTCCTCTTTCCAAAAGAGAAAAAGTTAAATGAAAACAATAAATTCCTGACATGTGACTGACTAAAGATATAAAAAGTGCGGGGGAGGGTTTCCCCGTTTTGTTACTAGATATCAGCAGTGAATTACCTAATTTTGATATATGTGTGGTCTGTAGCCATAGGCCGTGTCTGACATTTTTTAAAATGGTCTCATTTTAAAACATATGCTCTGGACAGGAATCATCTCATGTAACATATGGCTTACAAGAACAGAGGAAAATAGTGAGCTTGCATGGGAATCCTCTGTTAAAATCAGGAACTGCCTTTACTTCCCGCACTGCCTTTGGTGTTTTATAGGTAACTCATTTGTTCTCTTCAATAGTTTAGGCTACAAACAGTATATAACACACAAAAAATAAAGTTCTCTTCATTCCATCAGTTGCCAGCATATCTAGATACTTCTTGTGCCTATTGTCATTTACAAATATGTGAAGGAAATTTAATTTTGGAAATACAGAATCATGCAGATCATTTAAGTCCCTTGGTTTCTATCTTTTTCTCTGCCTAAGTATACACATGCACATCTAGGCAACTTATGAGTAGCAGAAGTAGAAAAAGAGAGCTTTAAGTAAAATTTAAGTTTGCTTCCTACATTTGCATCTGGGATTTGTGTCTGAATTATAAAGATGCTTTTTTATCCCAATTGAAAAGTTTCATGTTTTGGTTCCAGGAGGTGTTTAGTTTGGATTATGATTTTTTTGGGGTTTTTTGTTATTTTTTTTTTTTTTAGGAATTAGGCATCATTTATTTAAAAAGTCTAAAGAATAAGAAGATGCAAGGAACACCTTAGAAAGTAGCCCTGGCTGTATTTGGAAGCTCTAAAATGGTCAGTCTTTGGGTTTGAGAATCTTGAATTAGAAACAAAAGGTTTATAATGGAACGGGGTGACATCAGTGCAAGTCTTACAGTAGTGATTATTCTTAATTTATTTCTTGTTCAGAAAAAAATGAGTTTCTTGTAATGAGATCTGTGGGAATTTCAAAATTCAATTTCAATTAAGCTCCTGCCAGATGAAAACTATAAAATTTGAAGTTTTAAATTACAGGATAAAAATGCTTCTGTAGAGGCTGAACTTTGTCTTGAAATTAGTATGTGAGGTGAGCCAAGAAAATTTTACTTTTTGTATGTACCTAATAATATGCAGGAGTAATGAGTCTTCAGTTAAAGATAAACTTTATTTCCCTATGCAATTCCAAAGGTAAAATTCACCCTTCTAAAAGAAACAGATGCTTGAAAAGAAGAAAACGCCCTTGAAATGTACAGAAGACACATCTTACCTTACATGTGTCCTTTGAAACAAAGCTAGGAATGAAGGAATAGTAAAATTAAAAGCCCAGGACCTTAATTGATGTAATTTCTTGTAATTTCATAAACTTTAGGTCATCTATGTTAATTTACAGTAAGAAATGTTGTTTTATGTGATATTTTAAATAATAGCCATGACACTGAACTTTAGAAGAATCCACGGGTTCTTTTGGTCCTAAAATAGTTTGCCCTTAAACCTCAAAATCATTTTATGTCAGAAAGACTTATAAAAAGACTATTATTCACCTTTGGTATAGAAATTTTATGTCTATTTTTTAAAGGAATCTTGAAATAGAAGCTTAATTATAACTGACAATGTTGGCATGTTCTATTTTACAGCTTATAAAAACTCCTGAAGATAGTGTTAATAAGAAGCATCTGTAGAGTCGATTTCTTTTTCATAGGTTTTTCATGCCATCAGAAACCTACTTTTCAAATTTTTTTTATATATAGCACTCACAGATTTGACAGAGTTGTTTTTGAAAGTTGTTCCCCAAGCATTTTTTAAAAATGTCAGGGTCTGGATGGGAGGCACATCAGACACTAAATAAGCATCCAGGTTGTCCAGGTTGGCTTCACGTAAGCATGCAGTGATGTACCACTGAGAAGTGTGTATAACATACCAACCTATCTGCCATTTTCAGATTTCTCCCCAGATCTGTGCATCTTATTTTGGAGAATCTTTTTGAGGTGTCTTTGTTTTCTATGTACATTTTTAGTTTTTCTCCTCACAGAACTATCACAGAAAAAGCAGTATTTTTTTTTAGTATCTTTACTGTACAAACATCAAAAAGCTCCCTCTGTCTCAGCATCTGTCTCATTGCTGGTGATCAGATCACTTTCTTCTTTGTCCCTTAGATGAAAGAAGAGTGGCTCCCTCCAAGCTCCAGGGAGGCCTCCTTGCCTCTCTGACTTCAATTTTACATCACAAATAAGCTCAAAAACCTTCCACTGCCAAAAATCTTTCTGTCCCTCTTTCCTTCCTTACTGTTTCTTTCTTCATCTCTTCCTGACAGAGGAAATTCACAGTAACCCAGTTCCTGTTCTATGTTCCACTGCATCATTTTTTCCCAAACTGACCAAGTTTTCATATCCAAACCACACAACTGATGATGAATTCAGACTTTCATTTAGACTTCAGTGACTTTGACACAAGTTCTTCTTCCAAAAGCCGTCTTGGATGGCAATATCCTTAATGTCATTCGCCCTGGTGTCTCCACCTATGATTCAAATGGTTCTCACTATGTGAACCTTGAATGCTTTAATTCCTCCCTTCACCTTTCACTACAAACCTCTGCACAGGGCTCTGGTTCTGGAATCCTTTTCATGCTTCACACCTCCTTGGATGATTTCATGGAGGTTAAATTGGATTTCCATCTCTGCTGACGATCTGTAGAGACACGTCTCTGGTTTGGACTGCTCCTGTTCAGTCCTGTCTCAGACTGTCTCTGATGCCTCCTCACAGCTCTTCAACTATGAACTCAGGCATAGCAGGGCTAAAAACATGCTACTCAAAGCCCTCACTTGGACTAACTTCTGCTTGATTATGCTAAACAAGAATGAACCATCCTGCAAGTCACTGCATTCTGGGAAAATTCTCCAGTAGGTTTTCCACTAGATCCCTTTACCAGGGTAGGCTTAATTCTCAAAGATGTGTTTCTAAATAACCTCTCAAAGATGCAGCATTTCATATACTCTCATTTCCACCTAGACTCTCACTCTTTGCCTTCTCAGTTGCCTTAGTGTTTTCCCTCAGACAGTCAGACTCAGGCTATGCCTCTGTATACCAATCCAGGATGACTTTGCAAAGATGCTTTTCCTGATGTGCTGCTTTGTTTCCATTCCCCCATTTTGGTTTTTACATGTACCAGACTCCCAGCCTGTTTTGTATCAGGCATGAGCCATTTGTCTTCAAATCCTCATAAAACACCAGTATCCTAAAAATATTTTTCAAGCTTTAACCAGAAAAGACATTGTTCTGGCTTTGCTGCTTTGTTGAATTTTTTTGAAACTTCTTCCAAATCATCTGTCCCACCTTAATGTATTTGCAGTTTGAGTGTAATGGTCTCATGATTATATAGAAGTTGTGCAAGCATCACTGAGGTCACAAGCTGACATATTTTTTATGTTGTGGATGCATTTTTCCGAAGCACTCCTTCTGAATCACCTATATCTCACAGAGGGAGACAGAAATAAAGCACCTATGTTGACTGGAGCAGTTTACATGTATTTAATTCCAGGGCAGGAGTACCAAATTTCCTTTGAGGATAGGTTTATAGAACCAGATACAAGTATGTCAGCATACATTCAAACAGCATAAACATTATAGTCATAAGCAATTACAGTTGATTATTTAACATATGAGAACACTTCCTTTCAAATTATCTAGAAAGGGAAGTGCCTGAATGCCAGAAACATTCAGTTTCCTTTCTTTTACTATGGACACAGGAATTCTGGCAAGTCTTGAACCTGAATTACCCAACTTAGTTAAATGCCTACAATTACATGAACATCTTGGATCTTACAGATTTCTATGGAACTGGTATCAAACATCATTTTTAATTGCTTTTTGTGAAACAAATAAAATATTTTCTAAACAACTGAATATTCAGAATTGCTTCTTTTTTTCCATAAAGTCCCTGCATACAGGACTCTCAGTAGTGTGTTGCCCAAGCTTTAATCAGAGGTGGTTCAATGTCTACCTGGTGCTGCTTTTCCATAATAATTTTGTTCATGTTGGGTTTGTGAATATCTGCATCTGTACAGCATTTCCTCTCTCTTTCTCTCTTTTTATAAAACCACAATACTACTTTTTTGCCTAGAAATTTTGGCTTCAGCTAAAGTGAAATTTATATGATAGTCTAAATCATTCAGCATTCAATAAACACTATCATTTATTATTGTGAGTTTGGATTAAAAAACCTTGGAAAATAGCTTTTCTTTCTTAATGGATAAAAGTCTCCTGATATATATACATGTATAGGTGAATATCTAGGAGTCTCCTGGTCTTGATAATTGATGTAACTTCAGGTATCAAATATTCAAACATTAGGAGATCACCTGAAAAAGATATGAAATTAATTATTTTCTCTTCACCCCAAAGCCTGTTTTTCTTTCTGTTTTTCCTAATGCACATGCTTGTATATACGTACTTTAAATGTTGTTTTGGAAAATGCAAGTTGTAGGCTACTCCTTTTAATTTTCCACAGTATTTATGCTGCTAGACTAGAGAAAAGGAATAAAAAAGATACATAACCAATCTTTTTCAGAAGGAAAGAATTTTTTTTCTGTGTGTATATGTCCTTTTTGGTTTAGTTGCATGTCTGCATTTCCAGTCACGACTGGAAGTGCTGAATTACCCCAAGAGAAGAGCGCTTGATTTGCAGTCATGACTAAAAGTCCTGAATTATCCCTGGAGAAAAAAGCTCACTTTTGTCAGGATTCCAGTGCAATTCTGCAAACACGAAAGGAGATAATCACTCAAATGTACACGTGTGCTTACTGGAACAGTGTCCATACTCTGAACCTTTTGAGGTTTGCCCATCTGTATTACTGGCCTTGTTAGTTAAAATTGCACATAGCAGTTTGAGAAAGCATTTTTATGTCCCCTGGCTACAAGTACCCCAGTTAGCACACACTCATATGACTAAGTACTGAAGTTGCAGGATTGCTAACCTTAGTGATTTTTTTTGTTAGGCATTCAGCTCTTCCAGTAAACACTGCCTTTTTTTTTTCTTTTTTTTTTCCCCCTAATGGTTCTCTGCCTCATATGGCCATGAGTGCAAAACCAACCCTGTTGTTATTATAGGAAATGTGTTTTCCAAATATTATAAATCTCTTAAATTCTGTTTCTGCACTCTACTTTCCTAATAATTAGTCATGCTTACAGTTCAGTAAAGGCCACTTCAGTCAGTCAGCCAATAAGACTACAGCACTAAGTTTCCTGGCAATGGGTGACTAAAGGGTAAATTACTATTAGAGTGAAATTAGAGCTGCATATAAGACTCATCATAAGACTAAAATACCTATAGTTTTAAAATCATAAGAAATTAAATAAAGTGTGTTTGTTAGGATATGGTTTTGGGGTCTTTATTCTGATAGCAATCTTCATTTGAAACCAGTTTTCATTATTCAGGGCAGGGATTAATACAATTTTATTATTTTGGATTGTTACTCAGAGTGTGATAATTCACCTATTAACACAGCAGCAGAAGAAAGTTAATCATGACCTGGGCAGGGGAACATAAACATCTTCAAAGTTGGTGACTCACAGAACTGGGAGAGCAGCTATGGAAATTATTAATCCTTTTTTTGGTTTACATTAATCCCTAAGGGTGGACATTCACCTAATAAGGCTGAGTTTCTGCCCTGATGGCAGGCATTGTGTTATTCTTATGCATTTCTAGCTATAGGAATCAAGATCTAAGAAGGCCTTCCTTTGAATAATATTTCCTTTGAGAATTTTTTTTTTTAAGTGGAAAATAATTTTGGCCTTATCTTCTGGAAGTAGCACATCCACCCAGAACTGCTGCTTTTATTTTTCAGTCTTGTATGTTGTTCAGGTGGAGAGGTTGCCTTGGTTTTGTTTCTGATAGGAAGTCACAGTATGAAATCCAACCAAAATAATTCTGACATGAAGGATTAATTGGACATTTTATATTTTTCAGAACATGGGGCTATCTGAAGTATTATAAAATTTATGCCAGGTACTTAACCAGTCATTTAATGTGGCAGTACCTAAAGGTTTCCATAGTGTCACGTGCTGGGACATTCAGGGGCTTTGCCAAAATATGTAAGAATATTTTGGTTTTGTATGTTTGGGATTATCTGTTGGCAAATGACCATTCACAGGTCACTCTTTGGGTGACTACACATATATAACAGCAGCACTTCAAATTCACTAAAAGTTTACTCTTCTGTTTAGCTTTAGTTTCCAAACAGTTTCAGAACTTTCTCTGCCAGTAGGAAAAATGTGTCTAAAATTATTTTACCAAAAAAATATTTATATTTTTCTCTGGCAATGGAAAGACTTGGTATTTCTAGCACAGAGAAAATAATAACAACAACCAGAGGCTGTGGAGCTGACCGATGGTGCTCACCAACACAAAGGAGCTGTAGCCATTCCCAGTTACAGGGAGAGTGAAAATCTAAGAGAAGTTTTCCAGTCTCACCAAAACCACTCTCACAAAGGTTTAAGTCAAGGTTTAGCAACCATATTTGCCTTCAATTAAAAACCTCCCACAGTAATTCCATGCTATACATTACCAAATAATTGAGTTATTTTTCTTCTCTTGCACAGATACTTTATCAATGAAAAGTTGAAATATATTTACTGATTTACATTGATGAGCTGTGTAAGATAAGTAAGCAATCCTATCTTTTTCAAGAATGACACATATGAAAAAAAATATATTTTTTTTATTTACATTTTTATTCTGCAGCTTTGTCCCTAGAGCCAGTGGTTTGCATAGTTTTGTCTCTTGTTGAGTTGGGGTTTTTTTAAGGCTGGGGCAGAGGGGAGTGATAGTCCATGTTTCAAGAAGGGCTAGTGTTTACATTGGGGCTTTTTTTGCCTTAAAATAAAGTTAAATTATATGCACTTATTTTATTCAAAATTATTTAGAGTTAATTTAAAAACTTGAGAGTACTTCATACTTTTTATTTATTTTTTCCTAAATAAAAATTAAAATAATGAAACAGCTGAAAACTAAGAATAAGTTCCAGTAAAATCCTAAAATAGGTTTGAATACAGACTGGTAAAAAATAAATATGAATTATATTTCATTACTCTTTTTGGTTAGGTTTTTTCAGCCTTAGAAATAAATTTACTTTATATTCACAAACAATTTATACTTGCTTGATGTCTAAAACATAATAGATTTTTGTTTAAAAAAGCAAGGAGTATCATGAAACTACACAGTTCCAAGAAATGATTGCTTAAGAGAAACACTATAAACTCATGACAAAACCAGAAGAGTTAGCAGCAATACATACAAGTTCGCTTAATAAATCACCTAAGCACCTCATTGCTTAAACCAAGAGAAAACTTCTGTCTTTTCCATGCACATAACTCAGAAGGCTTAGAATAAATTAGAACTGATTTTATACACAACATATCATTTAACACCGAAAGGCAGCAACCATGGTTTCTATATAAAGAGTCAAAAATGTTCAGATGAGAAGGTTTTTGACATTTTTTCAAAGAAATGAAAAGAAGAAAACTATTCTTTTACAGCTGTAAAATTTTCAGTGGAAGAGCAAAGTCATAATTTGGCTTTCAGTAGTTAAACAGCAAGTTTCTCAACTGTAGAATTTTATGCAAAAAACCTTTTTTTCAGTTCTAGAAGAACATTAGCTTCTAGGGTAACTGTTAAAGAAGATAAGAATGTACCAAATCCTTGCTCTCAAGCCAGCTTTGAGCTATATGTGGGCACAGTTTCTATTCCAGTGAAGGAGTTTGGCTTATATTTTTTTAATGTATGCAAATGATAGTGGGAGAGTTAGTATAATATTTGGCAAGTTTCCCACGGACACAGAAACAACAGAGACAGAAGCTTTCAAGATAATTTTCAGTATAAAACAGTAAAATCAAGCCAGTCTGCTGATTTACGCTTATTTTTACTGCAGCAATAAACTTTTACAACTTGTTCCTGTTGAGGAATTGAGCAGTGTGTGGCTTATTGAGCTGTCTTGCAAAAAGTGGTGAAGAAAACCAAGCTTTTTTTCTGAGACATAACGGATGGCAATGATGCATATACAGCAAATGTGACACTGGTAATGCTGTAAAGGTGGATACTAAAGCATAGCCTGGTCAGGGGGACCTGTTCCATTTTTTATAACATATCAGCAATTAGTCTCCAGAAGGATAAGCTAAGGAGCATGTGAACATTACTTTTTAGTGATTTTTCTATCTATTGTAGAAAATACTTTGAGCTGCTACAATACTTGACAGTACTACAGAAGAGTTTAAACCCTTTTTCAGCTCAAGTTCTGTGATTGCTTTAACACGCCTCTCAGAGGAAGAACTCGAGGCCCATAAAGTCAGAAATGCTCGGTTGCTCAGTGTGCAAATAGAAAATTAGAGGTCTGGAGGAAACAGGACAGAGTGGACAGGATGGGTGCCCCCGGTGCTCCAGCGCCCGCGGCCAGCGCAGCTGCTCCGCTGCTCAGCCGGGGGCACAGCTGGGCTGGCCCAGGGGATGCGCAGCCACCTCTGCGCCCCAGCTGTGCGGGGCCTTGTGCCAAAAACCCGACCGGCTGCCCACATTTCTTTATTCTGACAGTTTGAGGGGTGGGGAGAAATAATAAAATACAAACCGAGAGCGGGTCAGGTGTCCTTTTTAGGGCAAGACGCTGCGGGGACAGGGGGCGGGGGCGGTGTGCGAGTGAAACGAACACATAACTGAAAACACGTATGGAAAAAGTATTGTCGATGCTTCCCCGAATCCCCGCTGAAGCACCAAGGACTGCTGCCCCATCTGCCTGTTGGAGCCCGGCTCGGCCCCGGGCGGGCTCGGCCCCGGGCGGGCTCG
>JAYDZK010000113.1:12848143-12930219 GCA_034509185.1 Euphonia xanthogaster
CGGGCTCGGCCCCGGGCGGGCTCGGGGCTGGCGGGGGCTGTTCCCGGCGCGGCCGCGCGGGGTCGCTCTCGAGCCGCCGCTCCCGGGCCCGCATCCGCGGCCTGGCACCGATGGCCGCAGGGAGCAGCCCGGGCTCGCCGGCCCTCAGAGCTGCCAACCATCGGTCACATAGACATTGACAAACAGTGATCACACAAACATTGATGAATCCCGCTGCAAACATAATCGGTCCCACAAACATTGATGAATCCCGCTTTTTTGGCAGCATCTGGGGGCGTTCATGTGTTCTGCTGCAGATAGCGAAGCAGCACCGGGCTGGCAGCGAGCTGCCAGAAATGCACATCTAAACTTGGTGTTTAAAATTAACAACAATGTAGAGAGGGAAAAAACCCGAAAAAAACCCCAATTAAGATTTATTATGATGGAACTGCTTGGAGCAAAAGAAATCAAATTTGCCACACACTAGAACATTTGGCCAGCACAACAATCCAATGTACATGACCCTACTTTATTGAAGCTGAAATATTTGCCAAATTTTGTATTCCTCAGGTGTCTTAACTATATTAACCCTTAACTATATTAATCCCCCTGTGGATATAATCATACACAAGACTTATTTAACCTAAAGGTCTTACTTAGCAGTTTATGAAAATAGTAAGAGCCAGCCAGTTGAAGATGATAAATGGTCCAAGTCAGTATCCTCTAGGAAATATCTCCAAACACTGAAGCAGCTCCACTTTGCTCAGAGAGATATTTAGCCTGGATATGTTAACCTGATCCTCATCTAAACACACAGTTCATTGCCAAGGAATCCCAACATTTCTAGCACGTCAACAACAAAACTTACAAAGTCACTACTCTTGTTTGTATTGATTGTATTATGTTATTGGAGCCTTACGATTTTTTTGATTGAATGAAGATCACCCATCCTCAAGCAGTTTCATGGAACTGGCACATGCCCCTAGAGCCATTTATGCCATGAATGCCACTCATCACAGTCCTTCTAGAGCCAGGGGATGTATCTGGGATGTAGATCAGCCAGGGAAGCCGCAGACTCTCTCCCTGATACAGCTGCTGTGACTTTGTCAGTATTTTCTAAAAGTCTAAGTCAAGACAAGAGGTAATGCTGGAAAAAAAAATGAAATTAGACAAATTAAGACCTCCTGTCCACAGTAACATTCTCCATGAAAATCCAATATAAGAAGTAGTTCATATTCTGAAGACTAGGGTACCTCCTGCTTTGATAAATAAGACTGACATTATTACTTAGGTTTAGAAAAAGGGTCTCCAGTATAATATCTGGTATGTTTATAGCAGTCAATCAAAAGGTTTCACCAAGACAAAGGGCTTATAAACAGTGTCCTTGTATCTTAAATGCAAAAGTTTTTCAAGAGTACATTCATACTGGAAATAGTTTCTTTGCCTGTTACAAAAAATAAAGAGTTGATTCTCCTATGGCATGAGAAATGCTCATGCTTTCATAGAAATTCTTCTGAGAGGGTCTGTAGTACAAAAAATGCAATATTCATTATTAGTAACCAGACACTTTGGCTCATTTTTTGTCTCTGCTGCTGATTACAGACCTCTCCATGTTTATTAAATTCAATATATTCAATATTTAAGTCACATCTGAGTCTTCTTATTTCTCCTTGTGATAACATCCCTTCATTTCCACTCCATACTCATATTGCTTTATGAGGTCTGCTCATTACTTTGGATAATTTAATTTCAAATCCTTTACAAATGTATTTTAAAAATTTTGCATTTTTTTATCCTGTTGAGGTTCTAACTTTTTTTACTTTATTTTAATTTTTTTTACTGAAACATCTACTGCTTTACATCCACTAAATTTTCTTTAGGGCAATTTCTGGCAGTGCTATTTTTTATTTAGTGTCTGTGTGCTAAAAAAAAATTATTAAATTTCAGACTAATCCAAATTGAAAAATTTGAATTAGCAGATCTAGTATTCATGTATCAGTTAGTATAATTTGAAAAGCCACTCCTTTCTCACACTTTCAAATCATGAAATCTCAGTCTATTTTTCTCAAGAGATTAGCAAACATTAGCAAATCACAATGAACTTCATTTCATTTTTGAATTTATAAGGAAACCTGAAACGAGAGGAACCATGAGTGGTTTCTTGTTTTCCTGTGAATGCTTTACTCAGCTGTATGGGGTAAAAAGCTGATGAGTAAGGTCTAAAAATGCTGTGTGGTGACTCAGAGCCATGCCAAGGTTTCTGACTAGGTAACCTCTGCTGCAGGAGGGTCCCTGAAGCTCTGCCTTCACACATTTCTCACAGGCTCTGCACAGCACAGATGTGCAGAGGCTCCTGTGCAGTCCTTCCTCATCTCCTCTCTCCACCCTCTCATAATGTTTTACAGCAGGCTTCAAGTCCTGATCTGAGGACGCAGAAATACCTAACCACAAAGCTGAAAGCATTTGAGGAAGTACCCTTGGAAAAGACAATCTGATCAATCTGGAAAAAATGATTCAAATTATTGGAAAATGGCAGCATCAGTCTTTAAATACAATCCATCACATGAAGTGTTGCTCCCAGTGACATTAGAGGAAAATGTGGATGCAACTGTTTTAAAGGAACAATTGTTATGAGGGTAGAGGAAGGCAAAAAAAATTAAAAATCAAGGGCTCCTTTCTTAAGTGACAAGTGAATTCATAGCTAAGCATCTGCTCAGAGGAAAACACTGAGGTCAGATCTTGGCCTTTGTTTTAAAGTGGGCCCAGGGAGCTATATAACTACTTTACAAGCAACAAATATGTATCTAGTGACAATATCTTTTGCCTTTTTTTTTTCTTTTTCTTTTTTTTTTTTTTTTTTTTTTGTTTTTCCCTTCAGAGTAGAAAGTTTTCATCTGTTTCACATTAGAACCAGGATAAGGCTTAGGTCAGTCAAGACAAAAACCTCTGAGAGTGATAGAGGGTTTGGCAGTCAAAGATCCCCAAATCTACATATGTGTGCCCAAATTAAAGTGCAAGAGGGAAGAAAAAAAGCATGGTTTTTCTATCAATATGTATTTCTTTTTACATAACTAATAAAAAATAAACTAAAAATAAAAACCTATTCCTTGTCATCTTTACAAAAATGTTTCTGTATTTCAAAATAAATATAGAATTCTTTATTTTAATATGAGTCACAGGACTTGTTTTGTAAAAGAGAGGAAGATACTCCGGGAATGGGAAACACTCAACAAACAATCTCACATCTGAATGACCTGACAGGAGACTTCTATTCTGTATGGGAACGTCCATTTGGAAAGAGATACTGGAGTCAGTGGATGGCTGGAGCTGTTTTGGCTGGGAATGGCACTGTCAGTATCTCAGCTGCTGCAAATCTTTATTGCTCCACAGCACAGATTTACATCAGCTGTGCAACTGGCCCGGGACCTCTCTCAGGAATGGTGTTACCTCCCCAATGGATGTGTTGGTTGCACTAATGATATTCCTGGCAGGCTGAACCAAGCACTGATAGAGCTGTGACCTGGAGAGGGCGGCATGTCTGTCATTCTATCAAGAATAAATAAGCCATAGTGGAAATGAAAAACAGAAACCAGGGCCTGGGGTCAGGCAACAGAATTGTCTGGTAAAACTTACTGAAGCCTGAGCTGCTAAAGAATTCAGAGCTAAATTTGGAATACAGCACTTTGCTAGAAGCATGAAAATCTCTGTCTGTTCACTGTTTTATTGACATGTAAATGTGTTTCAATGACTTTAATGTAAATTTAGCAAAAGCATAGAGGATTTGTCGATATAATTCCAGACAATTGCTTTAATTTTCACTGCTGCTTTTAGTAGCTTTGCTGCTTACCTGGTTTATTACTTTTGCTGTTTTGTTTGTTTTTTTTTTTCATCCTCTCTCTTTTTTTTCACTGTGAAAATCAAAATGCTGTTCTGGAGAGACACTAACTGAAATACTGTTTGCTAAAGAGAAACAGGGTTCTGAATTTTTCTGTTCTCTTCTTCTCAGGAATTTCCAGCAGAAATCAAAAAGAGGAAAAAGAGAAGACTTTTTCATGTATGATGAAACTCTAATATTATTGAACCATATCATTCAGGAATGTGTGGGGGTTTTCCCTAAAAGATCAAGAGCCTGATAATGTTTACTTGCTTTCAGGTTCCATTAGAATCTCAGCCAATTTTTCTCTGAAAGCCCCTAAACTTTGGTGATTTAGTTAACTGTGGGCAAGACTGAACCAAGTTCTGAGGGGAGTGAAGATGAATCTTTTGTGTTTCATTGTGAGTGGAGTTTTGGTGGTGGCAGTGAAGAGACTGTAATATTTAGTCTTGATTTTACTGTGAAGTTCTGGGATTTTCTTTTTGTAAAGGAGTTGAAACAGAATGAAATATCTTTAGTATTCCCCTTGCAAGGGATTGCCCAGAGAAGGCATCTAAGCAGAGTTCTGGGTGCCATCCAGTGGGCACCAGACCTTTGTGGATGAGAAAGGGAAGCCATGAAGAAGTGTTTATCCCCTGATGACTTGGATAAGGTACACCAGGAGAAATCTAGAGTCAACTGTTTCCAGGTCTAACTATGTCAGCATCAGCCTTCCATTGGAATGCATTTGTCACAAACTTATAGAAAAGAATCTGTCCAGACCAGGGTAAGGAAGTGAAGCCTCTGGGCTCAGACTTTGTTATCTCTTATGTGCATGTTTATCTCCACCCCTTTCAGAAATACACACACTAAAATCTGGGTTACATGCTCTAAAATGACCTAAAAAGGCGTACCAAGGTTGTTTTCTGGTGTAGAAAACAACTTATATTTGCACAGGACTATACTACCACTCCGATACTTTTTCAATACAAAATTTTCTCTTACTGTACTAAGACAAGCATGGAAATCTAAAATTATTCCTCTTACCCTCTGGTATTTTGAACACTGCATAATAATAAATCAAAACCAGTTCAGACTACAAATCGGAGATGTAGCATCTCTTTTTGGGAGTGTAAAGTTTCATAAACCATAGTAGGTGTCTAACTTTGTTAACACCCCTTAAAAGACAGAATCTTTGGAGCTGCAAAGCAAAGCAAAATGACACTGCTGAAGAGCTTTTCTGTGTTAAAACCAGCAATTCAACAGTACCCAAGACAGTTTGATACACTATTGATTGATTTATTTTGAAAGATCATTACTCAATCTACCTCGTTAGTGTCAGTGTAGATCTATCAGACTTAACAGTTTTTAAAAGCATTTACATCTCTGAACAGATTTGATTGGTACCCAAGCTCATGCAACTTCATTGCTCATAATTAAGTGAATTTTATAGCAATATTCTGTCCCTTCATATAAAAAGTAAAATTAACAACTATCTTGAATGTTTATCACAACTTACCAAGAATTGATTTCAACAAGATTTTTTTAAATGCTACACTGCTGTAAAGTCTTATCTTGCTACAAGAAAAAGTATGCATTTAGTAGCTAGATTTTGAAAACACTACTTTGCATTCAAATTTAGTCATTAAAAGTCTTCAGCTTTTATTCATATTCTTAAATTAGGACAGGTCAGTGTCATATTAGTTGCATCACAGAACAGCTCTGTCTGAGGCCTAAGCAAGGACTGTTGATCTCATTTGGAAATTTTATTTGTCAATAACAGGTAAGCAAGTCTGTAAGTATGTTCACTTGAATCTAATAATAGAAAACATTTGCAAGTCAAGATGCACTTATCAGCAAAACTTGCAAAGTGTTCACCAGCTTTTTTTATCCCTTTGTTTATTGGCAATACACTATCTAATGCTGCTTCTGACAGATAAAAATATGGCATGTATAGTACCTCTGTGTAAGAAATTCATAAAAGCTGAAGTATTTTTAACTAAAATATAAATAAATATGTTAAAAACTAATACGGATTTTAGTTACATCTAAAGGGTTATTTTGAGTACCTCAACTAGACAAAATATGGCTGCAATGAAGACTATTTCTTCTGAGTAGGAAGTATTTTTGCACAGATTGTTGGTTTAAATAATTTTAAAGATAGAAAATAGAAAAGGGGGAAATTTGGCAAAACACAATCCTTAAAGCTATTTTGCTAATCTGCTGTATTTCCCTCTATATCATCTGCATTCTCAATATAAACTGCATGTGGTTCAGCGCAGTCCTTAGCATGTCTGACACTGTTGGTGTTTATGATGTCATACTACAAGTTACCAAATATGGAAGTTTTTTAAGCATCTTGCCTCATGCTTAACTGAATATGGCAAAAATCAACATTTTCATTGATCCATTTTAAGCAAAAATAATATACTTTGCATGTTAAAATAAAAAGAATCGCTTGAAAAAAAGTCTCACTGTCATTAAATCTAATGTGAATAATAATTTCCTTCCGGGCACTAACATTCTCAAAAGGTCCGTTGTTGCTTCTTAAGGTGACCTGAAAGTATTTGTCATGGCTTTTTCTATGAGACTTAAAACAATAACTTCAGAGACAGATTGAATGAGAGGCCTAGTCAAGTAAGCTGTCTTTCTTGGAAAAATACAGGTTTGCTTCTTAATTTAAAGAAAATCAAAATTACATCTCTATGTAACAAAAATGTTTCTGAAGGGAAAGCCAAAATCTACCTCAATTGTTAAAAAAATAAAAAAAATCTGCGATGTTTATTTCACTATTGATGTAGACTATAAATTAAGGCCTCAGAAGAAGAGGGAAAGTGCATCTTTCAATTCGGCAGCCTTGGCATCAGAAGAAAGTGCTATATTGTTCTTCACACAAACCGTCCCCATTAGAGCTCAAGATGTTCTTTTCCTTTTAATCCTCATTTGTACCCCTTAGCCATTTGTTTGGAATTAAATTAGCTGCAATTTGGAAAATGTGGATGAAAGGTAGTGCATTGAGTAGATATCACATGTTTCCTGAATAGTGCCTGTTCTGCCTCTTTCACAGCCATTCATTGTGCCTGAAAGGGTGTAGTGTGTGAATTGTTGGACTGTCACTCTGCAGTGAAGTCTAGTAGCCAGTATTACCATGGAAACAGCAGGAAAAAGACAATTAACAAAATGGTTCTGATTTTCCTTATTTCTTGGGGGAAGGGGTGTTCATTAGTGATTTTTTTTTTTGTTTTCTTTTGTTATTTTCCCAAAAGAAACACAGAGGTAAGGGAGGAATATTCTTGTTAAATTAGATATTGTCATCACTGCAGGCCTAGTAAAGCAACAGCAATGTGTGTTTGTGCAATAAAATGTGAGCTCTTAAGTGTTGTCTAGTCTTATTCCTCCCTTTCCCATCACAGAAAAGAGGTCTCAAAATATTCTTAGGTGAGCGACTGTTAATGAGCAGAGCCTGTGAGTTTAACCCTCACACATTCATTGGACTTTTAATTAGTCCCTCTCAGAATCACTCCTATGACAGAAACACAATATACGCCTGAGAGGGGTTTAAACCAAAAGGGGGCTCTCTTTAGATTTTTAGCAATAGTTTAAAATCAAATAAGTTGGAGGGAAGGGCTGTGGGCTGCTGTAAAAGGCAGATTTTTCTGCCTGAAGGACATTCCAATGCAGGGGTCCAGCTATAATTTCAAGTCAGTCAAGTTCACATTCTGCATCCAGAAATACATCAAAGAAAGAGGGGAAACTCAGGCTCTTAAATACACCTCTGCATATAGAATTGTTACTTCCCCATAACAGTGCTACTAGCCTTCACAAATTGTAGTTAAAAGAAAAAAAAAACCTGATGCAAATTCTATGCTAACTTCTTATGTCAAACATTCCCAAAACACTGAGCTGCAGATCGTGCTCATGTTGCACAGATACAGGGGCTTCAGAAAAAAAGCCTTCCCCTCCCTGCTTATATAGATGCAGTCAAGAACAGGACCAGCCTCATTTTCATTTATTGATCCTTTCCATTGTAGGAGCAATAAGCATTGCAGAAAAACTGACAGAGATCATTGTGATTAGAGAAACCCTGCTTCTTTATGCGTAGTGGCAACAAAATATCATGTGCTACTGGTAGGTTTCTCTATTAACATACTAAAAAAGACATTCAGTTGCCTACCATGTTTGCTGAACACACCCTGGTAAATCTATTTTGTAATATATATTGTCTGTTGTTGGAACAGATCTGTCCTGTATTGTGCATTTGAATAGCACCTATGCCTTTGGGAACAAGGACTACTGGATCTCTAGGCTGCACTGAGCAGTTATTAAGCTATAAAAATAGTTGGTTTGGTTTTTTTTTAAGGAAGAGGTTCCTGTGAAGTCCTACATTAGCTCTCTGAATAGTAATATGGAAAAGAAATTTACTTTGCTTTGTTGCCTACCAAAGTGAATTATTTACAGGAGTGTGTTGTATTTGAAGAAAGCTGAACAGAGCAGGAATAAAATGACAGAACACATATTAAGGACATAATGTAAAGATTTGGGATGAGTTAAAAGCAAAAGGAGAGTAACAAGTGGAAAAAAATTAGATGGAAAATCTTGGTCACTGTTTGTCTGTCCTAGGTAAATACAACAGACCTCTAGAGCAGTGGAGGGCAAGCCTAGGAAACAGAAGCTGAAGCCATGCCCTGACTCGAAGGATATACTCCAGCAGCATTCAAGTAGATGGCTAATAGGGGACAAGCAGGAAAAGAAAGAGAACAAAAGTTGAAGCAGCCATCAGGTTATCTGATTAATATAACACTGTATAACCTCAGACTTAAATCTGTGAAGTAGAAAGATGAAGGGAAGTCATGGACATTTCTTTAAAGCAGTGAATTTATGGAATGTTTTGCATTGCTAGCTGACGGGAGAATCAACACGCATGTAACTGTAAGTGGAATTTAGCACTGAGGAAGTACTTGTTTCTGGTTTTGTTTTTTTAGTGTCTGATTAAGGAATTTTCCATAGTCCTTGAGCTCTGACCTAGCAGCCTTACAGCAATGTTGTTAATACCAGTCATGAAATAGGCTGTTGATGAAATCAATGAGGAATCTTGGGTTTAGATTATAACACAGATATCAGCAGAAACCCAAGAAATGCAAAGAAGCTCGAACTCTTTACTTAAGAGATAAACCACTCTATGATAGGCTTTCTTCCCACTTTCCTTCACTGTCATCATAATTCCAACAATGCTCCATTCACTCCCACAAACTGTTTTACTTTAATTATTGGTTGAGGTAATTGGTGTTTTCATTGGGCTCAGCATGTTCTGTGCTTTACTTAGTCCTTAGCATTAACACTAATGCACTTGGAATCCAATACTTTGTAGGTTTTCCTGGGGTTTAACTTCACCAGGAGCAAAGCACAGGCTTTGCCATCTTACTTAAAGATGACACAATCCAAATGATAAGAAAGGAGAGAAACAGCATCAGGTAAAAGTCTGAATAGTTGTCATGAGGTTGCTTTAGCTCCAGTCAAATAAACCATGTTTATTTGTTTCCTAAGTAGGCAGGGTAATTAGGGGAAAAGTAATTAATGAACTTCTCTGGGGCCAGTTATGCCAAAGTATGTCCACATTTTGTGCCTACTTGAATTGTGGACTCAAATTTCCAAAGCATTCACAGACAACTTTTATTTGGGCATGTGTGAAAACACGTATTATTTAATCTGGTATGCATGTGTGTAGTTATTCTCATAACTAAATGTGGAAATTTATATGAGATTGCTTAACGCTGACTTTGTGAAAAGAGCCTTTAGGTTTTTGATAATTCTACTTTGGTGCATATAAACCTTTCTTTTACATCATGGTCTTGAGAGCCTTAATTTTTTTTTTTTTTTTTAAACATTATTTTGTCCTCCCAAGTCTCATCAGCAAAATGCTGTCTGAAATAAATGTTTAGGTAGTTGAGATATCTTAGAATTATTATTGTTCAAAAAGTCATGAAAGCAAAAAGAGAGCTATATTAGTGACTTGAAATATTGTCAGGAAGAGTAAAACATCAAGAACCTTCAGTGTCCTATCATGGCCTCACATGAACATGCTGGAGGTAAAAATTGTGTCAGTTTTGACAACACTTTTATCAACACAAGCTTCAGGAAACTCTTACCCTTCAGGTTAGTATCCTCTGCAGGAGGAAGACCTCCACCAGTCAGTTGGTTCCTGTCAATAGCAGATTAACTAGTGGCAGACAGTTTTCAAAAGAAACTGTAAACTTAAATGTGACTTAAAATAATTGTTTTCTCCTTCTGCTATCTTTTTTTTTCCTCACAAGAACACTGCACATAAAACACTGCTTCCTGACATACTCTTCCCTGTTGGAAAAAAAACATTGCAACTTTCCATGGAAATCTGTGCAGTGGTACCAGTCAGATAATGGATGATCTCTTGCAACATTAATTTGCTCATTTTTGTTGTGAGTGGAGCAGCCCATTTGCTTCCACTGAGGAGGCACAATGGGATTGCTACAGCACTGTCAACTTGGTCATGAAGGAACATGTTCCTCCCACTTTGCACGCTGTAGAGCAGACACCTCCCAGGCCTAGCCATGGATGTGTGAGAAAAGTTCTTCATTAGTATTTAAAATTAAGTTCTCATGGGCACTAAGGCCATTTTTCACTACACAGACATTCAGGAAATTGTCATGATGAGTGATTATTTTAAAGTTCCTTTATAATGCTAGAAGTAGCCATAATGTGAATGAGAGCTGTTCCCCAAGGGTATGGATGAAACATCAAACACAGAGACCTGGCCTGGATCCAGGAGAGGAGCTGATTTTAGAAGGATCACAAAGGTAGTTTTTATGTGTCAGTAGGACATATGTAGTATACTATGTCAGCAGAAATCCAAAGACTTGCTGTCACAATCCTACGCATTGAAAAAAACAAAAAACAAATAGAGCTAATTGTAATTTTGCTGAAAATAGACTGTATTGTTTATTTTTGTGGACACATTGTACTAACAGAAAGCATTACCTGTCAAATGTGCTTCCACCATCCTGCAGGTTTTTATTCTTTTCTCAAATAGCAATGCTACTCTGAAGCAAAATTCCTATGTAATTATATATTCAATTAAAGTAAAGCTGCTTTAACAATAGCTGAGTTCTCCATAATTGTTTGATGTCCTGAAAAACAAACTCCCCAAAGAATAATGAGTCAACATCTGTTCTTTCCCCCTTTTTCCACCTTGGTTCTTCTGGAAGCTGAAGGAATCATCATTTGGGGCTACTCAAACAATGTTTGAGCCAACTTTACCCTTGGTATTTTTTCAGTCGAGTGAGCGCTGCAGCACAGGGTTTTAATCTGGTATCATTATTTTAAACCAATGTTTAACTGTGCCACAAACAGTAATGTAAAAAAAAAAAAAGTTCTGTAAAAATTTTATGGATTCATTCTTCAACCTCCATCTAGTCAAAATCATGCTTTAAACAGTCATGATAAAATCATGAAATTTAGACCTTCTATAACATTGTATTTAAAGAGTTTGTGTTCATTCAATGCTTATGAAGCATTCTTATCCAAGCATAAAAACTTTGAGAAACTAAATTTTTAGATCAACATTTGAACCTTGAGTTATATCTAACTGGAGACTAATAAAAGTAGATTAAGAGAGATTTGTTCAAAGAACAGAAGACATATGCAATGCCCAAAATTCAAACCATTAATTATGGAAGTATTTTTCTATTTTAAAGTTTTGTTAGTAGTTATTAAAGGAAAAAAAAAAAATCTTTGCACACTGACATAAAATCAAAAGGAAAGTTGTATCAAGTGACTTTTTTTTTACTTTATCTGGACCTGTACAAGAAAGCACTTTTCATTATATGAAAAAATATGTCTTCAGTCAGGTTTTATATATTCCAGTGTTGGAAACTTTACAGTTCTCTGCAGATCCTTTCCAGTCTTTCCAAGCTTTTTACCATTTGGATTTTTTCTGACACCTACTATGTCTGTTTCTTGATATATTTTGAACACATTTTTTCCTATCGTAGCCCTCATAGGCTATTTTCCGTTGTACAACAGTTTGGAAGACTGTTGTCCTCACTTCTTCATGCTGGAACCAGTCCTCCATGAATCTCATATTTGGTTCATGATTGAAACTTTCATCTCCTCTCCTGAAGTAATTCAAATAAATCCTGATCCTTCATTCCATACTGTATAGTCAGTGATTCCTAAATTGGGCATTTTCTATCAGGCTCCATTCCATTTCATTCTCTTTTTCTTCAGTCTTTTATTGCCATTTTGAATTCCAGTCTATTTTTTCCAATGTATGTTAAAATTCCTCTCAATTCCATGACATTTGTGGGCTAGCCACGGGTTTCTGTCTACTTAGGTCATTAATAATGGTCTCAGAAGAAGCAGATCTGGACAGACTCCAGCAGAACAGCTAATTGTTTGCTTTTGCTTGTCACTGAATCACTGATAGATGTTCTCTAAGCCAAAAATCCTGACTTCCCTCGGCCATGTGTGATCCGAAGACCTTCTATTCAGAATTGCTGACAAGTTCCAGAAGTTTTAAACACCTTGATGTGTTTCACCTAAAATCAAGACCTGTGCCTTTACTCTGGTAGTTTTGTATTCCATATTAATTATACACAGAAGCTGTCAGGCATAAAAGCTCATACTTTTTATTTATTGCTTTGAATACAATGTTCCATTTCTTCACACAATTAAACTGCACCAGTGCTTTATGGCCTTGAAAGGACAGGATGGTGTTTGCAGATATTTGCTCCATTTTTTTTTTGTTTGTTTTTCCAGGGTTCCTGTAGCCCAGTAGAGGACTTTGGCTATGAATTTTTATCCTATTTATTGCTTTTTATTTATAGAGAAAATTAATGTCCTCTCTAGATACATTAAAATAGAGGGAACATTTGTCAGCAATTGCTTATTGTGCAATAGAGAACTTTTCCAGCACATGGCCAGACCTCCACAAGGGAAAAGAGTAAATGAAATAGGAGGCAGCAACAATATGATTATGAATACACTGCCAATTTGTAAATGAAAAGCTTTGACTATTTCTTCCTTTTTTTTATTTCTTTTTTTATCCCCTGAAGTGTAGTTCACATGGGCATTTCTAAGTAGATCTGGGCAGGCCTGCAGATAAATCAAAACTCAGACAAACCAAAGACCTGGCTTTTCTCCATAAGCAAAAATACAAGCCAAGCTGCCAAAGTTGGCTGCCCATGAAAAAAAAAGACAGAAACAAAACAAACAGACAAACAAAACCAAACCCAGAGCAACAACAACAAAACCCCAAACCAAAACAAAATTCTATGTAAAGGCACATAAATTGAATGTGAGCAGGAGGAAATCATACCAAAGGATTGTCTTTATTCACGGATGTGAAGCTGAGGCAAAGCTCGTAACTCAACAGGATCTCAAATTAAGCTTCCTTTAAACCAAGCCTAAGTTTAAGTTCTGTAAATTTATATAATTAAAGTAGGATAACAGGAACTTTAATGTCAACACAATCAGGTCCCAGGAACAAGTAAATCAGCTCTTTATTGGAATAAACAGTTCTTACACAGCATAGAATTACACCTTTTACTGAAGAGGAAGTTAGAGAGACACAGAAGGATGAAAGAGGAGCCTGTTAGAGACCTGATAATTAAAAGGGTCTTTTTCAAACACAAACAGAAGATTATGACTGAGTTAAAGAAAAAGCATGCTTATATATGCACTTATTATCAACAAAGGTTCTTGTATTTAAGTAAAACAATGCTTATGAAGAAAAATAAGATGGGCTATGCCCAGAAATATTTTCAAAGCACAATGTTGTTCATGGATTTCCATTAAAAATTGTGGCTGTTTAGAAGTGTCCCTTTTAAATTATCATGGACTAAATCAGAGACTAGAACTGAAATGTAGCCACACTCTGAGAGATAATGGCAGTGGAGGCTGCTGTTGTTTATGCTTGCTGTTCACATTTACTCTGCAAATGTATAGTTCAGTTTAATTAGCATGTGATTGAAAAGTGTTGACGTCTTGTGTTCTCTGTTGCTAAAGGGATTTCTTCAAACTGGGGAATATGTAAATTCCTTGAAGAATTGTTTATACTACAAGAATGGCTTTTAAGTAATTTTGATGACAAGAATTAAAGTAGGCAGTCAACATAGTTATTTTGAGGATTTAATATAGTTGTGAACACAAGAGTGTAAATAACTTTTGCAAGGAGCTGAAGCAGACTGTGAAAACATCTGTACAAATTTTTTAGTTTTTAATTTTCTTTTAGTTTATGGAACAGTAGAGTTTAATTGCAGCTTTTGTCCCTTCTCATTTCTGACAGCTTAAAGTAAGATGAATAAATATTTAAAAAAACAACCTCTCTTTCGAAGCTATGAGTTTAATTTAAAACAGAAAAGATTTTAGAATTTCTGTGTGATTCTTCTCTGGACTATAAAACCAGTAAATGTCTGTAGCTTCATTTGTTTCACAAAGTATATTTCTGATTTGTTGTGGTTTTATAGGAGTAAAATATGGATTAAACTGTAAATCATACTTCTTTGAAGACTGCATATTTTAATTGTCTGTGTGGCAGAGGCAAAGTATTGTCAAAGGCTTGCATAGTTCAGAAAACTCTAGAAATATACAGACATTGAAATTTCCACTCCACAGAAAGACTTGAAGCTTCAGAATCAACTTTTGTTTGAACCGGAGTGAAAAAAATTAAAATGTTAGAATGAGATGGTTTTTGGGCTTATATTTTGGAGAAAAAAAAGTTCCTGAAGAGTGAAAGACGTAAAAAAAAAAAAAAAAGTTATTTTCATGAGAATGTAAAATATTTTTTTAATTTATTTTCAAACTGGAAATAAAATAAACAATGATTGGACTGTTCTTTAGTTATGTCCCAAGGTACAGATGTTGATAATCATGAGTTGAGTTATATGGGAGCATGCAAGAGCCACTGGCAGCAGCTGCAGCCATTAAGGTACACAGCAGAGTTTGGGAGGTTGCTGGCAAGCCTTCCTCACTTGTGAGGGTGACTTCTTTACTTGTCCACAACACTGACCTACAAAAGTCCCAAAATTATCTCAGTGGAGGTCTGTACCTTTTTAGGCAGAAGATGATGTTCTGATAGGGATTAATCTAAACTGATGTGTTTGTCTAGCTTGGGCCTTTTAAAGATTTGATTCACGAGGTCTGACAGCTTCCAAAGCTTTCTTAGGACAATGCAGAATCATTTGTCTGTTGTAGCCAGATGCTTATGATAGAAATTATTTTTTTTTTCCACATCAGATCTGTCTGCCTAGGGATTTGGATCAATAGATGCTGTACTTTCAGGTAGATAAAACTAGGTGAATTTAAACTCCCTTTAAATGTTAGAATAAACCACATAGAGGAGAAAATCCCTGTTTGGTGTATTAGCCAGATAATAATCCTTTGAATCCATTGTGTTCATTGTGTCACATTGCACTAACTGATGATGGCGTTAAACAACAATTATTTTTCCTCAAAACCAAAGTTAACCTACCCCAGCAAACTACACATTATACACATTATATAGCTAAGTACTATGTTTGCCAGACCCTCCTCTTTTCTTTGGAACACCTCTGAATGTCCTTCTGCTTATCAGGTAGAGTTCCTGCCGCTGAGGTACAGTGAACTGCAAGAGGGCTGAGTTATATCACCAGCCTTTTCTTCCTTTTCCATCAATAGAAACACTGTTGGATGTTCTTCAATAATTGTTCTCATCAGTCTTGTGGGTTTAGATAAAACTTCAGTAAAATCAAAACTAGCACTACTCCCTCTGAACAAAGGGCAGTTCAAAGAGGGAGTGGAAAAAAATTAACACCTGGATGTCTTATTATGAGAACATAAATCAGACTGTGATAAAGGAAAGGGGAAAAGATATGGGAAGATAAGGGAAGCAGAAAAGACTGAATAATGGATCAGCTTCCTCAACTAGTTCTAGAAAATGTGAACCAGAAAACAAAGGAGATCCAGCCCTGCAAAATCAATAAAAACTTCTATTGACTTAAGTGGTGCCACATCACAGTCTCTTTTTATCCTTAAACCTTAGAGAGATACCAGGATAAGACAACTGCCTAACCACGTGAAAGAAACCTCTGCTCTACTGAGCCCAAGATTAATTTAAAATTAAGGAATTTTGGCAAATACCTAAGTTACCCTGTATCTCTTATCTGACAGGCATATAATGAATAGCTTAGCAGGTGATAAATAATTGTTCCAGGGTGAAAATTTATCCAAATGCAGACAGCATTTTGTTATAATTTTATCAATATCTTAGAAACAAACTTAGACACAAGCAACCAGTCACAATAGAAACAATAAGAAAGAAAAAGAAGGTTTTTTTGTATTTGCAGCTCCATTTTCTTTTTTTCACATTGACGATTATTCTTTATGGATTGCAATGTCCTCCTTAGAAGCAATAAAATCCCATCTGACATTTTACGGACATTAGCTTGGCCTCCAAAAGCATTTCTTAAAACTGCAAGCTTTGTGTATCCAATTCCTGGGGTTAATACTTCATATAAAATATACAGAATAATTCCTGAGCTTTTCAATACACATTGAATTCATGAGGTTTGGAAAGTGAGGAAGGAAAGAAATTCTACCATTAATCTTTAGTGTTGATCATTCTGGCATGTCAGGTTTTAAAACTGGTAGATGAAAGTCCAAAGATGCTTTAAAAAGCAGGTTGACTTTTATTAATATATTGAAGAAGGATAATCTCCTGTCTTCAGCATAATCAGGTGGTTTTGCTTTTTTTTCCCAGTATTCTAAGCCATAAACTATGTCTGCAAGGGAACAGAGTCACCCATACACTGGTTCCCAAAAGGAATGGAAATTCAGTGCTATTTCAGTGTGCTGCAAAGATTGGCTTGATCTTGGCTGCCTTACTGAATTAAGCAGGACTCATATGTAGGACTGCAAACCAGAGGGGTTTTTTTCTACTACAGAAGTATTCAGCCAAACCACCAGTTCCCACTGCATACAGGTAAATAAAATTTAAATTTAGAGTCTTAACATACAATCAGCTTTTGTACCTGTACAACAAGAACAGATGGAGTATGGGGAAAATTTGAAGTGTTAATTGATTTTGTTTGAATCCTGTTACCCTCTGTTTGGTGTGAATTGTTGAGTTGTCAAAACATTAAGTTATATAAGGAATGGAGCAGAGAATAAACAAAAAATTCATACCATTGATATCAGAGGTGTATCTCCAGCTAATACACAATATTCACATTACTTATCCCATCTCAGACTGCTAAAAATAAGCAGGAAAAAAAGACGAATAAGAATTAAAGAAAAACCCTGTTCTCAGAAAATAAAAATTAGTTTTGTTTTTCCTAAGATAAAAATACAGAATTTCTTTGAAATTCTAGGAAATCTGTGGAGCTCAAATATTTAAGTGCATTTAAATAGGCCGAGAAAACAAATGTACAGGAACATGAACAGCATCTCGGGGTTTGATAATTACCCCCCACAACAATAAAAGGAGCATTTATCTTTGTGCTTCACAAACGTAACTACTTGAAATTAAGATCTAATGTGGGGGGAAGAGATAATGTGCTGCTCCTGTGAAGCCATGTCACCTTCCCCAGAAGCACATGGTATAGAGAGTTTATGTGGATAAGGTTTAGGAATGATGGAGTAAGATCCTATATAGAAATTCCTGTATTTACATGTGCCTAAGAAAATATCATTAGGACAGAATAAGGCACATGGGAAACTCCCAAAACCTCTGACTACATCCTATGGATCATGTATTTGATCACATGTAGTTCAGATTATAATCTGAAATAAAACATAATGTCTCCACAGGATTACATGGAGTTTTCTCCTGTCAAACACTCACACACTGAAGACAGGAAGAATAAAAGAAAGTGATAATTAACCAGGCTGAAATGAACACCTCTTCCACTGTCATGTCTAACTTCAATGCAATGCATTGCTCCTTTAGCAAAATATTAGAAACCAGATTTTAGGCCACAATTTAGCTCAAAATTATTTCTCTAATTAAAAGTAGTTTCTCTTCAGGAAACTGACTTTCTGTCTAGTTTTACCTCCACAATAATACTTTTGACCTTTAATAAAAAACATAAATTTTTTCTTACACCATAAGCAAATCATGAAGTACTGAAGATAGAAACCAATAATGGTGCTTGAGAAAAACCATTCTTTTTTCTGCATTTCATCCATCTAGAATAGAAGAATACTGCAACAACTGGGCAAAGGTGTGGATTAAAAACCTACTGTCAGAGCCATCTCAACATCTATTGCACAATATAAAGCAGAAGTTTTTGCAAGATAGCAAATCAGATGACCCTACCTTAGCAAAACTAACCCAAGAAACAAGCACAATCAGTTGAACCTTATGCACATAAATTTTTAAGAGGTAAATTAGAATAAATTCAGGGATTTTTGTGGGTTTTGTTGCTGTTTGAAATATTTCTTATTGTTTGCAGGCATATAAATATCAGAAGTGTCTGGGGTTTTGTAATATTTCTTGTATAACCCCTTTCCATTGTGAGATATTTTAATATTATTCATTTTAACTCAAATGAAAAAAAATTATGAAATCTGCTGGCAATTTGCTTGTTACCATGACTGAGATTATATGTTTGAATTAACTTTTGGATCGCTAGTTTTATTTTTTTTTCCTCTCTGGAAAATGCAGCAAGATAAGTAACCTGTGGATCCCAATTATATGGGAAATTCCAGCTTTGGGGACATTGGTTGGTTCATAGAAATTTATGGAAAAAAGAACCATTACAAAGCAGCAAGTATTTGTCAAATTTTGTGGGGTTTAATCCTAGTTCTGCATGTAGAAAAAATGCATTCATTCAATGGTAAGGACTGTTCCTTTTCTCCCTGATTGTCTCTTTTATTCTTGAATCTTTTCCTTTGCAATGTATCTGTACATTGCTTGCACAACATAATGATATCCAGACCTTGCAGCAGCAGATGAAGAACAGTGCACATGGTTGAAATAATCCTGGAAGCAGCTGGAATTGCTTAAGGCATTTCATAAATAAATAAATACAGAATAAATACTCAAAAACTTTCTGTTACAGTGACTCTGAAAGAGAAGAAGGTGAAGAATCCAAGGAGGAAGATCATATAATGCAGCCTGTGCTGGAAATACACATTAGATAATCTGCTGTTTATTAGCATTTGTTCTGCTACCTCTCTCCCACAGCAGCCACAGCTATTTTATGCTTCACTTACTTTCTCTAGAGGTAGATCTACCCTGGACTTAGGGAAAGCTACACTGGCCATACAACTCATATACCATGACTCAAGGTACATGCAAAGCATTCCCATGTTATACAAACACATGAGAAATGTATTTATTTTCTAAAGGAAGAAGGATAAACTGTGTAATTTGTAGCCTTATTCAGGAGTATTGTGACCACCTGGCATTGTGATAAGATAAATAAATTAAAAAACTATATTTTTCTTTTATAATGGCCTTGTAAAATCACCTGGTTTAGAATTTTCCTTTTTAAACATCCATTTACATAGTGGCATTTTATAAAATGCCATAACACTTAGTTTAGTATCTGTAATATATTGATGGATGAGAAAGACAATCATTACAATTTTCAGTTATATAGGAGCTTGGCTTTTATATTAATTCTGAAAATCATGTATTTTTAAATATTTCATCACAACTCTTATTGTTTATGATAACAGTGGCTAAAACGATCCTTTTAAGAAAATGCTGAGACTTGGCAATAACAGCTTTGAAAGAAACTTTACTGGCTGCAGACAGACAAGAGTGAGTCAAATTCATCCGTATTGATAAAGAGCTACTGGTTTGAGTGGAGTGACCATGGAGATGAAGTTGGCCCAGAGTGATGGAGAACAGTCATTTGCTCCCTTCTTGACAATAAAATGTCGGACCAAAAGAAAGAAAACCTTCGCCTTTTATGGTCTAGTCTGGAAATTTCCACAGATTTTGATAAGTACTCATGTATCCCTCATTTTTACAATTCCCTTTTCTCTGCCCTTAGCAAAAACTGAAATATGCCAAGCAGAACAACTGTCTAATTACCAGTAGCTAAATGAAAATTGTTCCCTGTCCTTACTGCTAAAAATGGTCTTTATTTCAGTTTTTCTTTCAGATCTGGACTGGTGAAAGGAAGGATGAAAGTGTGCAGAACAAATCCCTGTGAAATCTAGTTTTTAATCTGGTTTTATATCTGCCAGGTGACTGAGAGCATGTTTTCTCAGTTTGCGAAGATGAGTCAACTGATGTACTTTGTTCAGATGCTGATTCCTATCCCAGATATTACATAAGGATTTTTGCACTCTTACATAAATAATCCTTACATTCTTAAGCACTGTATGGAAATTGTAAGGCATAGGACATTTTTAAGGACTAGCGAGCATATCTAAATATTCGTACAGTGTAAATCTTAATTTTCTATCCTGAACATTCAGATGGTAAACAAAAAAATTGATTACTGGCAATCTGTAACTTGATTAAAGCAAATCTTATTTTCAAAAGTTTTAAGATTTTTGGTTTTGTTTTGTCTGTTTTTTCTTTTTTTTTTTAATGGTTGGTTTGGTTTGTTGATTTTTTTTTGTTGATTTTTTTTAATGCAAAACATTAAATGCAATTACTAATTTATTGAAACTAATTTTTATATAATTACTAATGCATCCCTCCCATGTGTGCCTCTTCAGCACTGATTTTATAAAGTTAGTTTTAAAATTAGTGAAACCGAAGGCAAGGACAGGTTTTGGTCAGCCTGAGAAAACAAAACTGCTGGATTGCAATGCAAAAAGAAAAGAGAAAAGTGGGAAAACAGGTTTGCCAGGAGAGAACAATTGAGAAAAGCTTCTGCATGTATCTGAAGGAAATGGAGAACCAAAAATCATTTAATCCCATAGAAGGTCAGATTTCCTGTCGTTGATATTGTCCCCTTTAATAGGAGATATTAAGAAAAAACAAAGGAAACAAAATCCTGTACTTCTTTTGAAGTTGAAAAAGGAGGTTGTATTGTTTAGTAAAATGCCAGCCGGGTATTTTTCCCCACTTTTGAGCTTTGGCTCTCATCCAAAACATGACAAACCAAGCAAATGAAAATGTGGATGTCCTTATCATTTTTGTTACCTGTTTCATAAGAAACTCTAAATTATATTGGTGAGAGAGAAGGATGCAAATCAAGGAAAATCATCTATGGTAATATCTACCTTTTATACAATAATCTGCAAATTTTGTTGTTCAAGTGTTGCAACTGAACTGCTCTTGGAGCTTTAGAAAATTGTTTAGAAAAAAAGCAAGTGCTCTTCAGACTCCACAAAGTTATCATAACTGTAAAGTTTGATCCTCCTTCTCTTGAATGAATGGGAAACATTACCTGAATTCCAATAGAAACAGAGCCACACCTTCACTGACATGAATTGTAAGGCACTTTCTTGAAACTCTAATAATTACATTAGTGATATCCAGGGAGATCTTCAGCATTTGCCTTGATAGTGAGGATGTAAAAGAAGAAAGCTAGGTTTCAAAGGAAGTGCAAGTATTTTAAATCCTAAAAAAAACATGTTTAAATATTTCAAAAGCTCAGGGAAAGAAAAAAAAAGAGGAAATACTTTTTCCAGAAAAGAGCTGATGTTAATGTCCTGCTCAGTGTGCCAGACGATACTTTGAGAATTATATTCTTCTAGAAACTCTCTCACCTGCACAAAATGGACTTGTATGGCTTCCTGCAAAGGATGCCAAGTTGCCGATTTCCTATAGAAAAGCTGTGTCCAAACTCAAAACCAGGGAAAGCTTGAACATGAAAATATGGAAGTCTTCTGTTATACAATCCTACTGGCTGCTTTTTGGACCTCCTGCTTGGTAAATTAATTCAGCTGTGATTGAAGAAGGAGTACAAGGTGTTTAGAATAGTCACACAGAGCTGCAGTCAACATAAAAACATATCAGTAATTCTAAGGGGAACTTATCAATAAGGTGAGAAACTATCAATAACTGCACCATCAATTTTTGAAAGAATAAAAATAACTAATATTCTTATATTTCATTTTAAAGTGAAAGAAAAATAACTCTGAGAGGGCAACCTGGAGGGAGTTAAAACCAGACATTTTTGAAGGAAATAATTATAATTTAATTGCAATATTGTAAAGAAAAAATTATGCATTTTACTTGGTTTGAATGTATAGCATATACACTTCATGCTTAATAGTCACTTTTGGTAAAAAAAATAAAGCAGTAAAAAATATTACCTGAGTGCCCAATGCCTCAGGAAGAGAAAATGAAAAGAGACTGACTAAGAGTTACATTAAAATTATCTATAATGAAAAGTAACAAAAAAGTAATACCATAATTTAGTCTTCTTTTACACTAACTTCTGAATATTCTTATCTTTCCAGATTACAATAGCTGCAAAGAAATTGGGCAGGTCTTCCATGAAGGTGATGCACAAAGCAGGAATTTAGTGATACACAGCACTGCCTTTACATATGTCTTTGCAGTCAGGTGTCATTGAAACCTCAGTAGCTTAGATACTGAGAGGAACAAAAATGTGGGAAGTGAACTCCAGCAGCATAAACTTTGTTTGAGATCTGGGGTATGTATTTGGCAACTAAACCCCACGCTGTTCAAATCACTTAATTACAGTATAGCCACACCCTGGGGTAAAAGTACATTGCATTCACAAACTGGAATCTGCAACAAAGTGACTGTGAGTCTACTGTCTGACACTGAAAGGGTCAGCTGCTGTGAGAGAGCACTGGGAAGATCCTCTCACCTAATTTTAAGTGTCCAAATTTAATCCCCTTAGACTCCCCACATAGCCTAGGCACATACAGAGGTGTGTCACTTCACTGCTTGCGCTTGTCTGCATTGCAATGGACTGAATCACACTCTGCAGGTATTCATTTCCCCCCCACCAACCAAGAAGAAAATCCTGGGAGTCGTGTTTCAGCCTTGGCTGTCTCGGGGCAAAGTAACCACACACAGAATAACAGCAGAAAGCTTTGACAACGGGAGTGTTCAGGAACAGCTGAACACTGGAAATTGGTGAGAGGGAATTTGGTTTTGGACTAAGGGTCAGGAGACTGCATAAAAGGGCTCAAATTATAATGTCAAAAAAAGTGCATCTGTTTAATTACACATTTCATTTGTTATGATGTGTGCATAACTGAAATCCAATTCCTTTTCCTACAGCAATTACTTCCTGTTTCTGGGGGTTAAATATCCTATAATCACAGTGCAAATTGTCCAAGTGAGTGGTGACGTTTTATTTTTTCAACTTCCATATGATGTACCTGGATGTAATCAACTCAACACAATGCCAGTGCAGTCTAGAGGATTACATCAATGATAGATTTGATTAGTATTGCATAAAAATTTTTTATCTGTGAACAAACTATTCAGATTCAGATTGACTGTTCATTCAGATCAGAACTGCAGATGTTAAAAAAAAAAACAAACAGAGCACAAAAAACCAAGGAATGCATCTTTTCAGGTGAGGTGACAACAAGCAGGGGGTTGCAAATATTGGCTTTCACTTCCAAAAGGTGATGAGTTCCAAGAATCCATATATAAAGAGCAGGACATGCCCTAGGCAGCAAATGCAAAGAGATAAGGTCAGTCTGGGAACTTGTATGTACTTCAGACTTGAGGAAAGTCTGCATAATCAAAAGCTGGTTCATTTTTCCCAGATACAGAAAAAAATCTAGTAAAATCTAGTTCTTTCACTTGCAAATATTGCCTTTCCTGAAAATTTGTATATATGCTATAAGCTGTAAGTTCTTGTAGTCATTGAAGGGTTACTCACCTAACATTAGCCAGCAGAGTTAGAGATCTAGATTTCTGCTCTAAACTGGTACTTGTCCCAAACAAACCTGACAAAGGGGGGGGGGAAACAAAGATGATTACTTGTTATTTCTAGAGATTAAATTCCTGACTTTCTCTAGTAAAACTCTTTATCTTCTCACTGATTTACACAGAGATCAGTCTATTATGCTGTTTCCATGAAAATATAGACCTATCATAAAATTTGAAAAAAACCTTCATCTTCTATTTTTGATTTCACAATCTCAGTCACACATGCCCAGATATACTTTTGAAACTATTCAGTCCCCAGGTTTATATAGTAATTTGCATTTTCTAGTCAACAATAAGTACAAGATATATTAAAACACTCAATGATAGAGTTACAGCTACAAGAACCAAAACTAAGTAGTAAAGAGATGCACATCATAACAGTTTCAGGAAGAAAAAAGAGAAAAATATTCCCATTTTAGTTCATTACTAATCCCCTCCAGCTGGTTTTCTTGGCCAGAAGTAGCAGAAGAAAAAACTACGTGGAGGATGCAGCTTAAACTGACAATCTTGAAAATGTAAATCTGCTTGCAAAAAAATGTATAAAACCTATAGAAAAAACTGGATTCTGCCAAGTGATTCGTTATTTTAATGACTTCCTGCTCTAATGCACTTCCTCTCTTTTCCTTCGTGCAAACTGCTCTAATCCCTGTTAAGGATTTAGCCTTACAATGGAGCTTTTATAACTTTCTGGATCCTTGTCATGTTGGCATATGGGTCATTCCCTTTATGTCAGGACAAGAAGAAGGTGAAAAACAGTTGTCCTGTGGGATAAGGAAAAGTCCAAAGCAGAACTGGCCAGATACTGCTCTGAAATATGGAGTGAGTTGTTTTTTTCCCTTAGGAGCTAAAATGCTGGCAGGTAGCAGGCGTGGAGAAAACCTGAACATGTTTCAATGCTATCTCTTCCAGCAGATGTCACTAAGAGGCAATGCTGTTTATAGAATGGCCAAATTGGAGACAAGCAGGTATTTTTAAATCACAAAAGTATGGAAAAGCTTTTCCTAGCTATCAAAGAAATGCTTCAACACTGAAACATTTTTTACCTCCCAAATAGGACTTTACTTTGGATCCAGGTCTGGAAATAAACTCGTGGTTTCCACTACATTTCAAAGGTTATGGTAATATATACCCTTTACAGGAAACTGCATGGAGATCAGGAGACAAGATGAGTGCCACTGCTAAGGAAATAGTGAAGGTTTAAAAAAAATAAAGGTGCCTTAATCTCTGTAAATTGTGTATTTCTAAAGAAGGTAATTATGAGAATTTTTGAATGCTGCAAAGATTTAAAGTTCTTAAAGATATATATTGTTGTTGTTATTATTATAATGATTAAAAACACCCAAATATTTGGAGTATACAAGGAGAAAGAAAATAATAGATTCCCAGGTGAATATTATGCTTGTGTAACCTTCCTAAGACAAGGAACACCTCTGCTGTTTGGCTGTGCATCATCCAGCCCACTGAAGTCTCAGCCCTGACAGCTACTCTGCTGTTGCTGTGATATCTATCAACAGGGTCAATTGCAAACAGAAGATGGACCATTGCGTCAGGTCATGGATCGACCCCGACATGGTTTTAATAAGAACAAAGCATAAGCCACGCTTGTATTTGCTGTTGTACATTCCACTCTCCTTAGCAGGCACAGGTTTTGCATGAATTGTTCATGTGTTTTAGTTCATGGGCAGAGTTTAAAGGCCAGAGATGGGAGCAGGGAATGTTTGAAGAAAGAGAGCAAAAAGGTTCCAAGACAAAGCTAACACTTTCCTCTGCAAAGGAGGGGAGGCTGCAGCCCCGGCAGCACAGCCAGATGCTTAGAGGTCTTCAACAGAAACTCCCAGCTAATGGTGTGAGAACAGCGTGAACAGATGGTGCTGCAGCACTCTCACATTGCCTGCAAGTACACCCACCACCACCTGCTATCTAATCCCCTTCCATTATTCAGCTTCCTGGTAACAAATCACTACATTCTCACCTTTTATTTGTTTTTATGTCACATCAAGGCCATCTATGCTCAATCTGGGTTTATACTACAAAACTTTGTGTTGTTTTAGGATTACTGACTTTCTACAGCTGTGAGAGGAAAGGCAGGCCCTCAGCTTTATTAAAATATATATAACTTCATGTGTAAGAATCTTCTGCTCTTTTAAAAACATACGAGAAAACACATATTAGAAGGGAAACAGGAAAATATGTTATAAGCATGCCATGCAAGGTTAATAAGCTTACTGTCTCATTTGTTCTGTCTGCAGCCTCACAGAACTTTAATTAGAAATACCAAAAACCCTAAAGATGCCTTGAAGAACACCAATTCAGTTGCTTGGATTTTTTTTTTTTTTTTTTAACATGGGTATGGTCCCAAGAAACATCTGTGTCTCATCAAGAATTTGTCTTCATAAGGAGGTCCTTAGTATGCCCGTAATTGTGGGTTATGACTGTCCAAATTCTGAAGACTGCAAATGTCAGCAGTTTTTAAAAGCACCACAGCCTCTCAATTTTAGAAAGGTCAGTAGGACCCTATTACAGTCAAATGTTCTCTGCAGGCTTCATAATTCAAACCTCTATTATTCTTTGCTCTCTATTCCTCTTCCCTATTCCTTTTCCAAACACCCTGTGTGAATAAAAGGATCATCATTTCAGTGGAATGCAGCTACCCCTTGGATGGAAGAAATCCGTTCAGGGCCAGTAGCACTACAGTACACAACCATTTCCAGCAGCCAAAATCTGCCCTTGGACACAAGTCAGTGGAAACATGCACATTCAGTGGTAGAGTCTGGCCCCAGGAGAAGAAGCAAAGAGTAACAAGAGTAACTAGAGCACCTGAAACTGCCAAAGGGATTTATGCTGGCAGAATGCATTTAACCCAATTTGGCACGTGGTCAGGATACTAGGAGCTAATAGCTCATTGCTTAAAAGAGCTCATTCTTTGTTTAATAAAAATGTTTGTGATATTGGCTTCATATCTTATCTGCCAGCTCCAAAATAAAAAGTTTCCATAATGTTAGCATGCAAGAACTCCTGTTGTTTCGGCTCATTGCATGCCATGAATCAATGAAACTACCAGATGCAGTTCTTCCTAGAGAGTTTCCTGCTTACTGGCCTGGCCTGGCCTTCAGACCTGACATTCCTGTGGAAGAGTTGGTACAAAAAGGGTGAGACGGAAGAACAACATGTCAGGAGCAGAGAGGTGCCTCTGTTTCTGCCAAGCCCCTGGAGAAGCATGTCCTTGCAGAAGAGACTACCTGACACACCAAGCCTGGACAACACATTGCATAGTGACAGAAAAGGATTGGGAATACCCATATTATCAAAACTGCAGCCCTGAGAATTACATATACACTACCAAAATCCTGTTAAAGTGGATAAAATAGGCTTTTTTTGCTTAATAATTTCATTATTATATAATAATCAAGCCATGTATTAATCCCCATTTTCACTATTTTGCTTCTCCTCTCTGCAAAGCAGCCATTTTGCTCCTCATTCATTTTAATACCATGACAGTGCATTCAGTAGTGTAGCTCCTTACAGCTGTGCACAGTCCTATTGATGTCGGAGAAAGATTACAAACAGTAAATATGGAATTGGTTGACCAGGGTCTTCTGAGAATGTCTAGTATTTGGCTTCTGAAATATTTGTAACTGTTCATAACTTCTAGTAAGAAGGTTAGACTTTCTAAACTAAGCAAACATTTCCTAGTGCATTAATATATGTTTCTTTATTCCTCTTTGAAGCAGATTTTTTTTTTTGTAATGACTGTATGTTTTCAATTTGAAGAACTATAGAGTCACTTCTAGGAAAGTTATTTAAAGTTATTTTAGAAGTCATACTTCTTGCCATTAAGCAGTCTTTCTGCAGCAATCTGTGTCTTTAGTGGAAGACACAATCTTCAGCTTTAAAAGTGATGAGCTTAAATGAAGCTGCTAAAGGTGACTCTTAGAGGCAGCTCATCTACTTGACTCTCAAAAAGGTGAAGGTGGCCCAGTAATGAAACCCTAACCCTCTCCAGGGTGCTGGGTGCATCACTTTTGTGGATCCCATTTAGAAGCGCTTAGTTCTTCCCACATACACAATACAGAACTGAGACCACTTGCTCATTTTATGAAAACAGCACACCTATATATAACCTATAGGTTTCCCTGGTAACAGAAATAAAAACTGAACACTTCCATTTTATAAGTGAAAGACTCAGTTCAAAAATTTATTTTTAAGTTTCTTCATGTGAAGAAATATTTGGCCAATTTGAACTGTTTTTTTCTGAAATGTTCCCCAGATAAAACTTAAAATTTTGATGGCAAAGAAACTTTATTCCTGGATTTAAAAGAGACACCATTGTAAATTGTTTAAGAACCACAATAATGTGGTATTAGTACTTTATACAGAAATAATAAAACAACTGACACAAAAACACAAGCTGGGTAATTCTATGTACGCTCTTAACTTCATAGATAAATTCCTAGATCTACAACCACAAATGTTGAAATTCCACTTCTGCTTTTTAAGATACAGTATTTCAAGACTAAATCCATGTTAGAGGTCAACTCCAAATCTCACATTTTTCCTTACCAAGGACATATCTCGACCTCATTGTTCCTTCCCAAGACTTGGCCTTGATATATGCTATTTAAAAAGCAAACAAAGAGCATGAAACTTGTTCAAACTCTGGGAATAATTCAGCCTACAGCTCAGCTAAAAACCTTTATCTGAAACCAATGAACTTCTCTGGACCATTGAGAATTGACCAGAGGGGCCAATTAGCTGTTGCAGTCTCACTGATTCTGTGTCAATAATTTATAAATTTAGAGAGCAGGCAGGTTTTTGCTGCTGGTTTAAAATTGAAGTGCTGGTTCTTACAAAGTCCATGCCACTCAGCTGAACTCCGTGGATCAGCACATACACAAACCCACTGAAGAGCTAACACAAATAGTATATCATGTTTTCAAACATATCCTTTCCTTCCAAAATCAAAATTTAGTTCACCATTGAAAAAACAATAATTAGATATTTTTCAGAAAGTGAAATAGCTACTTTGTTTCTTTTCTCTTTCCGAGTAGTTTGGGAAAAGCACAGATCAGTTTTACATAAAAGGCAGGCACCTAAAGAATCTTCCTCACAGCAGAAACAGCCAACATCTTAAGGCATTTTGGTCCCCTTCATATCACACCCTGTGGCTTTTCTGACTAAGAAATAAATTTATGTCTGATGTACTGGCTAATTGAGAATGATTGAGAATGTTTTATTGACCATAGGTGACTTTATCCATAAAGGCAGAAGGCAAGTTATCAGATCTACCAGAGCCTCCATGGTTCCACTGAATTCACTTATTTCTACTATTTGCTGAACAAAATGTTAATCCACCTATTTGCTAAAATTGAGGCAGATTACAGCGCATTCTAAAAATCTGCCATTACTTAGCTTGATTGAGTTTACTCACTCATTTGGCAGAGGTCACTAAGGGTATTTCAACCAAAGATTTTTAGACTCTGCTGCACAGAAATATTGCTTTTTGGCTCCAGAAATGGCTGGGCACATGCTGCTGCTTGTTCCAGCTACTGCAGAAATCTCCAAACTCTCTTTTTTTTGCCAGGGTATGTGTAAAAGCCCATCAGTCTCCCATGCTGATCACTTGAAAACCAATTAAAGTGTATTCATGCATTCCAAACATTGATCTTACATATGGAAAATGATTTTTTTTAGCCACCATTCAGGATGCTCTACAGTGACAAATTTGACAGAGGTCCACCCTTACTTCCATGGATTAATTAAAAAAAATCCAGAAGCCTCAGATAAGAATTAAGGTAAATAAGTTCCCAGAATATAATTTATTAATATTACATATCTGTGCATCTTAAAAAGACACTGCAGGAAGCAGTGTCTTTCAGGAGGCCCAGGGAAGATTGGGCATGAAGTTTATGGGGTCCAGTACAGTATAATTGTGTTCTGAGTGAGTTTCCATTTAATATCGGCCAAGAAATCCTGGGTTCCTTTAAATATGTGAGCCAATAAAAACTGATATAGTTTGAAGGTACAGTAATCCTCTTCTGAAGCTACTGTATCTGGATATCTCTGGTGAAATGTCTCTGGTTATTATGCACAAGTTTAGGATGAGACCTGGCTAAACTCATTTTCATGAGGTGCAAAAGTGATGACACATTTTTATGACCATATTTAGTTTAGTGCACCACTGAAATCCTGGCATTGCTGACTCCACAAAGATTCAATTAATACTTCAGAGTGAGAAGATAAATTTACTTTTAAAAAAATGAGTAGTTGGCTTTTATTTAAGAGAGTTTGATGGTTTTAAGCCTATGTCTTTTTCCATCAAAATCAAAAGTTAACTTGGAACCATACAAGAGACTGTAAATTAAATTTAGTGAATACCATTTTATGATCCATCCTGATGCATGTAATTGCCATAGGTAGAAAATACATCTGTGGTGAAGAACTGGAAAATTGGAACATTATGGAGTTTCCACCAGGCTCCCTTGTTAGTGAATCTAAACTAATCTTTAGTGAATTCCTGAGAAAGCATGAAGAGGTTTCTTCTCCTAAAAAAAAGTGCTGCACAAGTGAAAATGGAGCCAGAACAGACACTGCTGCTTTGCTTTAAGGATTTAGATATGTTATTTAATTTGATTTCTGCAGAGAAAAAACTAAACAGTGATGGCAGCTGATTCTCTCTGGAGTATCTAGTAATCTATATTAAGTAAACTTAATATGGAATGTAAAACAAAAGTCTCTGAATGAAAAGTTGTTCCATACTGGTGGTCAGACTGAGTTATCTGGAGAGATTCACAGCACATAACACTTGAGTAAAACTATGGCTAAGGTTACTCTCCTGTAAAAGCAGTATAGTGTGTCCATACGTGATATGATTTTAAATTAACCAGCCAAAAACTGCAGCCAGTCAGCTTTGGCAAGACAAATCTTAGTGAGGTCTAATCGACCTAGGTGTTTATCCAGATTTTTTGGACAGATTTTTCAGGCTTGCCTAATGCCATGCTACTAACTTCTTTTAATCCTTCTTTGGTCAAGCTATGCCATGGAGTCTCCCAGATGATTTTTAATATTATATGCCATGAGTAAGGGCTTCAGAAGGACAGAAAAGGGATCAAGGCCTCACACCATGGAACATGGAAAGAAGGACAGAGAAGGAAGATCTGCCCTTTTCATCACGTCACCTCAGCCCCTCACCAGCAGCACAGTGGGACACTGTGGTGACACCCAAATGACCAGGCCCAGGCAGGCAGGACAATCCTCTCTGGTATGAAACCACCAGAATCTAGACTGGGTCACACATCACAGGAGCACTGTGACCCTAATGGTCTGCCAGTTCTACAATATATGAAGCATAACTGGAGGCTTTAAAGACTGCACTCAGCAAAAGAAACTATGGCTAATTAGAGTGCCAGGGGCTGGATGTTTCTAACCCTGATTCCCCATGGAAATCTCTCATGGATTCACAGGGCTTTGTTGTGATTGTATGTCTGCACCACAAAATTGTTGGAGATAACTGTTTCAGCATACTCGTTCAAAGACACGAGACCTATAATTTTACACCAAATTGGCTCTAATTGCCAGCAAAAGCACTGCTTGTGCTGAGGCATTCTCTAAGGACTTGTCTTCACTGCACAGAAACTCAGACCCTCCCACTGTCCACAAAGTAAAACCCTCTGACCTAGGGCTTTAAATATGGACTAATTTATCTGGCTAGGATTACCTGCTGAGAAAACCATTGAGCACTAATGATGTGTCCTTTCCTCTTCCCAGCACTGAAAAGCAGGCTGGGGAGCATGGGGCCAGATTCCAAGTGGAATGGGTAGAATGAAAGAAGTGGAGGGAGTAGTCTACAAAGCCACAGGGAGAAATTAAGATAATGGTGAGAGGCACCAGAATACAAGCTGCTGGTAGAAGTTGCTGAGAGGAAACTATTCTGAGGCACCAAAAGGTATATTTGCAGTCTTAAAATAACTTTTCCAATTGCAGGATGGGAAGAACAGCCCACTGGTCAGACCATTAGAAAATCTGGATTCAAGTAGCTGCTCTGTCACAGATTTCCCTGAGGCAGTTGGTTGGCTTATTTTATGCCCTAGAGACACAAAATGTAGCTCCATTGCCTTTTTTCACCCATCTGCAAAATTGCGAAGGACAGTTCTTCATTACTTCACAGAAAACACTAAAGATTTCAAAATGCTCTAACTTAATGGTAATAGGAGCTGTAGAAGCACCTAATCCAACATGGGTTTTTTTCCTTACTAATAAGTATAATTTCTTGATATAAAAAAAACCTGCCTTTTCATTTCCTGTTGATGAATTTCCAAAGAGAAGAGATCTCAGTGCTCATTAATACCTGCAGTGTACAAGTTTTAGTCATCAACAGTTTGTTCTCAAGTGAAACTGTAATAATATGAAATTATTTATTAATATAAGGAAATCAGAGAAACTGCTTTTAAAATTGTGTTGTACACCTAAAGCTCAGATTCTGGAAGTAAGAAATTGCTGGTGACAGAACATGCTGCCCTTCATGGCAGCTTCCCAATGCTGCCTTCCCAATGTCAGCTACTGAGGGTCACTGTCTTCAAGGTTTTCTAGAATTATCAAGAATTCTCAAAGCAAAATGAGAATGATTTGACAATGGCATTATTTATGATCCTAGTCTTCTTGTGTGAGCACAGAGAGGTCTCAGTTGTAATGAACAGATAAAGGAATGAGCAAAGAATCTAAGGATTAATGCGATGTTTGCTTTGGGACAGTCTGAAGTGTCAGAGAAATAAGTGCCACAAAGCAGTGGTGTGACTGGGAATATGAAACAATTGAGCACACTGTGGGTTTAGGCTGGGTTGGTTTAATCTAAAAAAATGATCATATGTCATTCAGGTCACATAAATCTGGATTTCATGTTTCATTTTCTTAGCAGTTTGAAGACTCAGTACAAGCCTGAAAAGAGCACTAGGCTGGTTATTATACTTGAACTGTTGTGAAACATCAAATAGAAATGTAGATAAAATAATGGAAGAGGTATTTAGTTCTCTGGAAAACCATCTAAACATATGACTGTGTTTATTTATCAAGAGAGAATAAAATATTACTTTCTGGGATGGAATGAAAAATAATGGCTAATTGAATAATATGTTAAAGTGTCTCTTCAATGGGGAATCCGTATTAGGGTTTCCTGAGCATGCAGAACAGAGAGAACAGAATTTCCTGTTTTGGTTCTGCTTGCAGCTACTGGTGTCAGCCAATTTCCAATAGTCAGCGGCTGTGTGTTGTTTGACTTGAAGGAGACTTGGATCAGGCCCTAGGCATCTAAGTTAATGGGGTACATCAACAGTCAGTTTTACCCTTGTGCTGTTGGAAAATGGACTATGCCATATAACTTTAATAGCTCTGAAGTAGTTTGACAGCCTTGGATGAAAAAGAAGTACATAAATGCATAGACAAAAGTATGAAGTGAAAACTTAGTCAGGATTTCTGCTTTCTTTGTACTACTGATCATCTCTACCAGGCAGTTGGTGACACATTATGTCATTTTAAACCACTATTTATCTTTTGATGACCATGAAAATGACAATACCTAAGGTAACTTGTTTATAATAAAACATTCATTAATGTTTCTTTCTTCTAGATGGCCTTATTCTCCAATTACCATTTCTATATTATGTCTACAAGGAAACTGGGAATAAATGACAAAAATCAGTTTTCACTTCTTCTTTACCCCTAAATGAAAATTAGACAAGGAAACAGCAGAAATCTAAGTTTATTTTCACTTTTCAAAAAAACCCTCCAGTAAAAAACCCTCCAGTAAAAAATGAACTATTACATAGCTAAAGAACAGGAGTCTTAGCATGGCCAGTTGTAGAAGAAATAACATTCTTGATTCTGCATTACTCATTCTGCACATCTTGACATTAGGCAAGACGACACATCTTCCCAGAAATCCATAGTCTGGAGACCAGATTAGTTACTGAGGCAGCCAGTGCTTCAGGCCCTGGAAGGAAATTCTGCGCTCCTGGGAGTACATTTCTTCAGTCAGGTATAGGTGAGTTTCCTCAGTTTCAGCTTCAAGTGCATCCTAAAACATTCCAAGTGCTAGCTGGGAACGCAAGGTTTTTCTCATCAAGATATAAAAAAGAAAACTCCTGTGTGCAGTCTTAGCTGAGGTGGTGGGACCCTGTCCTTCCTCCCAGAAATAATCCCTGAAGTTAATCCCTGAAATAAGACATTATGACCATATCCCATCGCTTTTCTTTCACTTGGACTCCTTGCCTTTCATCTTCACAGACAACTCAGAAATGCAAGATCAGATTTTACTGGTAATTCCTGATATTAATCACACTTAGTTTAAGATCAGGATCTGTCTGTGCTACAGCACAGAACTAAACTTCAGACCCTGAGATCCAGGCCAGGCTGGATCCGTGGGCCAAGGCAATTGTACTGTTCAACAAGGTGAAGTGATGGGTCCTACACCTGGTTAACAACCCCAGGCAGGGGGAAGAGCGGCTCAAAAACTGCCCAGCAAAGGAGTGCTTGGGTGTGCTGGTTGACAGCCAGCTAAACATGGACCACAGTGTACCCAGGTGGCCAAAATGTTCAGCGGCATCTTGTCTTGTACCAGCAGGACCTGGCTTGTGGTCAGCAGGACCAGGGCAGTGAGTGTGCCCCTGTACAAGGCACTGGTGAGGTCCCACCCTAAGTCTTGTGTCCAGTTTTGGGCTCTCCTGGGTGCTTGGGTGTGTCCAGAGAACAGCAATGAAGCTGGTGAAGGGTCTCAACTATAAATCCAGCTTCAGGGGAGCTGAAGTTGTTCAGCCTGGAGAAAAGGAGGCTGATGAGAGACATTGTCATTCTCTACAACTTCTTGAGAGGAGTTTGCAGAAAGGTGAGAGCAGTGGTAGGACAAGCAAAGACAACCTCAAGTTGTGTCAAGGGAGATTCAAGGAGGATATTAGGAAAAAAATTTTTACTGAAAGGGTGGCTAAGTATTGCAACAAGCTTCCTAGGGAAGTGGAAGGGTCACTATCTCTGGAACTCAGAACAAGTCAAGCCTGTCAAAAGCCAAGTAGACATGGCACTTCTTGACATGATAGTGTTGACATAATGGTATTTGAACAAAGCTTGGACTTGATGATCTTACAGGTCTATGAGGCGTATTGGAAGTTGCCTAAGTGTGGAATTATAAAATGTATTTCCACCTGATCTTAAGCCATATATGAGTATTTTTATTGGCATAGATGCTCTGAGTATTTTTATTAGCTCTAAGTATTTTTGCTCTGAGTATGCTCTGAGTATTTTTATTAGCATAGAAGTTAAAATAAACAATTATTCAAGAATATCCTGAATTATTTTTAGCTTTACCATGCTACAAATTTTATTTTTAACAACCTGTGGATTACTATTGATCATGTAGACATTGACCTTTACAGGCTGCATTTATATGAAGTAAACTCCAAGGGTTATTTTATACAATGAACACAAGGAATTTGGAAAAAAACAATCCTTATCATGAACATTTTCCTTTTCTATTTCCCCCTGCTTCACCCACTGGACTGCAGAGGAGATTACCCCCTTAACAGAAAGAAAAAGCATATGTCAACTTGCCTCACCTACAGAGCCTTCAGGCAAAATGCATCACTTTTTGGGACTGTCAAGGATTGAATAAATCAGAGATAAGTGGGTTAAAATGTCAGCACCCACTGGGACCAAAATAAACCTACCATATTTTTTCATCCAAGTGAAAAATCCAAGTTTTTCATCCAGTTTTCATCTGCAGTACCATCAGCACTTCATTCAGGAAGACAACTTGAAATCCTTAATGATTCATTTTTCAAAATTAAAAAAACAAGAAAAACCACAAAAATAGTTGGTTTTCCCCCCCCTCAATGTAATAAGCCTGTGAACGTCATCTTGCGCAAAAGGTCAGATAGGAGTGATGTGAAAGATGGTGCTAAAAGGCTTTCAAACTTTGTTTATTAATAGATATAACCTTTTCACCTCTGCTACATCTGTCACCTCTAGGTTAAATATCATTTATCTTACTGGTCACCTGACTTCTTGTTATGAATACAGGGAAATGCCACAAAAAAACACTGAGCAGTCACAAATCCATTATAAAAAAATGCAAGAGAAGAATTGCTTGAGCCCTTCTAATAAAACATAACCTAACATGGAGTAACTGAAGACACTGAGGGTAGCCCCTGGCTTTAAAAGCATTCACCAGGCCATTGATCATTGCAGACAACATGCAGTGACCTCACACAAACACAATGTAAACTCCCAAACTCATTGATAGCATTCCTAGCACTCTGTCTGAATTTATATTGCCTCTCTGTAAACTGTTTGACATAAGCAGTGAAAGATGGAAACAGAAAAAGGCCTCCTCACTATGATGAGCATAGCACGAAATACAGCTGGATGCCAGTGAATTAACTTGTAGCTTGCTTTGATGTTCAAAGAAGTCTCAGGCCAAGATGTGTGTTAATGGATTTTTTTGTAAGATTCTTGGAAGTACATTTTTCCTTCTGGATAGTCCAAAAAATATGCTAGACCATAAAAACTACCTGAGTCTATTTTGAGGAAAAGAAGAAAAGAAATGGAAAAAAAATATACTCTGTTATTATCCATTTTTCAGAAAGACTGCTATGGCTATGTTAGTCAAATCATGCACTCAGAAAGTGGGTGTATGTATATATGAATCTCTCCTTCCTTCCTTCCTTCCTTCCTTCCTTCCTTCCTTCCTTCCTTCCTTCATTTGAGCACCAAGCACAAGTGCACGATCCTCAATATTTTTACACTTACTTTCACTAAGTGTGCAGTAAACACTAAATTAATGTATCTGCTTTATATTCTAAAATTATAAAAATTAATTGTAAGGCAAATGCCAAAATGTGAATAAATAGAACTAGAGTAGGAAGCTGAAGAAAGCAGTAGAATTATGTCAGTCAGTATAATAACTGTTTAAACAATTGTGGAGTTATTTTAAAAAGTATTAATGTTTGATAGTTTAATGTTTAAGTTTAACGCTTGATATTTAAAATATCAAAGCTCAGATTATTGTGGATGGAAAGCTCAAGGACTTTTTTTCCTTTTATTTTTTAAGAAGAGTGCTGCAAATTTTGTAGAGAATTTATTATTGATATTTAGATATTGTGCTCCTGCAATGAGGAAGTGGACAGGAAGCAGATGCTACTGGAAAGTTCTCCCTTCTCGTTTTAAGCCATCCATAATAGCAATAGATAAATTATTTCTCTGTACTCAAAAGAAGGAATAAATCAAAGACAAATAACTACATGAAAGACAGGGAGGGATATTTACAAGGGCGTACATTGACATAACAAGAGGGAGTGGTTTCAAACTGAGAGTGGGTGTAGATTAGATACTGGAAAAAAATTTTTTAGTGAGGCTGGTAAGGCACTGGAACAGGTTGCCCAGAGAAATTATGGCTGCTGCATCCCTGGAAGTGTTCACAGCCAAGTTGGATAGGACTTGGAACAATCTGGTGAAGGGGGGTTCTGTCCACGACAGGGAGTTGGAACCAGAAAATCTTTAAGGTCCCTTCCAACCCAGGCCACTCTGTGATACTCTGGTTCTAAGACACAATTCTCTGAATGAAGTTGTGGTTTTCATCCTGCTTCTAAATGGCATTGTACCTTTCCTGGGAGCTGACTGCAAATCTGCATCACAGCTCATTGCTAATCAGCTGTGAGACCCTACTAATTGGGTATTGCTAGCACAGAATGCTACCACTGTGCACACTACAAGGACATCTCAAGACTTTTCACAATTCCAACTGGAGTGTCAAAATACAAAACATATCACTGCCTGCCTTCCTGTGCAGTAAAAATTAAAAAATCCAGAAGCATCTCATAGCTTACAGGTTTTCAGCAAAGTTACTGCCTTTAAGTCATGAGAAAATACCAAGTTTTGTATTTCCACTTACTACAGAAAAATACAGATATAAGAAACTGTGAGAAACACATCTGGCAAGCACATTGATATCTATGAGGACTGCTACAAGAGCAAGTACATATAGAGTATTGACTTGTAATCTGTGGGCATGTAGGACACCAAGTCCAAATCCCTCCTGCAGTTTCATATTGTTGTTGTCTCCTTTTCACCTGTCACCTGAGAGCTCAGTCTAAAGCCTGAAGCTGATAGGAGAGGCTGTTAGGGGACCTTGACTAACCCATGTACTACAGAGTGTGATGCCTTGCTTGCTCCATCCAGCCTCTGGCTTTGCCCTGAAGTGGAGCATCCCTGATGGTTCAGCAGCTCTTTTTGGAGTATTTTATAGGCTTTCATGTGAGGGTTTTCCTTCACATGAGGGAAACAGGCTTACATAAACAAGAATTTTTTTTCCCCTGTAGAAGTCTAATATGATTCAAGTAGGGCCACTAATCATTTTGACCCATTAGTTTAATTTTAGTAGGTTAGTAACAAAAAAGTTACAGTGAGAATCTGGGCAGGTAAAACCCCTCTGGTTTAAATTGCAGTCCCTTGTCTCCCACCCACCCACTGCTTCCAGAACCTCTTCTCTTCTAGAAGGACAGAGGATTTCATCCTCTTCCAAAAATCAACCTTTTGTAAATTTATCTGGTCTATTTTAACTACATTTTCACAGCCTGTATCTCCTATCCTCCACTCATCCTAGGAACTCTAGTCATTACACATTCCTAGTCAGCTGTGAAGTGCAAATGGCTAGAATTTCTCATTGGCCTAGCTCAGCTCCTTTAGCCCTTTCCTTCTTTTGATTTCTAGAAATCTATGTGAGCGTTTTCTCCTGCGTGAGGAAGAAAAAAAAAAAAAGGGACACTGAAACAAAAGAGGTGAACATCCACTGTAAATGCATTTTCTTCCATTCACTGCAGCTTACCTTGTGAGTCGGTCCTGTCTGCAATCATCATATAAACAGCTTTTGGAAAAATAATAGAAATTATTTCAAAATTGCTTTGGGATGGAACATTTTTTTTGAAACAGTTGTCAAGAGTCAGATTTCCAGTATAACAAGATTCTGAGCCATGGGATTGACAGTGATTAATTGCATCACCAGAACTGGTTGGCCCTCTCAGAGACCTGACTGGGCACAGACAGTGAGTCTCCCTGGGAGGTGCTTAACTCTAGACTCTGCTCTATCATCTGAAGGCACCAGCTGCTGTCTCTGTAGTGAATCACAGCTTGTATGCACTGCTCTAGCTCTCCTAGAGTAACACACCTTCCTTTGGCTGCCTCGCCTCAGCCACCTCCTGGTGCTGCTCCCACTCCTAGAGAAATCACAAACACCTTGCATGCTCCTCTGCCCTCAGTTCTCGCCTTGGCTGGACTGCTTGGCACAGAGTGACAGAAGGGCTGAGGTTGTAAGGGACCTCTGGATGCCATCTGTTCAACCCTGATGCTGAAGCAGGATCACTCAGCTGTCCAGGACCATGTCCAGACAGCTTTTCAAAATACCCAAGGATGGCGATTCCACAACCTTCTCTCTGGGCAAACTGTACCAGCACTCAGTCACCCTCAAAATGAAAAAGTGTTCCCTGAAATTCAGAGGGGACCTTCCACGCGTCTGTTTGTGCCCATTCCCTTTTGTCCTGCCACTGGGCACCACTGTGCAAAGTCTCACTGCATTCTATTTGCACCCTGCTTCAGATATTTACTCTGATTAATAAGATTCCCCTTCTTTGCTCTTTTTTCTTTCTTCAGAGCAGAAATGCCACAGTCTCCAACCATCTTTGTGTAGACTTCTCCAGAATTCCCACGAATCTCCAGTGCTGAGACCAGAGCCAGACACCAACACTGTACAGAAGTGACCGACACTGCCACACGCACAATGGCAGCCCCTTTACCTATGGACAACTCCTGTGTGCAATAAAGGCTTCTCTCACTCTGGCAGAGACATCTTTGCTGGTCTTTGTACCAAGTGGGATCCCCACCAGGACCCCCTGTCCTGCCCCGAGCATCCGGCAGGCTCTCTCTCTTCCCGGCGCTCGCATCCCTGCGGGTGGATGGGATGGGATGGATGGGGGCACCTCCTCACCTGCGGGGAACGGCATCAAAACAAACCTGCGTTGGCCGGGAATCGAACCCGGGTCAACTGCTTGGAAGGCAGCTATGCTCACCACTATACCACCAACGCTGCGGTGACTGTACCTCCCTGCCTGCCTCCCTCCTTGCTTTCCTGATTCCCTCCGTTCCCAGTTTGCCTACAGGATTTACTGCCTGCCCTCGAGCACAGCAAAGAGCTACTGAGGGAGGCATTCAAGTCTTCTCCACGGCTGCCAAAGCTACTAGAAAATTAGAAGATTGTATGCTTGTTTGTTTTTAAACACTGATAAAAAGGTTTTGTTCAGTAAAATGTTTTCAACATCCTGATTGGTTGAAAAGAAATTCCAAATAGGACTAAAACCTTCAGAAGGGGGACTGTGCACAACTGGGAAAAAAGGCTGGCTGACATCTGATGAAATAGTCTTTCCAGCATCAATGTTGCAGATGAGATTATTATCTCATATCTGAAAAGTTAGGTGGAAAAAGTTTTAAAAAACAGCATATATTGTCCTTTCCATCATCTACTGCTTTTGTCTTCTCAGTATCATCCAAAGAAACATAAGATTACATGGAAAATATAGCTGAAAATAAACTAAATAGAGTTGCAAGAGATTGATATTTGAAAGAGTTATGTGAAACACAACCTTGAAATGCTGAATCTCAAACTTGAATACATTTTTGTGGCATAATGTGCAGTGAAAAGTTTTCTAATACAGTGGTTAGAGCCAGCAAAGTATTTTAGAAGAACAAAATCTCAAAGAATTCACATGCTGTGAGTATATCCTATGAATAACCCAGGGTACTCTAGATCATCTGTGATTTCACTTCTGAGAATGTCCTGTTTACAAGCAGATATGCCTCTTAATAAGTAGGAATCTCAGCAAGTTTGTGGTAGAAACCACTCTGTGCCAGCAGAGAGGTCCTACACAGAGAGACCTTCATGTCTCTCATTCTCAAATCCCCTGTCTTCAGCTTCCTGCAGCAGTAATCAGAAAAGCTGTAAGACATAATATCGTCAGACATCCTTCGATCCTCTCACTTTCTGTCACTTGGCATCTGAGTAATTAATAGGTCTATAGAAGGTCCCCCAGGCCTGTGCATACTCTGACCATTTACAAGTGTTGGTAGAGATGACATTTTTTGCAGCCTTAAATGAAAGTCTGTCATGCACCTCTACACTGTAGTAAGGATATCGAATCTTCTCTCCCTTTCTCATCATATTTTACTCTATAAGTCAGCAAAACCGACCAAGATCCTATTTGGAATGCTCTCCTAACAGCTCGAGGACATAATGTTAAGTGCATTTGTAACTAAGATTTAACAAAACAAACAAAGAGGGCTCTGTTGAATGGTGCAGAGTCCATTTGACTGTGTGTGATATGCAGTGCACATGTGTTGCTGTACAAACTCACACTTCAGCCATGTGATGCATGAACAGCAAATCACTGCTTCTGGGAACCACAGTTTCTGTGCACTTGTTGTGTAACCTTTTTACACAGGGCCTTGACCTTGAGCGAGTAGGCTTACAGTTTGAGAAGTTAAAATGGGACACAACAGACTCACTGATCATAATCACTTCTGAAAAACACATACCTTATTGTGATGATTTCCATGCTTTTCTACTATTCTGTAGGCACCATAACTATTTTCTAGTCAAGACACCACAAACATTTTCTAGTAAATTTAAGCCTAGTGAGAGTTGTTTCCAATGTTACAGAAAACTATGGTTTAACAATCATCATATAATGGTTATTCTTTATATACTCCCTTGCAGAAAAATTCCATGGAACCTGAAATTCTGTGGACAAACATTTGAAAATAATTACTTTACTGTTTAGGAAATTTGAATAACTTTAGTAAAGAAGTCAGCCTGGAAGAAGTGTGGATGTTCTTATAAGAATGATAATTCTCTTCCTTCAACTTCTTAACTACATCTTTGTGAACTCAGTATCCTGTATTTTAAGGCATTACAGATGAAGAAAGTGATTTTAAAACAGTGTGATAGAACTGGAAAGAGAGATGGGCCCCTGTTGAATTGAGAAAAAACACTCAGTGAGGATTGCCAGCTCTGAGAACGCTGGAAGCTGAAGCGTATGGATGGAACAGGACAGAGAAATGGGTAGGCTAAGCTGATCTCTGAAAGGCAGCCACCTGCACCTTAGCTCATAAAACTGCATGAGATTTCTAAAGTATTTAAGCACCAAAACTTGCAGATTAACTCAGAGGGCCACATTCCCAAAGTCAGAGTAGTCCTATCCTTCTTAAGGAATTCTAGAAACACTTCTGGACATCCGTAAGCACCTGGAAATCTTTTGAAATCTGAACTCAGTTTTCCAGTCTCAAATGGAAAGCCTAAACTCCTGCATGTTCAGGCAATAGACACACACTGCCAAATCAGGGGCTCTGCATGAAATTTGTCCTGGTTATTTGTTTTGCCTCCCTCTCGCACCACACACACAGATGCACACAGGTTCCAGTAGCACTTGATGACCAAGCAGATCAAATTAACCCTTATTATGTCTTACCAGAACACGAAGAATGAGCAATGGTAGCATTTCCTAATCTGGTTTTAATTCACTAGGCAACAAATCTGTTCGCTATGAGTCTACTGCATACAGCTTTTAGCTAAGAAGAAGCATTTTGCTGTGGCATAATTGAAAGTGTTCCAATTGCACACAGAACCACAACAGACTCTCTGCTTTCTTATTAAAGGTTTTCTTTGTTGGGGCTTATACCAAGTAAGTTGCACCTGTGACTGTTTTTGCTGCAATATCATCTTCAGCCACCTGGTGCATCACCACACTAACCTCTCCATTAACCCTTGCTTCAAAGGCTGCTTCCTGCAGGTGCAGTCTCCTGGCTCTTCTGCCAGGGGACATGCCTTGCTCACTGCTGGTGACCTCTGTCATTGCTGAGGACCTGGGCATGCCACATGTGCTTTTGGTTTACAGCTCAGGGCTTTGGCAAATTGCTTAATTGATGTGGTACAGATCCAAAGCCTGTAGGAATCTCTAATACATTAAAATGAAAAAAAATAAAACCAAGGCTTTGCCAACACTAAATTTGTCATGTTTTCTGGCAATAAGCTTCTCTGCAGAGTATAGGTTTTAATTTAATTAGCCTGGAAGAAATATATGGTTATACCCTAAGTCTAAAGGATTCCTCAGTCTTTATCAGAGAAAAAGGTTGGAAGTAAGAACAATATAATCCAGGAGATTTCAAAACTCTTCAGTGCCACCATAGGAACAGAATATGTGTATTACCTATTACAAGTTTTATCAACTTCTCAGGAAAAAAAAACAGCATTAAATCTTCACATTAAAGACATCTAAATTTCGGCAGAGAAATCTTCCTAAATACATGGCAAACATAACAAACATTTGATCCTTTGGAGCTGTTTGAAAGTTGTACATAGTTAGATCTAATTCACCAATACAAATAAAAATTACAAGCTTTAAAAAATGGTTTTAAAACTACTTTACTTAGGATCAACCAAGTCTAAGTTTAATGAAAAATAACAGCCAGCATTTATAGGGCTTTTGCTTGGAAATCTTACCTTTCTCATGATTGATATTCTTTTATACATAAACTGATTGTCTTAGTTACTGATTTCAGTTTTACCAAATGCTGTTCTCCAATCAAAGTGTTCACATAGTTAGTTATATGCTTTTTTTCTGTCAAGGCCAATCTCCATGAGTGATCACTCCTCAACATACAATAAAGACAGCATACACATAAACACATGTTTATCAAAGAAGACAACTACTCAAATTTAGAAATACTTTAAAATAGACTGTAAAGACGGCATTTCAAAATTCCTGACTTGTCGCTGTTCATCGACAAGTCTTGCAAACACTGCTCTACATTTGTAATGCTAGTTACTTTAGTTTACTTTATTTATAACAGTAATAAATTACTTTTTCCCTTCCTAATAAAATGATATGATTTTGGACTTAGGAACACTAGAATTTCTCATGATCGTCTCTGAGGATTTTTATTAACATCCAGTAATATGTCTGACCTTTCAAAAATAAGCCAAGTATTCTTTTTTCTGCCAATAAGTAACTGAATTTTAATGGCAGCAGTAAGATTCATTCCCTGGTGTATGCATAATTCATAATACTAAAATAAATACATAGCTGTTAACTTGAAAAAATAAAATAAAATTTCCTGAGAAATAATATGTCTAATTTGAAAAAGATCTCACAATATCAGATGCAGGGAAGCCCCAACACGGCTGACATAGTACAGCTAAAATTAAACCTCAGCAGTCAATTTCTTTGTAGTTATTCTGATGACGAAATCAACTGAAAATCTAGCAAGTTTGCCCAAAATAAATTAAAAAAATAGTTAAATTAAAATATCTTAAATTACTCCTAAGGCATTACTGGTTTTCTTCTTTAGCTTTTCTTTGAATTATCAGTGGATAGGAAGTTTAATGAAAACCTGAACTGAGACTTTTTTTGGAGCAGTCACTTGGCTTCAGAAGCTGGGATGCTGTGCATTAATGTGCACGGGCACCTCAGGGAGCGATTCATTTCAGGTTCATCTCCAAGGCCATCACAGCCCTGGCTAATTGTCTAAAATAAACTGATGAATCACCTTCTGGATGGGCCCCTTTCTATCACTGCTAAAAATAGGAAGTGGGTAGGTCAAAAGCTTTACACACAGTGGCTTTAATATAGACAGATTTTTATAGGAATTTTAAATTATAAAATGACAACTCCTATTCTTTTACAGTCTGACTGGTTCTATTAGCTGTTATGTTACTTGAGATATCACCTGAGGAGACAAATTTTGAGGTTTATTAATGCATGGATAGTGATATTATTGAGCAGACTAGATACCAGCCATCCAGAGGTGGTTTAGATGTTTCCAAGAGTAACAAAATTACTTAATATTTAGAAATTAGCTACTCAATCAACGAGACCTTTACTGGCTTTTTATGATACTTCAAGAAAACAGAAGTCACTTAATTTTCTCTATCGCATGAAAATACAAACAGACATTTTTAAAAATCCTACCCCAAATGAAAAGGATTATTAGAAAAAAGGTGTTGGTTTTTTTTTTCTTTTTCAAATTAATGTGGTTTATTCCAGAAGACAGCTACACACATTTCTCTCATTATTCCAGATTTGCTAGCCCCATCTGAAGTCCTTAAGTAGGGAGGCTTTAGTCACTTACATCCTTATTATTGCACACCGTTTCATACCAATATCTATTCTAGATTATCAGATTTATAGACACAATAATAAAAGAACCTCTATATTTCTACAGATGTACAAGTCACGTACGTAGTTAGTGCCGTGTTTTTAAGGACATTTAAAAATCCAGTAGGCTATTTTTTCTTTTTTTTTTTTTTTTTGACCCTCCAGTGACACAGGCAGTAGCCTGGTGATGTCTTCGGGCTAGCCCTCACCTCCTGGCCCATGCCCAGAGTGGCCGCTCCCTGACTGCCCCTTGAACTGCTCTGGGTGGTTGTCATTGTAGGACACCAAACAACACAATGCAGACACACTGCTCTTCCAAGATAAAAAGAGAGCTTTTAATTTCTGACTTCAACATTTATAGTTTTCCAAAAGTGACAGCGGATTGGAGGGTGAAAGTGCCACCTCTCCAATGACACTGGACAAACCAACAGTCCATCAAATTTCTCTTCTTCCATAAAAGAATGCAAAAGAGTAAGTTGCTTACATAAAGTGTGTGAGAAAGTTTGTTACAAGAATGTAAACATCAAGAAGCTTAAAAAAACTTAAAAAATCAAAACAGGTGGTGGTGTGAACAGAGCTACGTAGCTCTCAGCAGCAGTGGGCTGCACTGTGTCACAACAGGATAAAGACTTGAGTTGAAGAAATCAGAACAAAGGAAACAAGAGGGGCCACTTGTATAAGATCCCAAGTGGATTTAATCCCCGAGAGGGTGGAGAGACAAGTGACAACTGCAACAGGGTAACAGCAGCTTAAGAACAGGAGAGGGTACTAGCAGAGGATATGAATTTTAACCAATAGTAGAACAGCAGGGGAGGATGTAGGGCAGGGATCAGATTCCAGGTAACCAATAGGGGATAACATGGGAGGGGATCAGGCTTGGCACACCTCAAGGGAAGGGCGATAGACAAAGAAGGTCCTGGAGAAAGGGGTGGGGTCATATTTGATGAACAAGGGAAAAGGGCAGTACTTCCAGGATTGGCAGGGAAGGGTCTGGAAATCAGGGAGGTGCAAGGGAGATTGACATGGGGACTGACATAGGATTAGGTGGGAAAATAGTAATAAACAACCTCAGGGCAAAACCATTGGGGAAACCGAACGGGGTACATGGAACAAGCTACTATAAGCTCACAGTAAGACACACGTTAAGATTACAAAGAAAAACAAACCACCAAACTCCAGCACACTCATTTTTCTCCATTCCTCCATGTCTTGGCATGTTTCCTGTTTCTTGGCATATTCTTTAAGCAAGGAAAGGCACACCACAGCCTTTACCTACTTTTAGAAGACGTCACTGGAAGATTTGACTGTGAAGGCTGAACACAAAGACCTGATTAAAAATAGGATTTTTTTTTTTTTAATAGCAGCAAAATTCAGAATCATACAAAAACATCCGTATCTTTTTTTTGCTTTATTTTATCCCTTCCTTTCTTACTACCTCTTGTAGAGGAGAAGTTTCTGCTTTTGTTTTAGGCTAGGTTATCTTGATTGACTTTGCCTACAGAAAAAAAAAAAATATATTTTTTATTTTTATTGCTATATAATTTATTTTTTCTATATATTGCTGGACATTTAAACATTGTTCTGGAGTCTAAGATTCTGTTTCACTCCATCTCCATCTTTGTGGGAGCTAGAAGGGCTGAAGGGGAGGGGAATAATAGGGAATTACTAAGTTCTGCATCTTTAGGGAAATATACACGTGGAAATATGTGTTACAGGGTGCTTGCCTTTAGTTGTGTAGGGATTTCTTTTTTTTCCCTTCACCTTCTGAAAAGGTTGGCATATTTCATTTTTTATGGTCAGTCCAAAAGATTATGCTTTCCAGAGCCCTGTCAAATGAGTATGATTGATGCACTAGTGGAAAATAAATATGGGGGAAATTACTCTGGAGTATTTATGCATTAAATAAGCTAACATTCTCTGTCCCAGAGGCTCACAGAAAAATGAGCAATTAAGCCGCTTGATTCTTGCACTTCCACATAGAAATTGACTTCTATGGGAATGGGGAGCACTGTTTAATCACTGTTGTGATTGTGAGCATTTCTTAGTGCTCGACTTTTAATGACTTTTGTCTGAGGTTTAGCGTGTGGGTTGTGCGATTTGACCTATCCCTGGTCAGGACTGTCAGGCTTAGACATTTTAGAATTGTAGAATATTCTGAGCTGGAAGAGACTCACAGGGATCATCAAACCCTAACTCCCAGACCTGCACAGGACAGCTGGGCAATCTCGCTATAAAAAAAATTTGTTCAAAATACATACTCATTTTAGAGGGAAAAGTTTTTATTTTTTGCAATTCTTGCTGCCATTCAGGAAAGTCAATTCTACAGTTCTGTCTTAATATTGGTAGGGGTGATTAAGACTGAATTTATAAACATTGGTGCATAAAAATAATTTTATCATTCTTAATTAAGGCATTTTATTATCTAAGTGTCAATTTCTGTGCAAGTTAATTTGGAATTAAAGTTTTTCAGCTCAATACTCCACATCTTAAGTACAGAGACAGAGCTGCTCTGAGATTTGCTTATGCTAATGTAGCTTTCTATACTGATAATTACATTATTTTAATCAAAACTTTTTGTAGAGGCTCTTGAATAGTTCTTAAATTGGAGTTTTATTGTATAAAAATTAAATTACGTTAGAAGTTGTACCAGCATTCCATTGGATTAACTGTTAAATGCTTAATAGAACAGATTTGGATACACTGGATACCTTTTCTTACCTTTCTTTTGTTATGATTTGGTTTAGAATCTGATTACTTTGATACCTAATCCTCTAGCTAGTCTGGTTTACCAAGTTATCAGACATCGGCTGAGCTGCAGAATTGTTTGTTTGTCCTTCAAACATTGCTCATTATCTGAAAAAGCAAATTGTACTATGGAGTGTGAACCTAATTCATATTCACTGCAAATCAAGTTGACTCACAGTTGCTTTGGTTAAAAATAGAGATCAGTTTCCTCAGATCTCGTGTAATATAGTAGATTTAAATTACCATAATTGGTAACTAAGTTACCAAATTTTTATGTGTTGATTTCTAATTCTTCTCATAGGAAGCCATGCATATTAAGAAAAGAATTTCTTGCTAGCCTTTCTAAAATCTAAATAAAATGCAAAAAAGTTAGAATTAATAGTCCAGTTATACCAATTATATTAACATTCACCAAACTCATCAAATAGTCAACATTCTCCTATTTCAAAATCTTTACTTTATAGAAATTAAATACCATTAAAATTGTTAAAAATGCAGGCAGAAAAATTGGTGTTACGTCATATAATAATGTTGGAAGATAAGCACAAGTTAAGCAAATCAGGGAACAGACAGCTGCTCTTTGGAAAGATGTTATAGCTTAACAAGGAAGAAAGACGCTCAAGACAGGCCAGGACAAGGTCAAGCAAGGTCTGGGAAGTCATCATACCAGTTTCCCTTTCTTTAATTGCTCCATCATGCCCAGCTTAGTGCTTCTGAAACGAGCACACTTCTGATATCTTTATAAGGAAATATGTGGGTCTCATGGCTGTATTAGCTGAAGATGTGCAATACAGCTCTCACTGATGTCTTTGTCTCTTGGCTTTTAAAGACAGCAAATCTCACAAACACCCCAGAGGAAATGACTCTTTTCTACACAGTTGTACTAGTAAGAAAATAGATATTAATCAGATAGTTCTAATGAAGACATTCTGAATTCTTTATTCTTTGCATGTCAATTTGATAACTATTAAAATACGACAGATGCTTTAGCCACTTCTCTCTCAAGACCCCCCACCATCCTCCTTGCCTGCCTATTTTGGCAGGGGGGACTGTCTGAGAGCTGTGTAGACCTTTCTTTCTTTTTCTTGCTGTTTGACACAGTGCAGAGTCTGCAGTTCTATTCTTGAATGCCAAGGCAATAACTTCTGACTTTTCCTGATAAAATAAGTTTTCTTTGGATAATTTTTCCACCTTAAGGACTAGTAGATCTCATATTGAGGATCATTCCTTAAAAAGATTCAGAAGCACTGACCAAATCCCTTGTAAACTCTCAATTGAAAATAAAATGTCTTTATACTACTCTATTTTTTCTGCACCAAATTATATGGGTTGTTCGGGTTTAACCAGTGTTATGTAGTTTTAACTCTCTCCTTTCACTTTTTAAATTCTGTCTCTATTTAGTATCATCTACTGAAATTTTTCCAAAGTAGCCATAGCCAGCAAGTTGTTCATATGAAAAGAGCACTTAGATAACTTTAGATGAAATATCAAGTGGGTAAGCATGTTTTGCTAACAGACATTCCCTTTTTCCTCCCTCCTGAATCCACATATGCACCTGTTCACCTGTTTCAAGATAAATCCCTTTACTTCCACTGGATTCCTGTTGTGTTTGGCAGGCTGGAGAAGTGCAAGGGAAGGGCGCTGGGCTAATTTTTCAGAGATGCTTGGGATGCACACTTTCCTCCAAAGTTAGTGGGAGCTGCAGGTGCTCAACACAGCCTGAAAATCATGCTGTAGCAGGAAAACTTGTGCTCTCCTCTAGAAAGACCTTTTTTTTTTTAAATCTAATAGACACCTTCTGTATCATCTGACCTTTTCTTTGGTGAAGTTGTTGATTATTCTGGAAACAAAAGGAGGCCTAATGGAAGAAGTATTGTTTAATTAAGGTTTTAGAGATAGACCACAAAAGGAAAATAAGGATATAAAGGAAAGAATTGTCTAGGATGCAATGCATGGATAAAAGTGAAACTTCTACAAAACAGATAATTCTGAAGAAAGGGGTATTTCAAGAACGTTACAGTGAAGTGCTGAATGCTTTTCTGACATATTCAAGCTTTTGCTCCTAAAAGCTGAATAAATGTAAAAGAAAACATCAGAAAGAGTAAGAATGACAGAAGAAAATGGAAATTCATTAAATTAAATTAAATACAATAATAAAAAAGAAACTAGAGAAGAAAAAACAAGGGGAAAAGTTCATTACCACTGGGACTGCAGCTAACTAAATAGGCTTAAACCACAGAACACACTTTTCTTAGTGTTGTCATATTTTGAATGTTTATTGTTCTATTCTTTAGTTTCCTTTGGAAGCCAAAAAAAACCAACCCAAAAACAACTGAACAAAAAAAACCAACAAAAAAACCCACACAAACAAAAAACCACATAAAACAAAAAAGGATAAAAACCAGAAACAAACAAAACAAAAATCAAACAAATAAACAACAAGAAACAAGAAAGAAAATTGATAGTATCATCCATGAATAAAAAATCTAAATGAAATGAGATTAAGATCATAGAAAGTGGTTAATTATTAAGATCTCAATGAAACTACTGTTAGAAGTAGGAGCAAAAAATGAAGGCTTGAATCTGAACAGGAAAAGAAAACAAAGCACAGCAGAGGAATATATAATATAGGTACAAATTCCATGTTTCTTCTGATGCCTATGATATCCCTGAAACTAGTACAGATGGTGAAATCATCTGTTACTCAGTATAATCAAGATATTTTTCTATAACAACATGTCAAAAATCTTTTGTTGGTAAGGTGACTCTATGCTGTAGCAGGTTTGGTTGTAACATAGTCACTGGCTAAATGATCTGCCCTTTCCCCACATCCACCTATTTCTGTAGCCAGTTTTGTGATCCAAATAGAATGGCAATTTTGTTATTTGAAAAAAATACAAAGTGTTTTACACAACACCTACAGCTACAATAGATAAAATAACCTTGTAGAGGTATAAAACAGGTACCAATACATCTTTTGCCTTCACTTACAGTGTTTTAAAATTGATATTTTTTCCCTAGAGTTCTAATTTCCTGGCTTTTATTCCCTCTTACTTACAGGTGATGTTTTTTTTCTGAGAAAAGTGCTGAAATATGATTATATGTCCTATTGTTGAATGCTTAAGAAGTTTTAATAAGAGGTCATTAAATCTGATGGATGGGGCCTCTACGGTCAATGTCATCTGTCACTCTATGCTCAGTGAACAGAAATAGAAGAACAGTTGGTTTCAGTTTTCATGAGTTTCACTCTTTCCTTATTTCTGCATCACATGGGATAAATTCCTTATTTCTAATCTGGCTCTTTAGTCACAGCTGGAACACAGAGGAGAATTTATAGCAGACTTGATAAGTTTTGTCTAGGTTTGAGTTGAGAACATAAGCTATGAAGCATGGGTTTTTTTCTGACTTTCTGCATCAGCCCATTTCATTTTAATTAGGTAGAAGTTTGCACCCTTTGCTAAATTATACAGTCAAACCTTGTTAACTCCTAAGTATCAAAAAGGCCTCAAATGAGTTTGCTTTCACCTGATTGCAGTTTTATTCATAATATAATTCCACCATATAATTATGGTGGGGGAAAAAAAAAAGAGTATAATATTTCAGGTTTTAGAAGATATCTGCCAGATACAAGGTGCCTCATCTATCACATTAGTGAGAGCCTACCTAGCTAATTATTGACTCATTGCTGCTTATTTCTGTGAGAACAAGCACAGTGTCAACAATGTGTTGTTTCTCCCTGGGCCTTGGAATAATGTATAACTTGGAATTCTGTCATTATTAAATTAAAATCTTTGAAATAAAAGAAAAAATTAAATGCCCACAAGAAAAAAAAAAAGAAGAGTGAAAAGGATATAATTGTCCTAAGAAAGTCTACATAAGGAAATATGAAAAAAGAAAAAGCACTTAAAATACTCATAAAATTAACAGGACAGAAATTAAATAAAATATAGATGAGACTTCAGAAGTATTAGTGATCTGGACTGGTACTAAACAGGTTCACTTCTTACATTCCACATTCCCTAAAATGCCATCCTTATTAAAGTGTGAATTTACAGAATATTTGATTCTTAATATCTATAAGGTCAGGTTACTTTACCTAAAAGGTGTAATTAACTATATCTCTGAACCAAGAATGTTGCAGTGAGTCATCAATAAACATCAATGAAATCATTAATTAATCAATGAAATGCTGTCTATTCAGTTGTAAGTCTTTATTATGGTTTTATTTATTGGCTATAAACAGATGTCAGAGTCTGAATGAGGCATAAAGTTATTTATGAGGACGATGATAAGGCTTATTGTGCTGGTTGACTATGTTTAAAATAAATCTAGAAATCAACAATCTATCAACATTTAATAGTTTTATATTTTTTATTTGTTGATTGTATTAGCCATTAGAACTAGAAAAAAATAGTATATGTTCTGATTTCATAGAGAATATCTGTATCTGACATTAAATAGCAAGATACTTTATTTGCTGAAGATGTTGCAAAATAATCTGACCATAAAGTAGTAATTCTAGTTTGAGTTTTTCTTCTCCAAAAAGAGACGGGAAATTTAAAATCACAAGCTGATCTTTAACATGACATAACAAATAAGTCTCATCCTATGGGGTAATATAGACTACCCCCTACCAGACTGAAGTCAGAGAGTCTCTCTGAATTCATGGAAATTTAGGCTTCAACCAACTAATTGAGCAAACAAAGGCCTACATAGCATTTGGCTCTAACTTTCAGTAATTTAATTAAGGTAGCATTTAAATTAGACTTTAAAAAAAAGGCAAAAAGCAAAATATTTTGTGCATAAATGTTTTAAGAAATGCCTTTTTGTTTCTCTTATCAAAAGAAAAAAAAAAGTATAGTCCGTCTGGCACCTGAACTCAAACTTTCCAGTGTTTAGTCCATGAGGAACGTCTCACTGATCACAAGGTGGTTTCTGGGATGATGATGGTGATCAATGAAGGCATCACAGAAGTGAGCCCACACAAGACTCTTTCCCTGCTGAGAAAACATTTGTGTCTGTAAAACAGATTTACAAACCAAACAGACCCTCCATGTTTCTGTGCCATATTTCACACCACAGGTTTCAGGATGCAGCAGTAATTTGATGAAGCTTGCCATCTCCTTCCATTCCCACACTTTCTAAATTGTCCCATCAGCTGACCTTGCCTACGAACACAACTATGCTCTAACTGCACTATTTCAAAACTCATCAAAACAATAGGGATACTGTTCCTCCAAACATTGGAAAATGAAAATAATCTAATGTTGGGGAAGGATTTCAAAACTAGTTGCCCTAACTCATCTGCTATCTATTGTGGTTATATCTTCTTCCACTTGTAAATTTATTACGTAAATCTTTTATGAAGGAAGAAGGAGTCCAACCCTCACAAATTCTCTCTGAGTCTAGCTGCTCTTCTTGTTCTGATGCTGTGCATTATAGGTCAGATTCAGGCAGAATACTGAAGAAATGTCTTCTTTGTACTATTTACTCTTTGTCATAAAAATCCTGACACTGAAATTCAACCTTTGTCCTTTGATAACTGGTGTCTAAATCTTTCTAGTAAGGGAGGAATTGGTGACAGGAAACATACAGATAATCCCTTATTTTATCTGCCAATTTCCCCTACCCTAAAGAAAATAGAAAAGTATGTAACCACCAAATTCAGAATGTTTTCCTCATCCCTTAAGCAAGGGAAACTACTAAAGTCTTTTTGAACAACCTCCTTCTAACATAGCCTGTATGTTGGATCCAAACTTTGAAATCTTGACAAACTATTTCTGCAGTATTTGGTGAGCAGCTCCCTAAATTTCTCTGAAGTAAATAGGAATTCTCGTCCTGAAGAATCATGTTGATATTCTTATGAACTGCAAGCAGTTTTGGGGTCTTATTACAGCACTCCAGTGAATATCTGCCTGGTCGCTTGGTGGGAGTGAGGAGGGACATCCTTTCTTCAGAGCCATGAGTTCTCTGCAGGGAAGGGATATGAGGGATGTTAGAGATTAGGAATCCTGATTCTTTTTCAATTAAAGACAACCCTGTCATCATCTCCACAAGCCCAAACCCCTGCCAGCATCTTTGTCTTTATCCAAATCCAAGTCTTTCTCCAGTACTGCCGAGAACATTTCCAATTGGTTCCAAGCACCCCACAGTGGCTTAAGAAAAGTAATTGGTCTCACACATACATTTGGATGTGGATGTGCTCCCAGCAGGATTGCCAGAGCTCAGTGACTACATGACTGCTCTTCCACGGTGTGAACAAGACACATGCCACAACAGAGAGCTCTAGCAGGGAGGAAGGTTTACAGCCTCTTTTACTGGACCTCCTCCTATTTTATCTTTTTTTCTGCTCTGAGGTGCTTCACGTGAACTCAGATAGGAAGCTGAGACCAGAAGAGTGGCTAACAGCTGCCACAGAACTCTTCACCTATCTGTTGGGTTTAGCAAGACTGAATGCACAATTTTGCATTTAATTGATAGATAGTTGCCATTCCTATGCACAACTGAGACTATAAATAGCAAAGGCAGGATACAAGGAATGCAGCTTAAATAATCTGAAACTGTTTTAAAGGAGACATCTGGAAACTATCTTTGAAAAAGCTATCAGGGTAAGACTTTTTTTTAAAAATGTCAGGGAACAGGCCTTCCACTGAAGCAGAAGTTAGGAGCCCTAACTGCATCAGATAAGGACTCAAGTCAACTATCACATTCATGAACTGAAAATCTGACTAAGATTCCAGATCAGAGATAAAACAAAGACTGCCAAACACATAGATTTGTATGAAAATTGATGTGGTTACTAGAACTACAAAGAAGAAGTGGATAAAATCTGTAAGACAGGGACCAAAATGGCTCAAAGACAGTAGGAAAACAATAAGACACAAAATAGAGAGGATACAGTTTTAAAACATTAGGTAAAAAGGATCAAGGGCGTGTTTAAAAAGACAATAATGTTTTCATCATGATCGCATCCAAGGAAGAAAGTACCTCTGCAGACAGCAACTGCAAAGCTTCTCCTAGAACCATTAGCTGGACAACATGATACAACTGTCATTTAAACAATTCCTTTGAAAGGGGTAGAAACCAGAAAAGAATAAATTTTTTTCTGGATTCTGCTATCAAGCCAGAACATCCCTTGATACCCATCAAGGATAGAGCTCTTTTCCAGTCTTAATGATTCTATGATAACTTGAAGTAGCCCACTATTTTATATCCGCATTTACATATGGAGATGTAGAATTTGCTTTTAACTTCCGACTGAATAGGATGAAGATCTATCCGTCTGCAAAATATAGAATCATAAACTTGTTTAGCTTGGAAAACACCTTTGAAATCATCAGTCCAACTGTTAACCCAGAACTGCAAAGTCCACCATTAAACCATGTCCCTAAGTGCCACATATTTTAAATATCTTCAGGGCTTGTGATTCAAACACTTCTCTGGGAAGCCTGTTCCAATGCTTACCAGCCTTTCAGTGACAAATGTTTTCCTAATATCCAATCTAAATGTCCCCTGGCTCAACTTGTGGCCACTTCATCTTGTTCTACCATTTCATACCTGGAGGAAGAGACAGACCCCACCTGCACACAACCTCCTTTCAGGAGGTGGTAGAGAGCAATAAGATTCCCCCTGAGCCTTCTTTTCTCCAGGCTGAGCACCCCCAGCTCCCTCAGCTGCTCCTCATGGAAGTTGTGCTGCAGACCCTTCACCAGCTCCATTCCCTTCTCTGGACACAATTCAGCACCTCAATGTCCTTTTTGTGGTCAGTGGTCCAAAACTGAACACAGGATTTGAAATGTGACCCCACAAAGTATCATAATCCTCTATTTATTTTGTTTAAACAAAATATTTTGTGGTTTTAGCAGTCTCCTGAAGATGCTAAAGATGTCTAAAGAGTGAAAACTAGCTGTTTAGTTTAGGTTGTTCTAAACAGAGGTTTTTTCATGTGAAAACTATTTTAAACTTTCTTTCATGAAGCTCTTTCATTGAAAAAAATCTTAGAAAGACATTGAATTTTATGACAAAGCCTTGAAATCTACGAAAGAATTTACTGTGTGTAATTTGGCTTAGTTTAGACAAATATTTAGAAGTTAACAGATGACCTTTTCTCTAGTTACTTATATGTGTCAATCAGGAAGGATGGGGAAGATAGAAATTGTTGAATTAGGATAAGTAAATATTTTCTAGTGAGTGGGAAATGCAAGTTATTTTAGCAATTTTATTAGCATACGTAACTGTGATATTTACTAGTTAGCAGTTTTGTGCATGAACTTTAGTCACACAAACTCTTGAAATTCAACATATTAGGAAAGCTACTTAAAAATTCAAGTTGCAATTTTACAGAACAACTTTTATTATTCACACAAACTGGGAGATTTTGAACAATTTTAGAGATTATATTTAATAAAATTTGATTACAAAATAGAAAAGGGAATTATTACCATTTAGTTATCTTTTTTTCGCTTTTCAACTGGAGCAACTGAATGATGAGATCTTAAATCCATTCCACAGATTCTGAAAGTGATTTATTTCTGTATTACATTGTAAGGTTCTCTGGCAGCAACATCATTCTGAGTTGATCTGTCTGATCCAGTTTGTTACTGAATTTATTCAACTTTAGTCTGGGCCAGGGAGAAGATAATTTGTTGTTGGTTTATGAGGCAATCACTGATGTAAGAATGTTTTGGTCATTGCTGCATGGCTTCAGTCACTATTACAGATATATTATTAAACTAATTGTGAGAGAAACTCACAGTGACAAATATATTGTTAATCTGAGAGATGAACAGAGGAAGTGCTGGTTTTGCTTTGTTTTCAGATTTAGGAAGATAAAAACTTTCCTTATCATACCTATGTTTTCTCTATGCTTGTTTCCTTTACACACATTTGTATATTTTCCTGCTGAAAGAAATATTCAGAACAGGGAGCTGAATTGTGCTTGACAGAGTGGGAGGACCCTAATTTGGTCCAGCTGACATTCTGTCTCAATACTGTAAGTGGTGCAGATGTGACCACCAGGCAAGCAAGTGCCAATAGCATCACACACAAGCAATAGTGTTTTCTCTGACAGTGTGGTGTAGAGAGCAATTGCTTACTTAGTGTAAATCTTTCCCTGTCCCACTAATCCAGCTGGGTGCTCACAAGGACTGAATAAATTGTTTACTCATCAAAAAGATTAATTTCAGCTGGTGCTGCTTTGCTGTCTACAAAGAAAAAAAAAAAAAGCAAAACAAAACACAGTCTTTAACTGAAAGTGAAGTTTAAACTCTCTTGTTCCGTGCAGATGGTGCTGTTTACCAGTTATCTCTCAGAGCAGGAAGGAGACCAAAGCCTAGATGAATTACAGCTGGTTCGAACTAATCCAGGCAAAAGCTGAAGTTAATGAGGAGTAGAAAAGTAATTTGTTGAATTCTGTGATTACCATGATCTCACAGCTAGTCAGACAATACCCCACTAATAGTCTACTCAGTATGCTAAAATGACATCTTTGATACACAAATTATAGTGTTACCAACATTTTCTGCATGATGTGATTACAGACGAACCTTGCTCTAAATTGTGTTTGAAAAAAAAAAATCTCAACTGACCCATTGAGAATGAGCCTCCCTTTTCGGTCTTTGTAGGACATGATGACTGGCTGGGCTGATCCACTGTCTGGATTGGAAGGGAAGGTCATGCAGGATCTGAAGCTAACCTGTGTTATGGACAGGCAGCTGCTGAGACAGGGAGGCAACTCCACTCCAGGTACTCCATAATTCCTCATAACGAGTGTGCTTCACCTCATCCAGACAGAAGCATCCTCTGCTTTTTGTCACAAAGGTGACAAGTGACACTTCTTGGTGCACCTGCAGATGAATACAAGCAGGAGATGACAAACATCACCTGCCTCAGTCAGGAAGGGTCCAGGTAGCTGTGTCATGCAACATGCATGCTTCTTCATCAAAAGGCAGCTTGAAGGAAGGATATGGCAATGCTCTGAACAAATAAAGTATACCTTGTAGTGGATAAATGAATATCAAATTGGAAAAAAAAAAAAGGAGAAGGAGCAGCAAATGAAAGACCTAACTAGCAGTTGCACACGTATCTGTGGTTTGTGGATGTAAAAAAGTTGTTTCTTGAACATCCATATGCACTTGTCGGCTGCCAGTACAGATGTGCTGCAAACTGGAACCACATCTGTGAAAATAAGACCTGCTTTTCAAAAGCAGCTTTTCTCGAGATAGCAGACAAATCTCTTCATTTTCTATTGTATAATTCTGCTGAGTGTGTATAAAATGGACTGTTATTCTTGGCAGAGTAAATGACTAATATTTTCTTAGCCATTAAACTATAAATATTGGCTTTGCATGAAAAAAGACACATGGATTTCCATATATTTATTTTGCCTCAGGTACTCTGTTATTATTTATTGGGATCCACTCAAAACAGTCCACTCATTTGAATATCCTTCTCTGCTATAGTCAGAGTTTATAGGGTCCTTAACACCCACAATATCAATTTTATTTGACTAATGAAGTGATGATTCATTATAATTCCTAGACCTACATGTCATCACTGGAAGAAGGTAAAAAGTCTGATTCACACTGAAGAAACACAAGAGAAATCTCACAGTGATGCGAGGGAGCTTGAGCAAGAAACAAGTTGTTACCTTATTGACTTCCAGGCAATTGCAAGATTTAAGAATACACAAAGATTAAAAAAACTTATAGTACCCATTTTGTGGAGACTAGGTCAGACAAATATCTGTCACGAATCATTGATCCTGCCTTCAGGCAAAGCAGTGGACAAGATGACCTTCAAAGGTTTATTTCCAGCCCCATTTTTCCGTGATACTGTGATGAGACCTAAATTCCCTTGGGAGAATCAGGTGGTAGAGCTGCAGACTTTCTATGGAGTTATCCATCAAGGGTGGGAAGGTTATTTTCATAAATTCCAGTGTAAACAATTTTTATTAAGCAGAATTATTATTGCTTTGATTTTTTTCACTATGTCTTGTTGCAAGCCTATGCTGAAAAGCTTCAGGCAAGGTGAGTCCTCAAGGACAATATTAGAAATCTTACTGGATCAATGCATAATTTTATGGAGCTTTTTTCTTCCTGCAGATAAGAGCAAATGTTTTAACCCCAGTCATACTGAGTCTGAAGTACAACAACTTTAGGAGTCTGAAAGTGATAGGAAACAAGAACCCCATCTGTACAGAGACCTGCCCTTTCTTAACTGCAGAGTATCAAATATTGTAGGATTGCCTGATTTTAACTTCCTATTTCAATAAAAAAGATCCAAAGACATACAGCTATTCATTTATCCAAAAGATGTTGCTGGGAAAAAAAACAACCCCCCCCCCACACAAATCATAACAAGTAAAAGACAATGGTATCTTGAAAAATTTAATTTTACATCCTCAAGTTGTGTAGTTTCATAAAGAATTAAAATGTTGGCATTTCTTGATAGGCAGGGTGATTATTTGATAAGATTACACAGATAAAGTGACACTCATCATATTTCACACATAATTAAATACAACAAAAGTAGTACTTTAAATAGATAAGCAAGCCCACAATGGGTAATTATGTGTATGGAGCTTTCTGTGTTACAGTGCATAGTTTAATTAGACCTTAAGGGACAGTGCAAATTTACTAATCATATGTGCAACGTTTCATACCAAAGTTCCAGATTCCTGTCTACATCTGCATGTAATTTGCTTATTAGTTTAAATGCACAATTTCAACTCTTTAACATTCAGTTTTGATTGGTTTTGCTGTATTAATGGAATAATATCATTCATAATCAATGTTCTCCAAATGTAAATTATTTTAATTGTTCACACATAATAGTGTTCTCCATTAAAAACACATACTGATGCCTTGTTGAGAAAATTAATTTGCTGTGTTTGTTACTATAATGAAATAAAAGTTGTTCCAATTTAATGAATTCAGCAGTAGATTTCATAACTTCATTATGAACACAAACTCAATTTTCTGGGGGTAACTTACCATTAGTTCAAATGAAAAGATTCATTCTCTGGAAAATTCAGGAGTCACTGGTTCTATTTCTTGGGGTCATTCCAATTAATAAAATAAGAAATATTTAACAATGCTGCAGAATGAATATTCCAACATGCAATTGAAATAATTCTTCCTACATCTTGAATTTCAGAGTTTCCCCAGCTGAATTGTTATTTTTAAAAAAGTTTCCCAAGGGAGGGGACAGAAAAAAATAGTGACAGCATCATTTAACTATTTTCATACTAAATTATTTAAGTTCCTTTTGTAGCTTCTCTCATGAACTTGAAATCTATGGCCCTGGTTTTATTCAGCAGGTCAAAAAAATGCAAAGTTTATCACCATGCAGCTTGAAGAAAATGAATTACCACATTGTAAACCAAAATACTTTTAATGCACAGATGTGGAAAACATTGACTCTGAGGATTACTTAATGGATACCACACTTGATTATTTTACCACTGCTGGGTGTATAACTGTGGATATTCATACTGAGCCCTTGCTCAGTAGCATGAAAAAGATTATGGTAAGCCAAAATTGACAATAAATTTAATAGGATAACTGAAATCTGATGTCTAGCTTTGGGGCTTTCTTTTGCTATGTCTTAAAACCAAATTACTAATCTTTGGAGCTTAGAGAACAAAACCTTAGGGCTATTAGAAAAGCAGTGAGAAGGCATGGGTTAATAAGAAGTTTTTTCTTGGACTCTGATATCTCAGATATTCCTCTACTATTATGTCTGTTCCATTTCCAGGTAGCTGGTTTTTTGTGGGGTTTTTTTAATGCAAAGGAAAATTACTACATGTTTTAAAATCTGTCACAGAAAATGAATGCCAGCTTAATAGAGAAAGTGTACCTTAATTAAGAAATTGTCTAATGTGTGGGGTTTATGGTCTTGTCACTTCTGTTCATAGCTACTATTCCATGCCTTTCTGGGGCATAAAATTTAGTTCAGTATGAGATTATAGGCACAGATATGAAACAGGTTTCGTAGCAGATCAGGATTAATCATGTAATGCTGTCTTCAGGCCTTCACACAAAACTATGACTTTCACCACCACAATTCATTTATATCTAACTATAAGCATATGGGTCTTTCTTATTGAAATCAAGCAATACAAAATTCTACCTCACTAGAATCACACTGCCAAACTCCGAGTTAAAGTCAGTTTACTCTGCCTAGTTATTCCTCTGATTCAAGAAAGGTTTAAACTCTGTTGGATTTAGTGAAGAACATTCAATACCAAACTTAGAGGACTGAGCTATGTGAATGTGGAAAAAGTTGTTGGGTGGGTTCAAGGGAGGGAAATATATGCCATTCTTTTCAGCTCTGAATGTGATGTTGGATGGATAGTTCACAAGGTACCTCCTTCTCATTCATCTTTCTGAAATCTGTGTCCAGTTTTTTAAATTCATTGACTCAAGATAATTTAAAAATATATCTTTAAATCTTATTATTAAGCCAGAGCGAGTGGAAGCTTCAGACTTTCTTTATAGTAATGCTTAAGAAAAATGACATACTCTTGGACACCCTCCAGTTCTTGGGTACTGTTATAGAATTTTTCTGTTTATACAAAAATGATACCACTTCAGTAGACTACCATAAATGTATGTGGTATTTTCAGATTATTGCATAGAGAAGTCATCTTCAAGTATCTGCCAGTTTTTCATGAAACTCCAGTTTTCCGTAGAATCTGTTATTAGCACCAAAGCAATGTATTAGTTAGCTACATATGAATTTTATCACACAGCAGTCCAACTTAATAGCTACATAATTAAATGAAAATTGATCCTCTCCTGCAATGAGTCCAAAGGAGTAATATTTAAAGTTATAGCTGAATCAAAGAACAGTCTGGTTGAAAGGGACCTGAAAGATCATCTGGTTCCAACTCCCCATCGATGGACAAAGACACTGAGACCAGGTTGCTTAGTTACTCATCTAACCTGGCCTTGAACACTTCCAGGGATGGGACATCCACTTTGATGGGCAACCTGTTCCACTGCTATCACGGTAAAGAATTTCTTCCTTGTTTCTAATCTAAGCATACCCTCTTTCAGTTTAAATCCATTATCCCTTGTCTTGACATTACATGCCCATTATAAAAGTCCTTCTTTAGCCTTCCAGTGAGACTCCTTTAGCTACTGAAAGGTGCTATAAAGTGTCCCCAGAGCATTCTCTTCTCCTGGCTGAACACCCTCAGCTGTCTTGTTGAAAGGGTGTTTCACCCTTCTGATCACCCTTATGGCCTCCTCTGGACTCATTCCAGCACATCCTTCTTCTGCAGGGAGCCCCAGAGCTGGACACAGTATGACAGGTGGTGTCTCAAAAAGCCAGAGTAGAGTGGGGGAATCAACTCTCTTGACCTGCTGGTTGCACCTATTGAAGAAGCCCAGGACATGTTTGGCTTTCTTGGGTGCAAGCACACACTGCTGGATCATCTTGAGCTTCTCAGCAACCAACATTCCCAAGTCTTTCTACCCATGGCTGCTCTCAAACGATTCTTTACCAAGTCTGTATTTTGCATTTGGGATTTCCCCAATCCAGGTTCAGGACCTTGCACTTGCCCTTGTTGAACATCATGAGGTTTTCATGTACACACCTCTCCAGCCTGCCCAGTTCTCTCTGGATAGCCTCCCTTCCTTTCAGAGGGTCAACTACACCACATGGCTTGGTGTCATCAGCAAATCTGCTGAGGGTGCACTCGATCCCAACTGTGACAAAGTTGTTAAACAACACCAGTCCCAATACTAATGTCAATTGGCATTGATAACTAATTCAAACTTTAATGTTTAAGTCCAAAAAATAAATCAGCAGACTTGTGTGTTCCCATGTTTGGTTTAATTTTCTCTTATCTCCTTGCCCAAGTCATAAAGAGAATGTACTTCCACTTATCATATTAGCACCCTTTTCACCCCTCTCCAAATCTATCCATGAATGGTCCAATTTCCATCATTGCAATTCTGTAAACATCTTCTCTCCTTATTGTATACGAAGAATCCAGAATATGCAAAAAGTCTTGAAAAGGATGGAGTTTATTCATTTTCATTGGAGAATTGTTAGAAGGACAAAGACCTGCATAACCAGGCTGCTTGCATTACAAATTTTATGTAAGTCTAGAAGATGATTTCTTTCAGAATTTTTATGGGTTTTTTACCCCAAAACACCCAGAGTTCTAGTTCTTAAAAGTAGCAAATAGAGTCTTGGTGATGACAAGAAAAAGAAAATTGCTTCTAAAATTTCCTGTTTGTTTTGCTTGTATGCAATCAGCAGATAGGGGTGAGGGTAAGATCACAAATGTTGATAAAAATAAACAAAGAATGAAATGTTAACTCCATAATGAGAACTTTATTGAAATTACTGGAGCTTCAGATGAGAGTAGAAATATATTTTCTTCCCTCTTATAGTAGGATTAGAAAGTAATTGTTTGCATAAGCAAAAGCCACTCTCACATGAGCCATCCTTTGTAATGCTGCACATTCTGAGTTTGATTTACAAATACAGGTAGAAGGAAATTTGAATTTTATTCCTTGTGCTTCTTTGCCTTTTGTCTTTTGGGGAGTGGGAATCATGCTCCAGGCTCCAGTGGATTTTCAGTTAAACTCTACAAAACTTTGTAGCACATTTTAAAAGTAAGTTTTGTGTTGGATCTATAATAAGGCATTTCAGGTCAATTCATTAACCAGTTCTCTTAGGAATGCTTTAATTACAGTGCTCTGAAACCAGAGGGAAAAATGGTAAATACCGTAGACCCAACAGACCAATATTGCTAATTAATATGGATTGCAGGAGAAAGTGTTGACTATAAAGCCTTGGATGAAATCTCAGAGGGATAATGAATAATGATCAAGCAGGATTTATTAAAAATAGACCTGCTAAAAATACTAAAATTTTGTGCACTTTCTAACATCTTTAACTCACTTACTTTCTGCAAACATTAATTAATTGTCCAAACATTGTACTAAAGTAAGCAACTACTATGATCCCAACTAAATAGTCTGACACTTTTTCAAATTGAGAAACTTGCCCAGAAGGCAATCCACGTCAGACGGGAACAGATCTTGCCTGCTTTGTTGGTTTCTTCTTAGTCTTAATGTCAGACCACTTTTCTTTAGGGCATGATCCAAAACCTAACAAAATCAGCAGCAGCCATCCAGCTGACCTCATGGGGCCTTGAATTGCCCATGGAGAGACATATCAGACTTTCAGTCAGGGCTACTGCCAGTGAAAATACAACACTGCAGTGGTAGAAAAGTCATGGTGTTGTGGGTAAGGACCAATTGTTCCTTCTCCTACTTTAGGGTAGTATTTGGACAACAAAAGACAATCTCAGGGGGAAAGTCCAGTTTGGTACTGGATCAGTGCCTCAGTGTGGTATGACAACATGCCATACACTTTTTCATTATTTTTGTATGAAATGAATCAGTAAGTTACTATTACTAAATGACAAGTTTTGCAAAAGTATTGATTACAACTCCAACTATCCAGCTAAGTTCTAGCTATTTTTTGCCTCTTTATAGTACCTCAAAATTTTCAAATTGTTATATGATGTTATTAATTTTGTCACTCTTTTATGCATATGCCCTTCAATATTCCACAAAGGATTTGGTTTGCTGTTCTCTTTCTGCCTACCGTTTGAAACAGGCAATGATTCACTTCCAAACGTGGTTGCACAGTAGTTCTAGTGAGACCTCCAAACATGAGACATAGTAGGACAAGATTTTCACATATAAGAGCCCAATTAACCTTTTCAGCTTTTTATACATAAAAAGCAGGAGATATTTAATGATCTTCTGGTATGGAAATTGTCTTACTTTTTGTAACATAAGACATGCTATTATTATGCACAATTAATGATGAGTGGTTCTATTAGAAAGCTCACTTAATAATTCTTTCCCAATTTTACTTCATGTGATCAGTTCTACATGCTTTGATTACAAGATCAAAATAGAATTGAGAAAGCCAGAACAGCTCAGATGAAAATCTTTCACATACATATGAATCTAGTGTACAAAAGAGTATATAGACACTTAGCCCCCTTCTGTTTTGGGTTTTTTATCATTTTGAATAAACTATTAGTTTAGCCCAAGCTATGACTAGAACAACAGCACTGGTGCAGTCCTGATACCCAAAATGTTGCAGCCACTCTTGCAAAATGGAGCTCTAAATGGTCACCAGAGGGCACAAAATGCCTTTGAATCATAGAAGATGTACATCAAGATTCTCATATTTGGCCTCTGAAGCTATGTTTATATAGAAATTTGTTGTGTTCAGAGGTAAATAGTACAACTTAATGTCAGGTTGTAGCTCTCACTTGAAACCAGATGGCCATTTTTGCCTTGGTGAATAATTCCAAGCTTACGTATATAGAAAATGTTGTTCTGTTCTTTGGTTGGGACCTAACCCTCAAGTTAAAAAGGCATAGCTGTAGCTTTAAGGTATTCCTGGAAAAAATCAGTAAATAATTTCAGTCTGCGAAGCTGATGAAGTCCCCATTAATTTTTAAGGTTGTCTTTCTACTTCTAGGGTACAGTCCAAAGAGGAATTACTCCTGTTGTTAGTTCCCTTCCTCTGAGGTGCAAAGATCCTTTGTCACATGCTACTTCCAGTAGCAAGATTATAAGTGACCCTGGCTACAGTCTCCAGCTGTGCTGGAATTTCAAGTTGCTTTTTAGCTCCCAAGAAGGTAAGACCAGCAGCATGATGGGGTTTGGCAAGATGCACAGCTTTTCTTACAACTCTGCTCTGGGATCCCTTTGGCCAGCAGTCAAGCTCAAGAACACTGCATCCATAAGTGATAAAATACTTTCCCTGACAAGGTCTATGATCAAGACACATGATAAAATGTTTGAACTTTAGAATATTGCTTATCACCTTCCTTCTGCTACTGCAGCTGCAACTACCTAATCAGACAGAAATCTAGTCTAGTATGGATGATCTAATATAGATTTCCCCTTGTCCATCTAAAAATGAACTGCAATAAAATACAGTGTGGTCAGAGGGTAAGGACTTTAACTGTTGTACTGACAGTGAGATCTGGAGAAAAAAAAATAGTGATAAGTAAATAAGTGTAGTAAATAAATGCCCTGTTGAGGTCAGATGAAAGCCTGTCCAGGAAAATATCCAGTTAGAAAAATATACTGAGCCCTTACTTCATGAATAAACTCTAGTTGTGCAGAATCATATCTGTAAAATTTGAGTTTATAGTACATTACTTTAGTGCTAGTGATTGTTTCACTGCCCGTTTTTGACATCAACAACATTAAAAATTATTTCAAGTTTCTCTTCAATGTAGCTGAGGCCTTTGCTTGCAGTACTGCAAATCCAGGGTTCAATCACCCTATGGCTCTTGCCTCTGCAAGAGGAATACACTGGAATACACTATATTCCAACACATGTGCTAATATCAGTACTATCAGGTCTAAGAAAGGAGACCCTGATGAAATATTTTTTCAGATTTCAGTATGAAATACTGCAATGTACTACAAGGCAATTCCCAAAGGTGACTAGAAAAGTCTTCCAAATTAAACATGCTGTTAAACTAGATTAAAATGACAAAAAACAGATAAGTCAGATTAAAGTCTGATCCTACTCCAACCTTAATTCACACTGCTGTAAAATTATATCATTACAACATGCAGAACAGTGAATTAAAGATCAAGTGCCAGCTTTAAATTTAATTTCCTCACATTTGCCAGTTTCAGATTATCTAGTGCTAACAGCATGACTGACACTTCACAGGCATGCATGAAAATAAATTCCTCTAATCCAGGACCTCTCTTGCCAACATCTCAGTTGTCTCATGAGATCTGTAAGCGAGTAGATTGGGAACCTGCTAAAATAGAGGGATGTTGGAATATAACATTAAAACTGAGGACTATTAAGGCAAGAACAGATGGGGAGTTAGACAAACCCAGAATAGATGTGATGTCAGGAAAATGCCCCTTTCCTCCTACTTTAAGTACCACCCCAGGAAGGGCTGCCTGAGAGAAAGGCTGCCTGATTAGGCCAAAAATGTGGGGCTGTATTTCTGCAACTGCCTCAAAACCATGGTAAGGTTTTCAGCCCACATGGGAAGATGTCCCACTGTGACTTTCTCTTGCTGCACATGCAGTCACACACACACAGATAAAGGCGAGGAAGTTCAGCTACTGACAAGTGCATGGACTTGAGGCACTGAGTGTGCTTATTTCTCTCTTACTCTAATGTGTCATGATGCACTCTTTTTCTTCCTAGACCTCCTATAATCTTTCTGAGTCACTCCTTAGGTCAAACAGTGTTAACTGGTCTGCAGCTCCACATTCAGTCCTGCTACAATGCATAGCCTACTGTGGAGGATATTAGAACTTAATTCAAACCCTGCGTTTAGCTGAACTTTTCATTTAAATCCTCTCTCCAAATGTCATAAAACAGTGTTTTAGTTGTATGTGATGGCTGGTTATATATGATGCAAGATGTCTTTAGCCTGTGGGAGAATTATATCAATTAAAAAGACTGACTAAATAAAGTAACCAGGAACCATGTAAGCTATAAGGCAAATGAAGTCTCACAGTCTGTAGGATAGGTTGTTGGAAGAGCAGGACTCATGGTCATCTTTCTAGAGAAGGCATCACACCCCATATAGATTCTTTACTCAGGATATTGCCCTTTTGTTATTACTTTAGACTGACCTGTCTTGGTTATTAGATTGGTAAAGTGAAAGCAGGATTTTAACCTAAGCTACCCAAGACTAATATAATCAGAAAGGAAAATATTCCTTCCAAAGGAACATGTCCTTTCCAAAAGAAGGAATAGATTGAATTTGCCTAATCAGTACCCATCTGAACTTTTGCTATTAAATTTTTGAAACCAGGGGTCAGATTGTTGGAAAAATTTATTCACTTTCTGAACTTTATTTGTATGAACAATGTTCCAAATTCAAGATTTAGTCAACAGTGGAACACTAAGTTCATACAAACACATTTTAAAGCAGATGATTTTATATAAAAAAAAAAAAATCTGTGCCATTTAATTTGCAAACACTTTGTTTTCTTATTCTTAATAATCTTAATATTTAGGATAACCTTAATATTTAGGAAAACCACAGAGTGAAAGAAGATAATTAATGTCTAAGAGAGGGGTGTATATAAAAGCAGCCTGCTGAGCTACCTGAAGTAGCCAACAGGCTGAGGAGAGTTGAGAGGTTGAGTCCTCATGCAGATTAATAACAAACTAAATCATAGTGTAGTGTATGTACTACTTTAAGTGTAGTGGACCCAAAAGGATGGGTTTTAGACCTCATCACCTTCTTGTGCCCTCCCTCTTGCAGCCAAAGTGGGTTCCCCAGAAAGGAATGAGATGAGATTGCTTAAGAGGCAAGTAGCATTCAAATAACATAGAAAAAATGAACAAAATGCACACATTTTACAGCATTTCAGTATAAAATCCAAAGTGCTTTCAAGTTTTGTTCTTCTTTGTAGCCGCTTGAATGTAAACATACCAACTCTGATATAAAAACCAGAAATACATTCATTAGGAATGTAGAATCATTTGTAGAATCAAATGTAGAAACATTTGTAGAATCAAAACAGAAACTGGAAAGTGCCATCTTCCCACCTTTTTCTGCTGTTAAACCCCTTGCTTCTTTGAAAGGTGGGCTTTTGATAGAAATGAGGGGGAAGGGGAAAGGATTTGCAAAGTCATTGCAGTCTTGTGGAAGATCAGTTGCTATTCCCTACCACAATATGAACAGTGTCCTTATTTATCTTTTTCCTGAACAGAGAACAAGAAAAGCCAGAAGCATTTAAGTAAAATTGTAATTGGACCCTACAGTAGTTCCAAAAACAATGGGAACTAGAAGAGAAACATGATGATTCATTTTGGCTGCTCTGTCGTATTATTTGTTCTTCCTCAGCTCTATAAACTGGTGCATAACGACTTTTAGAAACATAGGAAAGTTAGAAACAGAAACCAGATGCTCAGAACTCATAACACCTTTCCCTTATTTCCTCTGAGCTCAAAAAACAAAGCCATCAGCATTTGTGAATGTAACCTTTTAATATAGAAATGAAATCATGTGTTCTAGTAGCTGATTGTGACAGTAACACTTCATTTCCCCCTTTCTGCTCTCAAGTGGCAAATTGAAATGACACAATGCAGAAACATTTTCAAACACACAGCCTGAAAAGCTTAAAGTGTCTCTGTAACACATTAGTTTCTGAAAACTTAGATGTCTGTATAGTGTGTCCATATCTGTAAATTTCTGCAAGAAAACTAATCCAAGCAGATTTGAGCTAACATCTGTCTACAATATCGGCTACTTAAGTCAATGTATTGGTCAGGACTCTTTCTAGGGCATAAATTGAAATAGATGTGAAATCAAAATGAATAACAGTTACAGTAATTTATCTAGAAAATAGTTTTCTGCTCTTTAAAAGTCTAAAAAAAAATTGCTTCTATTACTTCTTTCTGTTCCACATCTTCATTTTGTGATAAGTTATAACAAAAAGAAAGGATGAAAAATTTTGGTTTGTAGAGACGTTAAAAATGTCAAATCATGTCTTTGTGAATAAATTGCATAAATACTGTTTAGAATAAAAATTTAACAAATTACTACCCAGGTTGGTGCTACAAGAAATTGAGAATTTTTATTTTTACTAGATTAGGGTTAAAATGCAACATAGATTTTCAGATACTGCACCAGGATGTGTCCTACCAGCAACTCACAAGAAAAGTTGTTTCATACACCAAAAATAAATTTTAAAAAAAATTGCTTAATATAGATAAGTGAATCTGATTTGGCTGCTGTACCTTACAATTCAACCTGTCACATTTGTCCAGGTGTTAAGAAGTTCCATTTCCACATAACTTATTCTACAAGGGGCTCAAACACAAACAAAATGTGCCAATGGCCCAAAGATGAAAAAAAAAATTCATTTACAGTTGGCAACATTTTCTGCCATGAACTGTAATGGCCTCTGCTGTGATAAGCAATACCAATTCCAGATATTCACAGCTTATGGAAATAGCCTTTTTTTCAATAGCATGAAATTTATTTGTATTACAAAACAAACACAGAGACAGATACAACCCAGTTCTGACAAGAGCTCCTCTGATTAGAGTGGGCCACTCTAATTTGTAGGTCCTACAGCACTTATAAACCCCAGTGAGCACTGGTCACTGCTTAGTTGGTGAAGCTAAGCCAAAAACACTCTCTCTTCCTTCCTACCTCGACCTGAACCTTCTCTTTTTTCTAAGAAACTTCACATGAGAAACAGAACATCAATATTGTCTCTTTGGAAAACAGACTGGTAGATGAACAATTGATTTTAGATGAGTTACTTCGTCTCAAAATTATTTAATTTCTAAGAAATTTCTTAAAAATTTTGAAGGCATAAAGTAAATGAGTTTTTTTGGGCTGGGTAAATAATATTTAAGTAGAAGAAATAGATCTTTTAATGGATTTCTGCTTAGAAATTTTCAAAACTTTCAAGTACCTTACTCTCTAAACAAAGTATTAAATATTTGCACTCAAATTTCACTTCACATTCTTCCATTATCCCTCCTATGCTGTTTCATGGGGTTTTTTCCAAGTTTTTTCTACTAATTGAGGTCTACTTCTGACAATATTTACCTCACCAGAGATGTGAGGTAAATATTAATCTGACACAAGAAGAGAGATGGAAACTGAGTTTCACTGAACAGATTTCAATATTTATATTTGAAGGAGAACATCTGACTCTTTCCCTCACCCAGAGAGGGAAATGCATCTTCATGGAGAATAAACTACTCCAAAATTTCCAGTCACCTCTGAAAATCCCAGTCTGCATGCTCCTGAAGGATTAGATGAAGGAGAAGGATAATCAGGCTTGGGAGCAAGGCAGATTCCTGTATCCACTGGGAATTTCAACAGCATTTTTCATAGCTCTGACTTTATTTCTGGTTCACCCCAGTAACTTCCACTGCCACTCAAGCTCCTGTGACTTCAGGAGAAACTTTTAAGGATGACCATTTATTAAACAGGAGACATTTGGAGATTGATTATAAGAAGGAATGGAGAGGAAAAGTAGAGAGAAAGATTGGATCAAATTAAGATCAATATAATTTAGCAAGGATTACCATACTTTGCAACTCTACTAGAATTTTATAAGTAATTAAACAGATCAAGTTTCAGATCTATTAAAGATGAAACAATACCTCCAATTATTTTAAGCTGCCTTATTAAATAACCACTCTGGAGTCTGGCTTCACTGTGTGTTTCTTGGAGTTTTCCGGTGTAGATGTGAAATGCTGCTGATACACTGTGGTATGATTTGAGTGCATTTTGGAATGTTACAGTGTTATTATGCAAAATTCAAAATAAATCAGAAATAGAACATCTGAGTAACAAAGACAAAACTTATATCCAAAAATAAAGTTATATGTATATCTTGAAGAAGTTTGAATTAGGTTTGTAATAAAAATCAAGTTATTGATATTTTCCCCTTTTTTTTAATCTTAAAAAAATAAGAGTATTTTCAGTAAATGCAAGCAGACATTCTTGTCATGTTCAGTCTTCAGGCCCCTGAAGCAACAATCTCTTTCAGTGTGTAATTCAGTAGCTATAAAATGTGGACTACAGACACAGCAGACCACGTTGTCTCTTGCAGAACCATTATGGTCTTCCTTGTCAGCGAGAGTTTGCTTATTTAAAAAAATAATATTCTGTGTGTGAGGGATATGATCCAGTGGGTGAGCAAAATAAAGACAGATGGATTAACTGTGGTGTATTTCATTCCAAAGAAGACTTTACAGTTAAAAAGTCATGTACTCTGCACACTTAGCAAGAATTTGCCAAGTTTTATGAAATATAAAATTGTCTAAAAGGTATATAATGGATCATAATGTCAATGGAAATAAATTTATTTCTCTATCAAACTCACTACCATGCTGATTCATATCAAGAGGATTTTGGAAGGATTGCATAAATATACAAGGGACTCTTTCAATAAAATCAAACCTCTATGCAGATATTGATGCTTCACTTTGAATTTGCTACTACTAAAAATACACGACTGAGAACACCAATAAATCAACTTTTCATTTATTTATGAGATTAGCCCTATCTTTTTTTTTTTTTTTTTTTTTTGTAATTAAAGCAAGAAAAGACTCCCCATTATTCTGGCCAAAAATAAAGTGATTATTTTCCTGTAGACCTAAAGAGAAGATATGGCAAGCTATTCTTTAAAAAATGGGAGATCCTAAAGGTATCCTCCAAAATTCAAAGCACTGAAGAAAATTAATGGGAAGGGTTGCTCTCTTCAGACATTGCAGACAAAGAGTTTCAATTAGTTTATTCTTACTGATGAATCTTATAGGTATTAGAGGAGAAAGTTTGTTTTAAACAGCACTTAAGGCAATTTCTAAATTTATGTCTCTTAAAAGCCAAAAGCTGTTTAGAAACTGAAGGCTGCTTCAGGAATTCTCTTGGCAGACTGCTGCTCTCTGAAATTCTGAATCCTGTATAATTTTATACAGGATTTTTCAGTAATGTTAGAATGTTCAGGCTAAGACAGAATTCAAGGCAAGCACACTTGCCTAGTTGGTATTTTGTATCAGAGTTCAGATGTCTAGGCTGTATATTCTATTAAGATATGAAACCTCACAGCAAGATTTATATCAGTGGTACTTTTATGATTATTCAACACTGAAAGGCTTCTCTGTGAGTTAAGTATTTTTAAGTTTAAGAAATAACTTTGAAGAAAATAGCTCATGTGGAAATTTTTATAGCATTGTTGCACCTACAATGGAGTGTTGGTTCTATTTCAACTCAGGCAACATTTAAAAATGGGAACTAACTATGCTATGATTAAATACAAAACCTGTTGTCAGTTTAGGACAGAAAATAAGCAGTTTTCAAATCCTCATTCCCATTTTACAGGTGGAACACTAGTGTTGTCCTCATGATACTTCCCAGACTTCCACAAAACAAGGTATGAAAGCTACATGAAAAGCAAATCATGTATCTGTATTTAACAGACAGAATAATATACAGTATAAAAGACATAGGTAAAAATCAGTTTATCTTTTAATTCACCTCAGTGAAAAATACATCTCTGCTTTTGCATGTAAAGTATAAATCCTACATTTTTTCTTTCTCTCGCCAGTGCTATCATTTATGCTCTGTCATCTTCCTATATATGCACATATATTCATGCCCTTGAATCACATAATTTTTACCAGAGGAAAAATGATACTACATACTAAACGAGGAAAAAAAGAAAGACTTTTCTCAAGAAAAATGATGCATCATGCCACTACTAGATCATCAAACAGCAAATGGTAGTCAAAATAAATATAACAAAATATATTACTATTCCCAGTACTCAAGCAAGCTTCAGGGGGAAAAGCCCAGCATGTATGGAAGGTCATTAATAGTATACTCAATGAAAAATGAAACGTCAGGTCAAGATATACAATTAATAGATCAATGTCATATTTTGTTTTAAAAAATCTGCTAAGTATCATACTTAACAGTTTATCCATGAAGATTCACTTGGGATTTAAATTTAGGAGAAATGCTCAAATTTAGTGGCTACACTTCTTGAATGAGAAAAAATGAGACAAAAGCAAGTTTGTAATTGCAGCTGGTGGAAAGCAGCAGCACTTTTTCAAGATTTTTTTTTCAGCATGGAACTGGAGGAGAGGGAATGGTGTACAACTGGTAGGAGTGGCAGTAGATGCAGCATGAATAAAATGGCTGATACAAATAACCACATGCATTCACAGGAGACATCACTTTAAATGAGGCTTTTATATAGTTGTGAATTTTTGTTTTTATTCTATCTGATCACTTGAAGCCAAAATTAAATAAGACAACATTTGTCTTTATGGCCAAACTACCATGAAAAGGCTAAACTGTGTTTTACCACCTTAAACACATGACAGCAGCACCTCTTCCTCAACTGCCAGTTTGATTTGATTGTCTAAATATGTTTGCAGTATATGACGTTCTCTTGTCATTCAAGTGATAATATTTGTTTTGGTTTTCCTTTCCTACCTAGTATATGTGCAGCTATGAGAAAAACACTTCTTTTGCACTTTATTTGCAAAGTCCAGAATATCTAACTTCTCTGTCCATGTTAATAAGACATCAAGAAAAACTTTAGAAGAAATATACAAATAATGAAATGAAAAGCACTGTTAAATTCTAGATCTCTTGCATATAATCTTATTTTTGTTGTATGTCCTTTCCATGCACTGACATATTAAACAGAGGGAAGACACAGAAATTAATTGTCCTGCTGGGTTTTCCAGTATTAAAGATTCATTCCAGCCCAGCTAAGCAAAACTGTGTAGTTAACTTTGGATGGAGACCTTAAGAAGGAACATAAAAATACCACTGCAGCCATCCAGTCTCTCAAAATGTCATTGCTGTAATTGCCAGAATTATAGCTTGTGGTTACCTGCCGCATTCTTTGGTGCTCAACTCATGGTTATTGTGCTACCACAGTTTAAAACATTGGCTCAGGGCTGTTTTGCAGTCCACATAATGCTATAGCTACTGCACACAGTGCAGTATCAAACAACACACAGGCCTTGAGACAAAGTGCATTGAAACATACCCACATAACAAATAACATTTTAGATGAGTAGAAAACACTGCATACTTGATGTTGTTCCAAAGGACGTGTCTTAGCTTTTGGCTCTCAACCAGAGTAATCATAAAAATAAACAATACTTCACATCTTTAAACTTCTGAGATCATCAAAAAGACAAGAGAATGGCCCATTTCTCAAGAATTTTTCCCCCAATGTTTTTGCCCCAGATAATGAAAGCAACTTAATACAGTCATGATAGGGATCACATTCGTATATAGGCCAAATTTGTCATTCGTTTAACCCCATTAAATGGGGTGGTAATTGCAGGATTATTAAATGCATTAAATGTTTCCTGATAAGAAATTGAGTTCTGATTCATGTTGTAAATTTCCTTTTTTTCCTTACAGATGATTAAAGTGAAGGAGACACAAATCATGATCCTGTAGGATTTTAAATTAAACTGTTGCTAGTATTAAAAGAATTAAATCAGATCATTCAGAAAAGAGAAAATAGTTTTCCTCTACCTGTTTCCAAGCATATTTTGAAAAAGCCTACCCAAAGGAAGAGATTTTCCAAAACAAACCAAACACCTTCCAGAGAAGAAAACACTGAAGTTTTAAAGCCCTAGGTTGACGAATTTGTCTGGAACATAGACTATCTAAATTAACACCCATTTTATGCTATTGTCTTTCAACATGGTGGTCTAGATTTGTCCAAGTCTCAGTGTTTTCCGAGGTGCTTTATGACTGGAGGTAGAGAAGGGCAAGTGTTGTCACATTTTTTGAGTCCCAAATTATTGTGTATTTACAGAGAAGAGTTATTAAATTTAAAAATATAATTCAAACTTTATGAATGACTGACCAGCAGGCTCAGACTGGAAACCTGTCAGACTTAAGCAGGAGACTGTTGCAGACATAAGTAAAAGTGTTTGCTGATGGTCTCTTAATGCCTGTACAGCCTAGTTGCTGTCAGCTGGCAAAATGATCTGGTGCTCCCAGACATCACAGGCATTATCTTCTCACCTAACCTCTGATCCTAATCAGCTTGATAATTGTCATGAAGAATGTTCATCAGAGAATGAAAAAATCTGAGAAAATTGTGAAAATAATATATCCATTTCCATTTGCAGTCATGTAAATCTTGTCTGCTATCACTGAATAATTATGTAGAAACACCAAACATTCTACATCTGCCATGATGTACACAGCTGTCTTTTGTTTAGCAGTGTGTTGATGACATGGAAACAGAAGCAACACATTAATTCCCCAGTGGCTCACCTCATGTTTGAATCCCACTCACTCTTTTCATAATACCAGTCTCCTTTTTATTGACTGTTAGATCGTAAGTTTAACTGAAGATCCAAAGTGTTTTGAGTCATTAAAACTTTTGATGATGATTTAGCCAAATCATAGATTGACTCGTTCTTTTTTTGGACATACGAGTAGCTTAATGAATAGAAGAGTTTATTTGCATGTTGCCTGTGGAGTAGGAAATCGAAGTTGTGCACTCAGTATAGCTAAAGGACTAATTGCTTTATTTAGGTAGTTTTAACCATTTACTGCAATACTATGCAGAAAATAGCAGGACACCAAGAAACTTTGGGTGTACCAAATCAACATCTACTGTCAAGGAAGTTCATACAAGAAATACACCCTTTGAATCCTTTCTTAAATATTGGAATTTTACTAAATTGTATGGCATGACTTATAATCAGTTCAACTTTTATTTAACAGTGACTGAAGGATGGACCAAGCAGTGTTATGCTGCAAGGATGTTTATTGACAAAAGGCACAGATATTTATACTGTTTTAGCTTTTGCATAACAATTTTCAATTGTTCTGTTTACATATTGTTTAGTGCATAGCAGGCCATAATACTCTTTTTTTTTTTCTGCAATTACTTATCACAGCAGGATCTTCTGTTCCTTGGGAGGGGGACACAGTTTTTGCAGTTCCTTCTGCATGTATCTTTCTCAGTTTCTGCATTCTTTTTCACAACTTTTTCTCACAGTTCTTGTTGTACAATCTTCAGCAATTCAATTTTACTGCTCATGTCATTTAACTCATTCTGTTTTGCAACACTTCCCACTTTCTGTTTTTTGTATAGCATGTGCTGAACTGAATTATTAACCATTTTTTGCATACATTGCAATAAGCAGTGAACAATCATGAAAAGGCACAAAAATATTCTCAATTCATAAATTTTTAATCACAATAACCTCTAAGTCCATCCAGAAATGTTCAAAGACTGGAACAGCTGATCTATCTGGTCCACTTTGTCATCCCACTGCAGTTTCCTAACACCTTCTTCCAACTTCTGAATTCTAGCATGTATGGTTTGAGAGTAAATTCATACAACACATTCTTTCAAAATCTTGACATCCATGACGATGGGCTAACAGAAAAAAAACATGGCAAAATGATTTTGTAAAGTAGCATAGCATACAGAATCAACATCTGTCAAAAGACCAGAAAGAGCGAGGGAAGTTCCATTAGTTTGTTGAGCTAGCCAACAGCCAAGCTTTTATAAGGTAGGAAGAGCTTTGGCTGCTGCAACTCCTGGAGCAAAAATTAAAGCAATTCTAACCAACAGGAGATTCCAAAATTGTGCATCTGGGTCACCATCTTTGGTAAATTCATGAAGTGCACACTTATGTTGGTCCTGATTGGCACTATGTGTATGATTTATAATCATGGTTAAATTAGGAGTTAACATTGTGAGGTGGTCAGTTGTGCAAGGTCGCCAATCACTCGCAAAGACAAAGCAGGCACGATCCAGGCACGATCACCACAAATCAAAAATATCCCTCAAAGCATTTTCATAGAAGAGAATCTGAGGGTGCATAGTACACAGAGCCTTTGAATGTTACAGTTTATTGTACCACAAAGAACTACTGCAGAATAATAACTGACTGGGGGTAGCATCCTGAGTCGTCTTGTAGGATGGGTCACTGTTTCTGCTGTACTTTTCTAATTTGCTATAGTTGAAGTATATGCAGACATCTGTCATAATTGATCCCAGAATTTCAAGTTGCTGTGGTTCTGATGAAGTAGGGGGTAAATTATCATCTCAAGTATTGAGATTATCTATTTATGATACCATGGAGGTATTGCAGAATATGTGAGGCAACATAGCCTGAGCTTCTGTCACAATTGCCTGCAGGTACAATCTTCAGCAATTTAAGCGTACTGTTCGTGTCATTTAACTCATTCTGCCCTGCAACATTTATGGGGGCCACTAGTGACATTTCTTGGTAACATTGTGGTCATTCTGTCACTTTACACCACAATATTTCCATCCCATTACTTTCATTTGTACAAACAAGGTCTGAGCAGGTTGGTGTAAGGATGCCTAAGCTGATATATAACTATTCAAGCTGCATGTCATTTTAGCCAAGGTATGAAATCCCACTAGGTAATGGTTGTGGAAGATCCTGTATTGTGTAATAAATGGACAAAAGTAAATCAACTATGACAGATGGTGTGTTTTTAAGAGTCAGCCTTCATTTGGAGAATAATGAAGAAGGCTGAAAGTTTTTGTACTGCAGAGAGAGGGAACTTCACAGCAAAGATGGTAAAGTGTAAGCATACTTATTCTTACAGAAAATCCATTATTTTATTTAACTAGAGAAAAGAAAAGGAACTAAAAGCTAGAGAAAGGCAGAAAAAGCCTACTAATCCAAGAAAGACACATTTTTAGACCATAGCAAAGGATGACATTAAGCTATTTTGTGTGAGTATTGATAAAAGGCAACATATTCCTCAAACAGGAGTGCCAAAGTACAGGATGTAACTGAACTGAAATAAGCACTATAAACTTATGTAAATTAGGTCTAAAGTCAAATTTGAAAGACTTCCAAATATGTTAAGATAGGAAGACAGTCAAAACAACATAAGCTCTGCTGTTTTACAAGGTAATGACCCCATGAAATAACCATGCAACCATGAATGATGGATGTTAATGTTTGAAATCCCAGATTCAGCTGACCTATTTTTTAAATCCTGTTTGATTTTTTTATACAAAGAATATTACCAAAGTAGAACCTTGAAACTCAGAAATTAATCTTATGTTCCACTGTACAATTTGTATTGTTTATTTAGGCTTCAGCCATAATGACAGATATGTGTACTTTTAGATTTATATCACATCCAGCCACTCTTGTATTTTTCCTGGGGATTTGTGTTTAAAGAAAAAGGTTTGCTAAAATGAAATCATGAGGAGAAATGCCAGCAAGAGGAACAGCAGAAAAATCCTCCAGAAACTAATGAGATTCATTAATTGTTCAAGTCTAGATGCTTAAAATATTAAAATACATTTGTTTATTTTTACAATACTAAAATTATGCAAGAGTTTCAATTTTTTTTGAGACAACGGTATCTCACTGTACCTACTTAAACATAAAGATAAGAACTGGAAATAACTGAGTTTTAATTAAATCATTTGCACTAAGATTTTACTTCTTAAATTAAAACATAGTTTGAAGGAGATTACCCCACACACACACTCTCCTAAACAGAAGTGTAATTAAAGAAAATTGCATATTTAGGATTCCACAGAATGATAGAATCAAAAATAGGCTGAGTTGAAGGGACTCATTGGGATCACCAGGGCCAACTCCAGGCCCTGTGCAGGACAACCCAAAATTCATGTGCCTGAGAGCACTGTCCAGTCTATCCTGAATAGATGGTGGAAGCATCTAATCAAAACTGTGCCTCTGCTGAAGCTCCACCCACTGCTGGAAGTATTCAAGAGCTGACCTTGTCATTCCTCAACATATAAGTGACCCTCTTTCCCCAGTACAGAAACTTCCAGCCTCCTTCCTTATTCAGCAGATCAATCCTGCCTCCTGAAAACACAGCCATCTCTCGTAACTGGTTCAGCTTTGCCCCTTTATTATAGAGCTTCCTTCACAAAGAAAATCTTCCCTGCTACAGATACAAGTTTACCTTATTGAATGAATTCAGCACAATTTAGGAACCCCAAGAAAATGTTACAGGATATGTTGCTGAAACAATTATGGTTTTTCTTCTACATAAAGCAATGTATCACTGAATATTTAACAACGCAGGTATTCTAGTAAGGTATTTGGAAGGTTCTACTAATTTACAGTAAAAGACTCTTTCCAGATAATTCCTTAAGCCAAGTATACACATAGTCAAATATATTTAAAATATATGTTATGGCTCCAAATAATAGATGCCTTTCTGACAATGGAAAATTACTCATTCCATCAAGAAGGATGTAATTCCATCATGAAGGATGTTTGTCTTAGCCAAGATACCACGAAATTACATTTTTCTTCCATTATGAGATAAATCATACACTCCTCTTGTACTCGGAAAACTGGTTTTGATGAAGGATTAACATAAATAACTGAATTAATTGCTGAGTCACTCATTTCTCTCCATAAACCAACATCAGAATTTTCCCACCTAAGAAGATACTAATACCTGGAAACTTGGAAACATTCAAGTCTGATAAGCAGCTGAATTAATCTTCTACCATTCATAAAGATTCATCCAATTGGAAGATGTAATAATTTATCAGAGGATTCCTGGGAGAATTCCAAATTTTCTCACATATAGAGATCCTGGTATCAGTAGTGAGTCGTATACTTTTCACATTTTCTAAGAAGCCATAGCTCCTGAAAAAAAAGAAAGAAAGAAACAAACAAACAAACAAAAACAAACTTTTGAGGCCAATATATACCCAAGAAAATTCTGCTAAATGTAACTGAGAAGCCTCTCCACACTCAGCGCCATTCAACATTAACAGCAAGATACATAAACCCAGGACTGCCTAATGAGATCAGCTCCTTCAGTTTTCTTGAAAAATGACTGGACAGATGACATCTAGACAAAATGACTGGTGCTATGGAGTGTCTGCAGAAGCTCCAAATCTGAATTGAGATTCTTTTGTGTAAATCAGAATGCCTCGGGAGACAGGGAAAACTGGAGGATTTATGGCCCCAAGCTCTGTTACACTTTGGCTTTTTGCTGGTGTCTAGGGTATACCAGGAGAAAAGTGCAGCTCTCCTGTCATCCTGCACAACTGAAGAAGAGAACATGTTGAGTTCTTCAAGGTCCTATAAAGTCTCTCTCATATCTAAATATGACAATAATTTCTTTCTGAATTAATTGGTTGAAATAAAGGGTTTGTGTACACAAGGAAGAAGACAAAACCTGTTTTGTTTAAGACAGCAGTAATAAATAGGCAAAGTTGATCCACCTGTAAAAACTGAATGCAATGTAAATTTTTATGACCATACTATTAGTAAAAATAGTCTTAAAATCTTTAAAGAAAATATTTTAAAATATATTTAAAGCTCCTTCTGTCTCCTGTTAATCTGTTCAGCTTCTTAGTTTGAGGAGGTACTTGGCAAAATTGTTTTTTCTTGGAGTCCTTAAAAAAGCCCATGCACAGGAAAACCCTATGGAAACTGCCCACAGGAAGCTTATATCGGATAAACATAGGAAGTAATTATTCAGCAGGAAATTTTGGAGGAAATGGGTTGTTTTTCTGTCAGTTCTGGTGTTCCACAAATTTCAGGACATCAGCAGTAATGAAGGAAATAGATTAGCAATTGCAGGGCAGCTATTGTTTATACAGTGTTGACACTAAATGTCACTCTCTTAGAATTTACCTTGTGAAAATAATTTAATATTGGGGAGAGGCAAAGCAGTATTTCTTTTATTCTAACAATATCACAGCAGTTAGTCTTTACAGCTCTGCAATTAGAAGGTTTGAAGAGAAAATAATTCACTTGGTAAAGTAGTAAAGTAAAAGAAAAATATATATTAGAAATCTTCATTTGAAACATTTTTTAGCAATACTTTGTTTCTTGCTTTTTAAGATGATAAAACTTTGTTTTGGAATAAATAAGTAGCATAGGAGCACCACAGATTCAATCTAAATACAAGGGTTTAATCTGTTGCTTTAATTTATTTCTTCACTGGAATGAAAACCCCCTCGGCTGAACTAAGTCGTGAAGTCACTAGGAATGCTCACTCCTGAATCATCTGAATAACATAGGACAAAGTTATAAGTAAAATTTCCCTTTCAATTAATCCAGCTGAACATCAGTTCAGCTGATGTCTGGATGAATGATGTCTGATGAAGTTCTATCTAACATTGCTTCTTTAAAATTTTCCTAACAAAACTTTCACTGACATAAATATGCATTTGTATAAAAACCTTCAGGTTTGACAAATCAATATTTTCCCTGTGGAAGCATATCATGGGAAAAACATATGCAGTGTACTGTAGTTCAAATTTCCCCCAAAGTGGGAAAAGGTGAGTAGGTGGAAAACTAAGGCAGCTGTCAATGGTTCTGTGCTTTTTGCAGGCAACAAAGAGATGAAAAGAAGTAATCCATTTTCTACTCTGATGATGCACTTCTTAGCAAGCTAGAGAGAAAAAAATGACAGGATAAGAAACAGGACAAATCTTCAGAAAGAGCTAATTTAAATACCACATTCTCATTTTTATATGCCCAAATGTCTGCTCAGGACAGCAGGATTTCAGGGATATCTCTGTCCCTTGGCCCCCACATCAGGATTACAGACATTATCAGCCCCTGCTGGGCTCCAGCAGAACAGAACCAGCTGCTCCTCAGTAGCTCTCCTGGTGCTACCAGAAAAGACAGAAACAGAGAAACTCCATATGGCTTCTTGGATGAGCACTTGTTCCAGCTGTCATCAGTCCTGTGCAATTCTGTGTTTTACTGGTTTACTGTGGAATTAATTTTCCTCCTGTGGTTTTAATTTTCTCTCTCTTTTATTTGATTTAGTCGATGATTATGGTAACTATTTCACTTAATGGCTGAAAATATAATAAGGAATATTTCAGTTCAAATGACTTAG
>JAYDZK010000113.1:12930319-12964470 GCA_034509185.1 Euphonia xanthogaster
CTTAGAATATTTCTCTAAGGATTTTAATGTCTTATCTTGTTTTAGCCATTCATGATCATAAGACTGTATTATAAAGAGGTTATCTGGACATGTAACAGACTGCAGTCTTAGCAAAGTATCATAAATAATCTTAAAAAATTTTAAATAACTTTTCGAATTTTATCAGTTGATAAATTATCTACAGCTGACCCATTTTTGTAAAGAATATTAGCTGCAGTACAGGAGCATTTCTTACACATGAAAAATTGAAATAAGTATGCAAAATTTTTCAGTAAATAATTCTTGAATTGTTCTGATTCATTTTGTTTATGAAAGTTGAAGTACCTTCTTCAGGCAATAATATAATTTATCAGATATCCAAATAAAAAAAATTTCTTACTACTGACTTGAATTGTTTCCTATGTGTACTTAGTTTCATAACAGCTTAACTTTGAGGAAAAAAGTTAAATTTTGGTGCTTTCAACATTGCATATGCTCATCTGTCATCCAAATAATGTTTAGCTTCTGATCTTCAAACATATTGTCTTGAATAGATTAGTTTGCTGCATTAAAACATCTATAAGTTTGAACTTAGAAGGACAGAAGGTTTCAAACTGACTTTAGGCAAAAAAAGGTTAGAAAATTCAACCCTGCCATTATTACTCACAAAATTTACTCAGCAGTTCAATAAAACTCAGTAAGTGACCTGAAAAAGCTCCAGCTGGTGCTAGAATGGCCTGATAGATTAGTCCAAATCCAAAGTAAAAACTTTCCACTGGGAGAGCAGGCAAGGCTGAGACAGATCCCTGCCTAGAGCAGAACAGTGCCAGCTCTGAGCTCTGACAAAGACAGGCAGCAGGAAGAATGTCCAGATCTGAAGATGCTTGGGAAACTTTCACAAAGGCAAACGGGAAAGCGAGATATAGGGCAGAGGTAGCTGCTGCAATTGTGTTGCCAGCTTTGCCTCCAAATGTCTGTCAGCCTTTTCCTGGGTATTTCTAGTAGGGAGGCTGAAGTACTCACTATTCATTTCATCAGGCATCAAGAAAAGGTGTCAAACCAGATGTTTAATCCAATTTTCCTATTTCCTATGACTTTCTTAATGAGATTGTTACCCATTCAAGCTCTCTAAATACCTGTTATAAGAATGATCATTAAGGTATTTTGATCAAAAATTAATTTATTATTTTTGTAGAAGTAGCAAATTCATGGTGTTCAAGCAATTTACCTTTTTCATATTATTCAGTTCATGATTCAGACTTGTAAATGCACCATCACTTGAGGGAAGCATTGAAAAGCCAGTGGTGAACCACCTCACTGGCGCCAAAAAACCCTTTCTCCAATGTTTTCATAGAAATTGGAGTCTCTGGAACAATCATATTACAGGGAATTAACACTAACCACAATATAGAATAAATTCAAATTGGGGGTTTTGGGAGAGGGTTCAGCCTTAGGTTTGGTTGTTTTTTGTGGAGTATGTGTCTATCCCCTAAACATTTATTTTTCAGGCTAGAGATTTGGTTATCAGATTCCAGAGCTTTAGTTCTTGCCTCCAGCTACCTTTTAAAGATACAGACCTCTTGCCTCTGGGTGTTCTGTGTTTGTTTCTGACTTTCAGAAAGTTTTCTTTAAGAAGATCTGTTTGCTCTTATTGAAAATCAGAGTGATAGCTTATTAAGAAAGAGGGCTGAATAAGCAACTCAAATATCCTTTTGAACTAGTAAGAGAAAGTAACTGAAAATAAACAATGTGACCCAAAATTACTTTTTGTCTTCAACATCTGATTTTCTCTCAATAGGATTTTCATGTAACAAACAATATGGTTTAATCAGTTCTTTGATTTATCCTATGATCCCTTGAAAAATTAATTATATTTGTAATCATGTGCTGAGAAATTATTGTAAGAAGCAACATTTTCAGGGTAAAAAGCATTTGTTTCACTTCTTTTTGAACAAAATTTAGGGCATAAAGTCCCCTGGTGCAGTTTCTTTTCAGGAAGCAGCTTCCATTTATAGCATTTATTGAAGCAGGAAGCATCACTGCCAGTGTTACAGATGAGGACAATGCATGCATTGAATAAAAACTATTCAGGACATTTGACTTAAAATATAAAAAATACAGAATGATTTTATAGTGGTAAATTTACAAGAATCAGGGTTTTGCATCTCCACAGGCCCCCTGGGGAGCCTGGATCATGTCTCTTTTCCAACTTTTTCCCTTAAACTGCATCCTGTAAAATTACCTATAGCAATACCTCTATCTATAGCTAACTGTTGTAAGTTCTGGCTCTCCTTACAGACACTTCAGACTTGATAAAATTTGGTGTGGCTTTTGTTGACAGAGAAATGTAGGTGAAAAAAATCCATGAGAAAAAGAGGAAGATAAAAGCAGCTGTACCTGTGTCACAAGCCATCAATGGCTGACGTGGTCCAAAAGCTGACTGAGACCTGTTTTTACATTTTAATTCCACTCTTGGAACTCTATTATTGTAGATTATGGCTATCATTTTCATTAAGATGGGGAAGTTAGATCAGCATAGAGGTAATTCCACTTTAAGCAAATCTCAGATTAGAGAATCTCAGGTTAGAGAAATATAAATTTGTGTGACATAGTCACTGATCTGAAGTTTGTTTTAGCTTTCTTTATCACATCTCCCTTCTATCAGAAACAAGGTCTTTATTGGTCTAGTTGTGAGCCCCTATACATGTGACATGCTGTGTAATATCAGAGGGAATAAACAGATCAATGAGGCCAAACTGAAGTAATTTAATGGTAGTTTTCACCCAACCACGTTTACATGGAGAGGTTATGGGGGCAAGCTGGACATAGCCATATCATGTAGGGGCATCACCCAGTTTTCAATCACCCCAGATTATATAAGTTTTTTCTAATTTATATCTTCAAGACTAAAATCCATTTGCTGGTAAATTAAAACAGAAAGAAAGCTCTGATAATGCTTATTTTCAAAGAATTGATCAAAATTTATAGTTTTCTTGATTAATCTGTTTTTATTTTAATTATTTTGAAAATATTTTTTTCTGTATGGAATTACAGAATTGATATTCTAAGCTTCACATTCTTCCTTTGCTTTTTTTGCTTTTTTATAAGTACTATTTTTGCCTCCTGAGTCAAAATCACCACATACAGGGTTTCAGAAATATGTATCAGACTTTCTCTTGATATGTTAACACTGATTTTAAAAATAATGTTTGGACCTTAAATAAAGGGTTATATTGAGTGCCTTTAAAGGCTGTCTTTTCTAATCTGGCTAGGATATTAATAACTCTTCTCAAATCTTGGTACTGTAGAGGAATCAAACACTTTCAAAGCAGAACCATCACATTTTAGACTGATATTTAAGTAGTTCTTTTTTAGCATTTTAGACAATTCTGCTTGGGAGGAAACAGTTTCATGAAATTAAAAAATAAATTAGTATTAGTGTTCATATATTGCTATTGTTTTTGGATTTTTAAGAGAAAATAGTAAAACTTCTGACATATGGATTTTTTAAATTTTGATGATTTGGAGATGTTGCCAGAGTGACAAAAAATTTTCCCTTTATACTTTCATAAGCTTGCATCTTTTCAAAACTTCTTAAACTTCTGGCATTCAGTTACCATCACAATCATACCCTGAACACAATTCTGCTGAAAAAATCAAGGTTCTGTGACCTGTGCAGTAGTAAAACAAGCTCTGGTCAGGAAGAGGAAACGTTTCCATATATATCATTGCCCATATGGAAATGTCAAATCTATTTCTGCTGCCATTTCATTCATTGACACAATAGATGCCTATCAAAGGTTAAAAAAATCAACTACTTCACATAAAAAATAAGTCATTATTGAGGACAATGCATGAAAAGAAGGGAGCAATTAAAGGACAAAACGTGAAAAAGCAAGGAATCAGAGTCTCCTACTCCTCAGGTAGGGTACAGCCAGCAGTGAACAAACCGCCAACAAATTCAATGCACCCTGAAGGTGTCTGGGAAAGTGTTGGTTCTGGCCAGTTATGGAGGTTGGCTAGGACCAGGGAGCCTAAAACATTCCCACAGTTGCCAGAATTCCCCACAATGCTCTAAATTTCTGTCCAACTTTTCCCAGAGGCACTTCTTGCATTTCAATCCCAAATCACTAAGATCCACAGATAGGGTTTCCTATCCACTCAGGGAAGGCTCAATCCCGATGTGTCAGGCATCAGTGTCAGCCTCATGTGCCTGTGGGCACCATTTAACTGAATTTATTCCTGCTTTAAATCCCTCTTTTCCTGATCAGTATCGAAGACTGAAATAATTGTTGGAGTGAACTCTTGATTTGACCTAACGCAACTATTGATTTATTCATATGAGTGAGAGTGATGCACCACTCCAAGAAGGGATTTGTTATTCTCCACTGTAAGCCTGAGCAGATTGAATTTACACACCTGTCCTTCTACTCATGTTAATTGATCTTATGTCTTCTTATCACATTGGCTGGTTATGCTGGGATTGCATGGAAAGCTGTCAGAGCAGTGTGGTGGCAGCAGCTCTCTGGCCGCAGAGAGAAACAGACAACTTTCCCAGGCATTGTCGTGGGAAAGACTGGGAGAAGATCAGAGAAAAGAACTTCTTATCTTAGCTTGCTGCACCTGGTATTGTGAACATGTGGGATGTGTTATGGAGATGTGTTTACCAAAGGGTGGTTTCTTAACTAGCCAATGGTGATGGTGTTTTGATTAGAGGACCAATTAGGTCCACCTGTAGCGAACTGGGGTATAAAAGTATCAATTTCCTAATAAAGACTGTTAGCTTTCTGTAAATGCAGGTTAACTGTACCTGGCCCCAGCATGTTGTGCTGATGGAGCAGAATGAGTTAAAGGACACGAGCAGCACGGCTGATTTGTTAAAGCTTGTGCAGCAGCAACCTTGGAGCTGATCAGGAGGCATGAATCACATCCAGGGAGACAAAACATCTCATCCTGTTCAGGTGTGCAGTGTAACCACAGCCTGCTCAGCTCTCCAGGCAAGCACAGTGACATGTAACCAATGAGCATTTTATCACAGCTTTGAAAAGTATAAATATAAGCAATGAAACCACTAACCATCTTTGCATTAACACTTCAGAGTCTGTGCCTTATTCTGCCAGCAGAAAATGATGAATGACTATAAAATATATCCATGACCTTCTTTATCCCTTTTAATTTTCTGTGTCCCTGGCTTCCTTATTTGATTAAAACAGTGTGCTTTCACATTTACAGTTTCATTAATCAATAAATCTGTTTTCCAGGGTAGTATATTAATGAGTATGAGTAAAAATCCATTCTTCTACATACTGATAATTTTATTTACTTACTCTTATATTAGTACATGATTTTCTTCTTTTTGCTGCCAGGAAATATCATCCTACTTGATTTCCTATAAAATATTCCTCAAGAAAATTAGAGTACTCAAGTCAGAGAAGAGGGAAAAAAAATTAGTAATATCTACCTATATATAACATTCATTGATAGAGAAAACCAAGAATGTAGAAAGGGTTTCAGTGGTTACCAGGATTTTATAATGACTGAGTTTATGATGTGATCCTGAAGCCTCACAGCTTATAAACATATCCTGTGAGTGCTGAGGCTATCACAATCAAATTGATCATGTCAAGAGCATGCTCCTATTGCCAGTGTGGTCAGCTTTTGTCAAGGGACTATACACATAAAAGTAATTCTGGTGTTGTGTGCTCTATTTTCTATCATTTTGCTTTTGTTGAGTTCAGAGTTATTTTTAAAAGGCACTAGTTCAAGGTCTGCCACAGCTCTAGAAAAATACCACATTAGTGCTTATGACTGCTCTGAAGGAATATTCCACATATTAAATGGTGAGCTTCAATGGTTTATTTCTTTCTTTTTTTCTAATTGAGCATATGCAACCAGAGTAGAGCCAATGAACCAGATTAGACATGCAAACCAGTAACTGTCAAGTTTTATTCAAATCAAAAATAATCCTGGTGATTCACTCAGCAGAATTTGATTCTTTTTAGCACTGACAGGATTAGGCATCCTAAATTACAATCCATGGTGCAAGAAGGCATAATTTCGCAAATCAGGGTTAATAATTGTGCAAACGTGATGAAGCACTGAGGAGTCTTCCCCTCAATGGAAGACATTTCTCATCAGCAGTAAAAGAGATTGATAAAAAAATTTTTGTCCCAAGGATGATTCCTCCCAGCCACCAGAAAACTTTAAAGAAATGATTAAAAAAAAGAAACAGTAGAATCTCTCCTATGAAATGAAGTGTATGATTTGGCTCACTATGAAGGAAAAACTGTCTTTTCCTATTAAGTTTTGAAAATTACCTGGAACCAGTCTTTTCCTATTAAGTTTTAAAAATTACCTGGAACCAATGTCCTCTTCCCAAAAATTCCAGGAAATGTGTTCACTTAGAACCACATACTAACCAGAGCTCTCTATTACCCGTGGAGTCTGAATATCTGAGTAAGTGCTTTTGTCTTGGTTGCAAGCTTCTGTTGTGGGTAAATATTTTGTGGTCCCTTGGTTGTTACTTGTCTGAAGAGTCTGCTTGGCTGTGAGTTTTGGTATAGTATTGATGGTTTATGTTGCTGGTGCTCTTAGCATCTGGGAACTCAGAATTTCTAACTTTCTTTGTGTCCTGTCATAGTTAATAATAGCAATAATAACTTAGTTTTGAAGGTGCAAATGACCATTAAACAAAACATATGTTGATATTAAATAACCAGATTTTATTAAACAATGCTGATGTGAGGTTCTTAGCCATTTATGATACCTGCTGAAATACAGCTAGATCTGATGTAAAACAATCAGTTCTAATTAAGAGACTTCATCTTTGGAGCTCATAACAAGATGCACACAATACAATGTGTTGCCTAAACAGGAAAGATTTAAGACCAAATGCAATTTTTAGCAATGAGGAAAAAGGTATGGAACTCAAAAGACTGTGATCAGCCAAGCTGGTTGAGTGGAAAAGAGCAAAAAAAAGGAACCGATGTATTCTTGGAAGCCTGGACAATGAGCAAAACTTGACTGGATGTACACAGGCCCATAAGGAGTTTGGAAAATGCCATCGAGTAACCGTTCTCAATTTACAGGCAGAAACTGATGTCCAGGAAGTTCCATGTGAATATGAGGAAGAACTTCTTTACTGTGTGATTGATTGCACTGGAACAGGTTGCTCAGAGAGGGTGAGGAATCTCCCTCACTGGAGATATTCAAGGGCCTTCTGGTATTAATTCTGCACCATGTTCTCTAGGATGACCCTGCTTCAGCAGTGAGGCTGGACCAGACAACTGACTGTGGTCCCTTCACATCTCACCCATTCCATGGTTCTGTGAATTACATTTATGTGATCACAATGGTCTGGGGAGATTCCTGCGGACTGGAAGAAAGAAAGATCACTCAACTGCGGGAAGGGCAAGAAGAAGAATCTAGAGAACTATGGGCTGATTAGCTTCACCTCTATCCCAGGGAACGAGATGGAACACATAGCTCTGAAAACCATTTCCAAATTTATTAAGGGCATGAGAGTTATTTGAAACAATTAACATGGATTTAGAAACTGTAAATGATGCCTGATCAATATCATAGCCTTTGGTAGATGAGTGTAGAGCAGTGGATGTGGTCTGCCTTACCTTTGGTAAGGGTTTCAGTTTTCAACACTCTCTGGCATAACATTTTCATTGACAAGCTGATGAAGTGTGGGCTAGATATGAGGATGGTGGGGTGGGTTGAAAACTGGTTGGAGTGCTGAGCTGAAAGGTTTGTGATCAGTGGCACAGTGTCCAGCTGGAGGCCAATCAATAGTTCAGCAGCACAAGTCAGATAAGCACAAGTTCTGCTGGAGGGAGTTCAATGACCAGTAGAAAATGTTCGAAGCTTCATAGCAAAATTCAGTTTCTTGGCAACACACACTGGCAACTTTGCAAATCTTTACTGGCATTGTTCCATTGAGCTTTCTAAAGTTCTTTTTTTAAGAGTCTGAGTGTTCACATGCTCGAAGATTAGAAGGTATACATTGTCACAGTATACTGTCAAAATGGAGAAATTATGGTGTTTTTGATCTAGGCTGTAGAGACTCATAGGGCAGACAAAGAAGGAAATTTGAGGCATATACCAAGGGAGTAAAAAGTGATAGACAATCAAGTACTCTCTAAAAAAAACTGTTTTGGAAAAACAGTTTTTAGTTGAAACTTTAGAGGAAGATTCCTAAGATTAACAGACTCCTGCTTCCTTGTATATTTGTGCATCAGCAAATTTTTCAAAAATGTATTAAAGAAAAAGTGTTAAAAAAGAAAGTTGAGAGAAATGGTGGATGGGTCGCTATTTCACTTCTTGATCTATTAACTATTCAATCTATGACAGCAGAGTAGTCTGTATTTCCCATGTTAGCCACACACCAAAGAAACTGAACCTAAATAAAATAATTAGCCTACATGCTATGCAAGACTTGTTAGTTATTGTATTGTTTTGCATTTCCAGTGTATTAATTACTGTTACTGGGGGAAAGTGTTTTTCTACACAGCTTTATTCTGCCTATTGCTAATTTATTATGACACTAGAGCAAAGATTATAAAAGCAAAAAGAAAAGGTTAAAAAAATCCAGAAGTTTTTTATTCTTAGGTCTCTATTTCTCTGCCCTGTGTGAAATAAATATCTATGATTCAGCAGTTACTGTCATAAACTTGTATGAAAAATCAAACATGCAAAATTTCAACATTATTTTTGAGATAAAGAACACATCTTTACTGTCACAGGTGAGGAAAGAGCAGAGTAACTATGGGAAAATCAATGTGACCACATTAATGACTGCCTTGAATATTAATAAAGTTGCATTAAAGGTGAGTTAGCATTCCTCCTTTTTATGCTACAGGAGAGTTTAAAATACCTGCTCTGTGAATTCATATGTAGCTTAAAAGAAGAATTTAACATATTATTTTTTAAAACTCCTGTCTTCATGGTGGTCAGGAAATAAAAATATGCAACTTTTTGATTTCAAAAATCACAAAGAACACTAATGACACTAAATTCCTCCCCACCCCTTCTTTTCTTGCTCTGTTTAAGCAATTTTTACAGGTTCAGCTTAAGAACGGCTGGCAGCAGAATGGTAGTAAATCTGACAACATAATTTCTCACCATTTAGCCATTTGAAATCAAGATCCTCAACATTCTGTATTTTAAGCATACATTCATCTGAAAACTCAGGTTGAAAATACAGTTACTTAATGCACTGAGACAAAGAAATTATACAAACTGCCTAGGGACCAGCATGTATAGGAAACGTCAAATTTCCATCAAATTGTGGCTTTTTATTTCTGCTAAGCTTAATTTATATGCCACAAGTTTTTACAGTTGAAAATGTTGGCATGAGATCTCACAGGTACAAATAAAGCAAGATTAATGCTTCCTTGTTTTCTAGTGAATAGTAAAGCATGCACTACCAACTTGCATTTCAAATGAATTGCCAATGAGGTAGATTGGGAATTGCAATTAGTTACTTAATGTGAGTACGTAGTTAAAATATCTTTAGGAGAACTGAAGTGTAAATGAAGCTGTGTGCCATTCAGCTAACCTGTGCTTTCATTCATTTCATTAGTGTGCCATTTCAAAATCCTAGTACAGAACTAGGTGATTTTAACTCGCCATCATCATTCAATATATGCAGCATGAAGCTGGTCCCATTGTCATGCAGGGGGTTTGGGCTTCAAGATCCAATCATGCCTAAGATTCAGGTGGTAGTTTTCATATGTGTCAGTAAATTGCCAGAGTGTGTTTTGTACAATAGATAGGAGAGTTTATGTCTAGGCCAGCATAGGCTTCTCTTTCAGGGTGATCTGAATAACTCTACCAGCCCAGTGACTGTATTGACTAGAGCTCCACTGATAGCAACAGGAGCTTACACTCCTTGTTAGATAGCTCAATAAATATCTTAGACACCTTGCGGACATGCAGGTGTCTGAATTCTGATGGTTGCAAACAGGGTGGGGGTCAGCCTTTTCTCCCAGGCAACTGCAGCAGGATGAGATTAAATGACATAAAGTTGCACCAAGGAAGGTTCAGGTTGGACATCAGGAAGATTTTTTTCACTAAAAGGGTGGTTAAGCATTGGAATGGTCTGCCCAGGAGGTGGCAGAGTCAGTATCTCTGTAAGTGTTCAAGAAATGAGTAGCCATGTCATTTGGTGTTATGGTCTACTTGGCGAGGTGGTATTTGGTCAAATGTTGGACTCAATGATCTTGGAGATCTCTTCCAAGCCCAATGGTTCTGTGAGTCTATGAAACCCCACCCTCAATTTGTGTCTTTGTTGAATTGCAAGATGCTTGGAGACTAGTAAGGGCAATGTTACAGAAAGAAATAAGGATAAATTATGGTCAGCTTAGCTTAGACTTCAGCTTAGTTTAGACTTGATTTGAAGAACATTGAAGAGCTGTATTATAGGCTGTAGCAGCATGTACCATTTTTTGCTAGAATTGAGAAAAAGTAGAGACCTTTCAATCTTTTCTCTTCTCTTTCTTTTATTTTAGGGTTTCTCTGTTTGATATTTACTATTACTGATGTACGTCAGAAATAACTGAGAAATTATTTGGGCTCTAAGTCTAAAGCATACCCATCATCAACTCCTTACATAGTATAACAAATCAATGAAGAAAATATAATGAATATGTATCTGGAGTTCTCCACCCATAGTGGTTTTTTTTGCACTACTATGGAAACACACTTCTCTGCATCACCCAGCTGGAGGAAATGGCACTGGCACAGGGAGTGAAGAAAAGGACTTTCTTCAGTGTAACTTGATGACCTTGGTACTCATGGCTGAATGCTGGACCATGATGTTTGCAATTTATAAAATGTTGAAGCCATGGGTATTCTTGCTTTTAACAGGGTCATATAAGAGTTGAACAGATAGTTTTAGAAGTTTCTAGCAGATATACCATGCAGCTTGAAATCTCTGTCCTTGATGTGATACATGACAGTTCACAGAGGCTTATTTCTCCCCCCGGAAATTAAATATGACTGGATGGCAAGGGCCTCTGCACCATAGATATTTAACATAAGGTAAGTAAACAACTACTTTTTAGATTATATGACGGATCTTACTTTATATTGTGTTATATTTATGCAACTGTTACCTTAAACAATACTATGACAAGAGAATCTCAACACAGTTACAATCAACATAGAGGTATATTCAGGAAAGGTATACATCATTACATGTTCACAGAGCTGTGACTTCTCTGAAACAAACCCAATAGATTGAATAGATGAATATGTGGTTATACCAGAGGTCCTGGAGACTGAATATATATATATATATATATATATATATATATATAAACTCTTCCTTCCCTGCATATGAATAAAATATTAAAGTAAAAAATATTAAACAGGTATCTTGAGAGTACAAAAAGATATCTGATAAGGCTCCTTTTTGTCTCTTTAAACCTGATAGATAGCAGATCAGGTTTTCCAAAGATCTCTGCTTACCTGTGATTACCTTCTGTAGTTGAAAAGAAAAGCTCTTCTCACACTATTCTAATATCCTCACTTACTTAGATTCTAAGCAATTTGTTTGTGTCTCCATTTGAATAAAGAAAGGTAGTCCTAAGGTTGTCCAGGACTGTTATTTACAAATGACGGCCCATTAGTCACACAAAAGAAGCTATTTTTAACTTGGTCACTATTAGAATACAGAGAATCACAACCTGTTTGTTCTAGGCTTGGCTAAATTGCCCTTAGTTTGATGAGCTGATAATTATATGTTTCTTTCTCCAACTGATGGCTCAGGGGACAGACATAGTATTAGTTATTTGCTTTAACAATTAGGAAATTGTTCAATTTGTGCTCTAATTGACTAAATTACACCTGCAGAGGTCTAAAGAATTTCATTATCACCTGTGTGAAAGCAGAACATTTTCCCTATTATCTACATCTTTTTTTTTTTCTATTTTAACCCCATCATTATCAGTGCTGTGCACATGACCACAATGAAATTGCAATAATTTCCAAGCTTTAAGCATATTTTTTCTTTTAATATATGTCAGCAACTACAATACACAATGAGTCCCACTTTATGTTCTTTTATTCTGTTTTCCTTTCAGAGTTTCAGTTCCAAAAGATGCACAAACATAATTTAATACCAAGAGACAAACCCCAGAAGTAGCAGCAAAATAAAAATATTTTCTTAGAAAGTCATAAAATGCAATTTCTTTAAATGAAATTTAAAACTTCCAATTTTTAGGTGACAGGCATAATATCAAGTGTGTTGTACCTAGGAAAAAATTAGACCTCTTAAAGTTACATCATGACATATGTTTAATGATTATTTCTGTCAGGTCAATTTATATGGTACATTTTTTAGGACAGACACCTTTCACATTGGAATAAGAGATTATCTTCTGGGTTTTCCCTTGGGTGTTAAAGTAATACAGAAAGCAATAACTCAACTGTATTCATCTGGCTTAAAACAGACTTTTTATGTCTCTCTAGTTATTTCAGGATAAGTCTACCAGCTAGATAGCCTTGGACTACTGAAAATATTTCTTTTTGCATGGTTGTTTACTGGAGTAAAGAGCACTAAATTACCTTCCATTTAAAATAGGAATTTTTTGTGTGTGTTTTTTCCATCCAAAACTGGTCAAGGAAAAGTATTCAAATGAATTGAATTATTTTATCTGTTCATTGTTTTCATCCGAAATATAACTCACAAAATTCTTATGTGTGAGAGGCAAGAAAGTACAACTAGCATACAGAATTTCACAGTTTGCCATCATTTTCAGCTGACTCAATCACTTCCTCTGTTCATGACCAGATCCGCTAAGCCCACACTAGACTGGTAACTCACTGGGTGGGGCCTGGACCCTTTTTGGGAGTTCTGAAGATATCAGAACTGAGACAGTAGTCGTTGGTCTAAATGAACAGGGATTCAGCAGCCTACACAACCTATGTCATGGCTTGGTATTAATGGATGCATTGTATATTCTGCCTCTTCCTGCTTCCACTGTGAGTGGGTCTTTCTTGATTGTGCAGACTGAGAGAAGAGAATGCTAGTCAGCCATATGTAGCAAAAGAATAATAAAAGATCTGCCACTTGTCACTGCTGCCTTTTGGAGCCATTTCTAAGGAACATAATTATTCTCTGCTACCTGCCTCATGGTCAAATACAGTTACAATTTGGTCTTTCCTGCCTGAAACATAAAAGCTCCTCAAACATGCATTTTCCAAATCTATAGATAACTGGGAGCTTTATTTCCCACAGTATTTAACTGACCATCTTATTTTCTGGTACACTATCACTGATTTTCATAAGAATTCTGTTTGAGGACCTGCAGGTTAACTGTTTAAATATAGTAAGAATGACTTAAGTTTTAGTGAAATACAAGATATAGAAAATTAAATCTGTAAGCAATTTTTCAACTTACAGAAAGCACTGTCAGCAAAAAGCTTTTTAGTAGATTTAGTTATTAGAAAGTATGGATAATAGCTTACAACCAGTAACAGTGTGTTTATTAGTACTTCTTTCTGTAATGGTGAAATGCTTTTTTCACTTGTGTCCTAATCTTACATTGTGGTTTGTATTTGCATATGCTAAAAGATGCTGAGCATAATGTGTCCTTCACAATGCTCTTTGCAGTGATCTTTTGGTTCCCAGTCACGATCTTTAAGTATTGCAGCAACGATCATGACTTGACATAGAGGTGCTCTGTTCAGAAAACTATCCCGAAAACAAGTCATTCCAAAGATTGTGCTGAATTAAGTTGATTTTCTTAGTAACTCTGCCACCTGCAGCACTAAAGAACAAATGTCTTCATGATGGACAGGTCAAACATAGTTTTTCATAAGGTGCCCACAGCTGTTCTTTCTTTTCCTAGTGAATTAACCACTTCATTGCTGTTCATTCATGCATGTGTCATTGTAGTTTTAAGGAGAATGTGAAAGGAAAATGTAGCTTGAAGGTCTAGTCTTACTGAATCAGCCTCATTATCCTGAACATACTGATATGTCTTTTAGTCCTAAAGAATCTATTTGTGCCTTTCACTACACATATATGCGAGAACACATAACATTACTTAGGAGAAAAAAAAATTGAATTTTGAATAATCAGGGTTGGCAAAATCATGAAGAAAAGGTAACAATGTGAGTTTTCTTGTTACTAAGCCATATGGCCTATAAGATTGAATAAACAAAGGAAGTTAAAAAAAAAAAGGTTAGGTGATGAAAATGAGACTTAGAGTACAAACATTTTTTATCCCAGTTTCAAGTGAACAAAACTAAAAATATGTAATAAAGTTATGAGGTAATCTAAAACTAAATATAATTTGCACAGTAGAAAATGTACCTTAGTAGGTATGAGCACTCTGTAGGAAATAAAATACAGTTCTCTGTATCACTTAGACCAGATGTTGGTTGGATATTCATCTATAATTCAACTTCCCCATAGCCATACTAATACAAGAAATTATCTGTTACATTACAGAATGTTTGAACACCCGCTAAGGCTAATTGTAGACTTTCAGATAATATGGCAAAGAAAAAAAAATTAAATCCTTAAGCAATGGAAAAGGACCAATTTAGTGTTCCAAATTCTATCCAGCTGTTCCTTTGCTCTGTCCTGAAGATCTTATGTTAATCCTAGGATGCTTGTCATAAATAGTAGAGTCAGAGCAAATGGATACAATCTTTTGATTAATTATTTCTAGTCTTTACAGTTCAGCCTATTTTACTTGTTAACTTTCAAATTCCATTTCAAAGTATTTTGGAAAACTTTTTAAGGTTTTAGGAGGTTCAACTTTCAAAATTTATTTTCTATTATTATTTACTGAAATTCATCCCTTTACTGGCAATTCCAAGAAACAGTTAAAATTTTACAAGATCATAAACACTACAAAGAACAAAAGTAATGATCAATCAGAAATTATTCTGTATTTCACATATAATAGGGGACATAAAATCTCTCTTATGACAAAATATTTGGTTGCAAAATTTTGCTTAGTTTCTTCAAAAGTAAATCATCCGCTAGGCTTCCAAAGCGAAAGAAATGTGCTCGGGGATTCTTCATTTCTCACTTTACTGTTTACAAGAGAGTTCAAGAAGTTCTCAATAATGGGGTTTTATCTGCAAGTTTTCCTACTGTACCAAATGGAAGGTTCCATGGAATTTGTATGAAATACCTCAATAAAGGAAGACAAAAAAGAAATATATCCACTTATCTAACCTAGCCAAGTATATGTGGAATAATATTAATCTCTTCCTCTTAAACTGGGCTTCCTGGATTCACTGCAGTTGTCCTGAAGCCCCAGTCTTTAATGAATCTTTCCAAAGGCCTGCTGGTCATTCCTCATCTTCTCTACAACATCTACATGCCAGCAGTAAGGGATCATGAGTCCAGCTGCTGACAAAAGCCTGATAAAACCTGACTGAAGATATCATTTTCAAATTCTACAGCCAGGCTTCTGCCCACAGGTATTGGATCCTACATGAGGACCCAGTGCTGAGTGATGGGAACCACTACAAAACCAGCAGAGAGTTCAAGGAGAGCAGTACCAGATACAAATTACAGAATAAATTAAAATTGAACAACCCCAAGTGATATTTCTGGTATTCTAAAGAACAGTACAGGGAAAAAAGGGTGTCCTGTGGTATTAGCTGAATCACCAGGGTGTTCCTTCAGTTCCCAAACTGATGGATTTACATAGTAAATAATGTGTATTTTCTCTGACTGCCTTTTTTGCTTAGAGAGAAAGACCTTTTCAGGTAGTTCACAAATTTTGAATTTACATTTACGCACTGAATTTTTTGCAGTGTACCTCAAGGAAGAAATGAGTTTAGGCCGTAATTAAGATGTTTCTTTAATCATCTTTAGCATAGCCCACAGTGAATCTGAAGAAACAGCAAGCCTGTTAAAAGAGATAAAATATGGTAACTTTTACTTTTCTGACATGCATGTTACCAGTTTTCATAATCTCATATAAATAAACCCAGAAATCTGTGCCAAGGATTGTGGACTCTCTAAAAGAATTGTAAAACCTTCCAGCAGGAGTAAGCAAGCATGGTAAGATAATTAACATTTATTGCTGTCTTTGTTGACAACTGCCAAGTAAGATATTAAAGTTAATATTAAAGTTAATATAGTAAAGAATATAAAGAAGTTATTCCAGGTAATTCATTCATGGAGAGATCATGGACTGTTGTGTTTCCATTTAGCCATGCTGAATATCTTTATCTGCATTTAGGAAAAGACCATGCAACTGAAAAAAGCAACTGGCACAGGCTCTATTTTAGCAACAACTCAAGAACATATATTTCAGATTGATAAATTTAGTTATAAAAGGAGAACATTTAATTATCTTGCATGTTACATTTCCTGAGAGCAAGATAAATCATCGTTTTACACCTCTTTATGCATGCTAACATAAAAAGTTGAGAAGTTTTTGACAAATGTTGGGCCACACTCAGCTTTTCTTAAAACATTTTTTGATTAATTTCAGAGGATTTTATCTAGAGTTTTGAAAAATTTTATGGACTAAGAAAAATCACATTTATTACAGCATACTGAAGTAGCTTCTCTGATGCAGATTTGGTTATGTTCACTAATTCTGGATTACTCCACGAGAGGATATGAGCTCTCCCCACTTTAGGACTGACCACAAGGAAGGTACTGAAACACAACCCACGTTTATTTATCCATAAAAAGTTGTACTTAAAATTATTGTTGACAAAAATATACTAGCTGACTTAAAATCCAGTTGCTTGGGATTTGTTTTCTTGTTCATTCTTACATTCACTAGCTCTGAGTAATCACTGAGATTTTTTAACATTCCTCATTGCCCAACATAGTAAGAGTACTGAGTTTAGTTCAGGTTTGCCCTTACTGGTATCACTTGTGTTTCAGGTAAGTAATTTGATATTCAATTTGACCCGTTTACAGTGTCTAATCCAATGCATACAGTCTAATGGAGAGTTAAAACTGAATGTCTCTACAGGAAGAACTCGATTACATGGAATAAGCATTTACAATATTTTGTCCACTCACATTCACAAATGTGGGTCTTCTGTGAAGAGATCAAACTGTCAATTGATTGGGGGTAAAATGACTTCTAGATTGATTTTTTTTCCAACTAAGACCTGGAAACCACACATTGCAACAGAATATAAATATATTCAATGAAAGGCAATGTTGTTGTTATTATTATTATTATATTATTATATTATTATTGTTATTATTGCTGCCAATTTTCCAACATATCTAAATAGCATTAATTTTCTTTCATTCATTCATTCATTCATTTATTCATTCATTAATTCATTCACTCATTTTTAATGGTGAAGCTACTTAGCAACTTTTCAGGTTGGGCTGAAATATTCTAATTTGTTCAAACTATAAATAGATTGATTACACTGAAAATGTTCCATTTTCAATGTTCTGCTTTTTTTTTTTTTTTTTTTTGAATCAGGTCATAAACTCATAAAATTTAGAGATGTGTTTCCTAAAATTTCCAGATGTCTGGTTACCTGTCTATCATGGATGTCGTATTGCCCGAGGGATCTTTGTGGGTTTGGCTCTTCCATTTCTTTACTTCTCAACACTTGGCAGACAGTGTTACTGTGGTTCTGCCATGTTTTGGAATTGGACAGAGTGGCTACAGCCAGTCTTGTAACCAATATGTTGAAAGGTTAACAAAATACACACAGCTCACTCTTGCTGTCTTTCTTGAAGCTCCTGCGAATTGAGGTTTCTTTAATTTGTAACAGTCTTTGGGAGAAAATGCCTTACTTTTAAAGACATCTGTCAAAACAGCATTTTGGAGCTCCGTGAAGTTCTGAGTTTACAGCAGGGGAATCTCCTCAGATAGGAAGAACCTTTCAAGTTACCCCTTTCCATGGCTGATTAAGGAAGTGACAGAAGTTGAGATACTGAAGGTTTATATCTTGGGAAAGCTTCTGTGGGCACAGAAAGCCCACAAAGAGGTATTTTCTCTATCCTTGCCCTTTATATCCTGCTTTTCAAACAAATCAAGGACTTGGTCAGCTGTTGCCTAAAAAAATTAGTAGGATCTGCTTTTGCCTGGGTAAAAATGTGAACTTCTCCATTACTTCTGCTGTGTACAAGATTCATTGTCTGACAGATAAGACAAAGTTGTTCCTGTTTTAAGGAAAATACAATCATGGTCTGTGCTAATGTGAGCGTGTGTAATAACTTTTATAATTTTTGTTCTTTCTCGTAAACCCTGCTTGTCCTTTGACAGTTTTCCTTCCCAAGGAGCCAGTATCATAAACGCTCTCAAAGAAGGGCAGAGAAGCACACCAAACTTCATCACACAGTTTCCCTCCTTGTCATTTCCCATTTCCCAAGGAGATGAACTTCCTTAAAAGAGAATTTCTGTTTAGCTCAATTTTGGGTGAAATAAATGCTTAATTCTCTCTGCAGTTTAGAGAGAGTTTAGTGTGAAAATTCAGATGATTACCAACATTTAACAGGACTCCCAGAAGTTAACATTACCAATACCCCAAGCTACTTGCTAATATTAAATTCTATACTAGACTGATTTTTATATTACCAACAGGCCAGAACTTGATCAGCCATTCAGCCACTCTGATATTGTTTTTTATTCAATAATAGTTAACTTAAATACATTCAATGTGTTTTTTCAACCTTGTGCTTATCTGATGATTTCATAATGAAAATAGATATGCTGTACATTTGATACAAAATGTGTAACAAACCACGGTTCCCTCTTTCCAGAAATTAAGAAAAAAATCTGTTTCTAATTAATGTCAGTATTTTTGATGGATTTGGCACCATTACCTTATGTTGATCCTGGCAAAAATTAGACACAAAAAATAGGTTTATAAACTGTAATCAATTAAATCCTAACTTTTCCTTGTACTATTTATTTTCACTATGGTAGTGTCTAGAAAGTCTAATCAAAACCAGATTTGTATTAAAAGGGAATTATAATCAGACTTGTATTAAAAGAGAGATTTATATGAAATATTTCAATTAAGTGATTCTGTGTCCTGAGTTAATAGTTAAATGCAGGAATGAAAGGAATAAAAGGAAGTAAATTTGGAAAGTGAAGTCACACAGAATGCCCATGGCCAACAAAAGACAGCTCTCTGTCTGAATTTTTGATGTAGCATTTTATCAACAGGGCTATGGCTTTAAGTCAGTAGGGTATCAGTTATAGTTATGTACAACCTGCAATCGTAACTACATGCCCTAATTTCATCACTGTGGATGTCATATCCTATAAGGCCTGGCCAGGATGGAGCTTTACTGGTGAGGTGCAGCACACTTGTTCTGCACAGGGTGCTGAGACACCCACTGCCCTGCGCAGGTGACCTGCACTGGGCACGCACACAGGAGGCCTCATCTCTGTCCTTCCTGTAAATAACAGGAGAAGTGCCAGAGGTAAGGAGCTCATCCTGAAACTTGGCATCACTGTTATAGATAACCAAGTTTTTATTGACCAGGAATTGGGATTTTTTTGTTGCATTGTGTACTTTCACACACGTAGAAGAACGCCTAAGTTCATAAAGTGGCCTGGCTTCATGCTGCATAGAAATAAATGGCATCTTAATATCACCACTTTCATTAACTGTACTTGCCCAGTAAATATTTTCTCATTTTGATCTACCTTATGCTTACTAATTGCTGCACAAATACAGACTTGATACTTGAATAAACAAAACAACAATAACAATAACAATAACAACAGCAGCATTAACAAAGCCAGAGATAGATGGTAACTTTCACACTAGATTTACTGTAAATTTACCTTGGAGACCCAAATCAGAAACCCTTCAGATTTTCATTTGAAGAGATCTGGATACACAAAATGTTCTATGGGGAAAAAATAGGATTAGAAGCATTTCTGCACACACAATTTTCTCTTAGAAATTCATAATTAAAATACTGATTACTATTATGTGTATTAGGAATGTCAAACAATATTAAAATATTTTTATTTGACATAAATGTTGAGTAAAAATGTTAAAAATTATTTCTCAAAAGCCATTTTTCACATTTTTATACTTAACATTTTTAAAGAACTTATTCTTAGGATGCATAAGTGCAGTTGCACAGACAGTTGCAGCAAGGTGTGAATCAGCAAAGACCTAGAGCTTGAGTTCCACACAAGAGTCTCCATATTCCCACGTGCACCTTTGAGGAGTGTGGAAGCAGCAGATCCACATCTTCACAAAACTAAGTCAGCAAACCTAACGAATTACTGAGTGCCTGGCCACACACACGAGTGCCCTTTTTTGTGACTGGGATGTGCCTGCTATGTCCGTGCAACCTGTAATTGTTTCTGTTACAGCAGCACACTCAGGGGTAGATTACCATTTGAAATTCCAGTCAACAGGAGAAGTGTTCTTCATCAGTGAGTTCAGATCACTTTTTATTTCTGAGGCAATGTATTGAGCAAATAAAAGAGTGGTTAATACTGTAAGACATTCAGAACCTGTGTACAGAGGAGAGAAGCAATGTATCACAATTAACAGCCCATACTGAGCCTTTCACTGCCCCCCAGACCCTGGAAGATTGTGTCTGGTGGCTTTGTCCCTAAAGAAAGGGCTGGTATACATCACATCAACTGGACTGAGCTTCTGTCATGTCTTATATGGTTCTGTGTCAAGCAGGAAATGTTGAAAAATAGCCTAAATCACTGCCCTAAAGTACTTGGAGCTTGCATTAGCTGTATAAACAGATGTGTTGCTCTTGGTGTTCCTTTTATTTTTGTCACATTTTTGTTTACACAAACGGACATTTAACAGGAATTCATGCTGGGCATCCATTAATATCTTTCCATATAATCCTAAACTGTAACAGATGTTATTAATCTTCAAAAAGGATTAGAGAATTTTTCTTAGCATAGACAAAAATATTACACTACTTGGGACAACAATCCCATTAAGAAACCAAAGTGAACCATACAGCCATGACAAACTGAGGGGAATAGATGTAGGTATTGATTTATTATAGATGCATATATAAAATAAATACTGTAAAGATGACCTACATGTTTTAGAGAAAAGTATTTCATTGTGGTTTTACCATTCTCCTGATAAGAATTAGTGTTCTAATATCTGCTGTGCAGCCAGAGAAATCTTTCTGTCACCTGTTCACTATAGTATTTGTCACAGTGTGCAGTTATTAGGAACAGGTGGAAGAAATCACATCCCTTGACTTTAGGAGCTTGACCTCAGCAATTCAGTTCCCTACAATCTATGAAGAAAGGGGGATATTTTCAAGGGGCTATTCAGAATACCTGAACTAGGCAGCAACTAGGATTCCCACTTCAATTCTTTGAATCACCTCTAAGCATAACTGGCATGTTAGCAGCACCTTTTTAGCTACCAGTGCAAAGCACAGCACTGTGAACTCCATCTCACCCAGACCCAATGCAGGAACATTCTCTGTTAGCTATGTAGGGAACCTAAAAGTGCTCAGCCTTGCCAGTGCAAACACCCTCTTCATCTGCTGCACTGTTTCAGTGGGACTGAAGGGAGCTATCTGAGAAGGAATCGTTTTAATCTCCTGCATGTTGTTTATAGATGCTAAATAACACTCCTACAGTTTAAGAAACTGTCAGTTGGTCTGATTTCTTTCCTGGATATATCTGTAACATTTATTATTCTGATTTCTCTCATTTGTCATTCATGTTCTTTATAGAATTATGATCTATGTAATGGAAACACAAGGAGGTGTTTTGGATTCATAAACCCATTTTACTAAGGCAACTACTGAACATGAGAATGCACCTCTTTGAGCCAATGCTAAAACTCTGCAGTCTTACCAAAAGAATGCAGTAAAAGTTTATCTGGTCACTTACACATACAAAGGTTGTTACAAAGATATTAATTTTTGCACATGTCCATAACAAAACAATATATTTCTGGGCAAAGAATAAATGAAGAATTTTAATGACTAAGTTTAAAAATTCACATTTAAATATCATTTTAAGAATGATTCTGTGTAAATATAAGAAGCAACATCAAGCTATATGTTAAAAATATATATCCAGTCAAAATGAATACTTCTTTATTCTGACTATTGAAGTACCGGCAAAATCTTCATAATCTTCAGTATGTTCTGAATGAATTCTGGAAAAAAAAAAACAACAAATTCTGTGCTTTAACAAAATGTCATCAAATTAAGTATGCATATTAAATTACTCACAACTCCATACACATTTTCTAAATGGCATTTCACAAAGCAAGAGAGAGAACGGCTGAAGGTGTTGAGGTTACTGAACGAGCTGAAGTAACCAAACTCTGTAATAAAAGTGCTCAGTTTGGAAATAAATATTTGACTTCTGTTGAATGCAATGAGAATTGGTGCAAACCTAGAGTCCCTAATATGTACAGTACTGTAGTGTTTCAAGGACATTAACCAGGTCAAAAAGGCTATAAAATATTCAGTATTAAGACATATGGCATTACTGTAGGAAAAATGGTTTATCTATTTTAGGACTTGTAATCAGCTGTACAAGAATTTTTCCCCCTCTAAGCCAGTAAACCAGCACCATCTAACAGCAAATGTAATTAGTTACAAATTGCCTGTTACAAGTTAATTAAACTTCCTTGCGTCTCTGCTGCTTAAGCAACATGTAGATTCTTTATGCACTTGCCAATTAGTGCGTGGGGATTCTGCTTTCTAATTGGATAAAAAAGTAATAAACTGAGCAGTGTGCTGTTGATATCCAGAACGACTTTGTTAAAAAAAATAGTGGAGACAGGTTTAATGCTTCAAATATTTATCTCAATTGAAATTGATTAAAACAATTTGAGGTTCCATTAGATATAGATACAATCCTTTTGTTAACAAAGTCCATCTGGTCTCAGAAAGAAAATTAAGATTCACTAATTGAAATTTGGAAGCTTTTCTCCAAACATGCATAATTCATACTGACAGAAAACAGAAGCTGCAATTCACCACAAACTGTCAAGTAGATGAATGTTTCATTTAGATGGAATTTAAGATTTCACCCAGCAAGAATCTACAAATGCTTATATTAAGTCGCAGCCTGAGAAAAGAAAATCTGTTCTCTTTTTACTGGCTCAGTATTAAAATCTCTTTTTTACTGTGAAGCCATTTTAACCTTTAGTGGCAGCACATTTGACCTTTCTCATTGCCAGCACTGAAAGGACATTTCTAGATCATGAGCATTATTCAGCTGTGCAATCTTGCAACTTCACTAGCAAGCAACTCTGCTTTTTTAACTTGTCATATATTTACAGAATTCTGCTTCTGTGTCAGGATACAATTGAATTTTAAAATAGGGTTAAATTTAATTATTTCTCTCATTGGTTATTTTTCTTTCCTCCTGCCCTGTACTTTGTCCCTCAAAAAACAGTGTCAGGTCAGATCATTTATCCAGGCTACAAAGTGGTGCCCCACAGTTGCACTGAAGGAGCTGAGCAAACTGCAGTGAAGGCTGGGAACAAGGAGCTGCAGAGGGAGGCCAGGAGATTTCAGATCATTGTGGCCAACACACTCTTCTCATGGGCAATGGCAAGAGAGACATTGCACAAATCCTCTCTTTTTCACCCTGGGACAGACGCTGATTACCTTCTTTTCCATTTACATTTATTTGTCTTTTCTAAGCTGCTATTTTTCTGTCTTGAAATGTTTGAAACACAAATGAAACTGTCAATTTTTTACTGAAGTGTGTGAAGTATCTTGTACCAACCATTTTGTTCAACTCAAACCACGTTTAGCTTTTGACGGATCTTGGCCTCATAAATATCCACAAAAATAAAAAGAACGTTTGGCTTTCATAGAAGACCCTGGCATTTGTATCCCTGGTATCCCTGGCTTTATTGGTGTTGTGTTTTGTAACCCATAGACACAATTCACTCCTCATGAAAAAAAAAAAATTACACCTGAAACATAGTGGTTATCAGATAGTGGTGGGGAGAAAAAACTAGTGAAGGATATGTTATAATTGGAATTTATCCTTCTGCTTTGCAGTATGCTCTGGATGAATTTTATATCAATAGAGAGCTTTGCTGAGCCAAGATAAATAATCACTCAAGTCAATGTACTCAGGCAAGAAAAAATCAAAGGCATAGCATTCTGAAGGAATCACAGGTGTTTTCTGTTCTTAGCAAAGCACATGCTCACATACAGTAAAGGTAGCAGAAATGAGGTCTAGTTTGATGATAATTTGAATATGAGAAAGAAATTATTAGGAAGTCAAGTACAAATAAGTGATATGAGACTTCAGTGAAGTCATAAAATAGAGTGGAAAACAATCCCCGTTTGGTCTACACAGCTATAATGAGGCTTAAACACTTGAAAAATAGAATGACACTACAGGTGCTGAAGAGTAAGATATCAGCCAGCAGTGATGGGGAAGGTGCCTGACCTAATTCAGGTATATGTTGCAGCAGCCCAGCTGCATCCACAAAGAATTCCATAGTGGCTAATTTAGCCTGTCCTCAGGTACCTCGTCCTGTCTAGAAAAACTTACTGTATACATCCAGGATGTCAGTTGAATCTTTTTTTTTGTTTTCTTCCCCTCTGCTGCACTCAGAGGATGGATCTTTTCAGAAACAATAAAACTAAATCGTTAACAGCAACTTGTCACACACGTGCACACACACAAGAAGTTTACCTTATTTATGAAATAATTGGGATTATTAATAATTTTTAGCTATTAAGGGTAGAATTAATTTTCAATATCCAGTTCAATGAGTAGCACTTCACTCAGAACTGAGGTGCATTCATAGAGCCCTGAAGCAAAAGCTGGAAGATTGTTCAAAGCAAACCTTCCTCAGCAAATGCAAGGGTTTTCCTCTATCTTGGCTTGCAATTTTCTCTAAGTGTTAGAATCCTCTATTAAATATATATACAGGGCCAAATTCAGAAACATATCTTCTGAGATATATTTCAAATTTCTTTACTATGACTATTTAAATACTGTAGCTGGTAGACAGAAAAAGAACATATTTGGTACAATCCAAATCAGAGGAGCAGAGCCTGTGTTAGTGTGAAGCCCCACATTTCCAAAGGACAGATAAGAGTTCCTAACTCAAAACAGTTTTCATGTTTAATTTTATGTGACATGCAGGACCAAGTAGGTAGGGAAGAATAAGACTTCATCCTATCATGCAAGACTTTGGGGTTTAAATTGGGAAAATATTGTGCTTATGAATTAATTTAATTTTAGATTATTTTAAAATTTTTGCATTTTTCAGCTCTATTTTTGCTTTCATGAAAAGATGGTCTGCATGACCTAAAAGCCAGTTACACTCTTCTACTTCTCTGAATAGAAGGATGTTTCCAAGGGAACCACTTGCAGTCCTGTCATCTGGGCTGTAGCCATTTAGCCACTGCTACCTTGAATATATTTGAATATATTTTCTCACTCCTTGCAAATTCTCTGAAAGGTTTCTTTCCTTTGTGCCCTCAGACTCCACTCACTACCCGCCCACCCTGCTGCTCTTTTTTCAACAATTTCTTGCTAATATGAACTCTCTAACAAAAAGCAAATATAGGCTTTTTCCACCACAAGCGTGTTTTAATTGCCATGGTGCTGTCAGGCTATGGAAAACCATAACTGTATTCCTACTGCAGCCTTAATGAAGTGACAAATGGCTGAGAGTTAAACTGGCATCATGATTAACACCAAGTGGTATTATTAATGGAATACACAAATCTAGTTTTCCCACCTCAATGCATAACTGTAGGACTGAGGTTAATTACCAATTTTTCTCATTTATGTCTTCATGCACTGGCCTATTTCTAATTAATAGCTGGAACCTTAGCCCCTACACTTTGCAGTAAAAAGAAAATAAACCAAATATTCAGGAATTAAACAGCCAAAACAGGTTTACTGAACAGACACATTCAACTTGTGACATTCCACTTGAGGTACTAATTCCAATTCTTCATTAAATATACTTCTCCCAGTAGTTGCAGAAACCTGGTAGATGGCCAGGAGGAATGCTTTATGATGGAGCATTCCTTCCCAAAATAAGTCTTCCCTCTGCAACTTACCCAACAGTTGTCAACAGGGACAGATTTCATTTAGTAAGCTCCAGCCTGAGCATCAGTCCCAAGTACCTGGAGAAGAATACTCAGATTATTCAATAGACATAATACCAGTGCTGAGTATGTTTAAAGCACAGTCTGAGCCTTCAGAGCCAATTAAATTCCTCTGTTCACCTCAGAGCTTTGTGTCAGACCACAGAGTTGACCCTGAAGGAGCGTCAGCATTTCACTAAACCCAGGGAATGATCAATGTTCAAGGTGCGACTTAGAGTTCTGTTGGATCAGAGCTGCCATCAGTGTTCCTGCAGAGGCAGTGTTCCTACACAGGGCTCCCACAGGCTTGCCATGTGTTCCTGCCTGCATCCATACATCCCACAGCAGGCAAGATCTCAAGGCATTTCTCAGGAATAACATCAGTTATTCCCACACTGGTTCTAAGAGATAAGCCAAGGCTGACCTAGAACAGAGGCCAGACAGAGTTAAAGGATAAAGTAGGTATTTATTAAAAGGCCTCAATGGGTGCACCTTGGGTAGCACAAGAGCCCACCCAGGATGAACCAAAATGGTCACAAAATGGACGACTGGTCATGGGGTCTCACACTTTTATAAGTTTTTGTCCATTAGCACATTGGACTTAATTGTCCAGTTGCAGCTTCAGATTATGGAGGCCCATCTTTTCTCTCTCCAGTTCACGTTGTTTGTGCTCTTGGCCTGAGATTCGTATTGTTTGTCCTTGGTCCTCAGCTAGAGAAGGAATTGTTTTGTCTACCTACTTTGTGAAGAAAGCTTACTATCCCCTTAAATGAAGCTCAGAACTACACACTAAAGCAGTACAGAATCTGAAAAATATAAAAGCTAAAACCTGAGGAATCATATGCTTCTCAGTTCCCTCAGAAATCATTCCTAAATGTCAATGAAAGATCTGACAGGATAAATTTCTCCGTGGCCTCATCTTCAAGAATTGATAAAGTTCAGCTGTTTTTTCTTGGTAACCAGAAAATAAAATCTTGCATGGAATAAGGTGACAGAGAATGAATTGCCTTTAATAAAATCTTACTTTAATATTTACCCTGAGAACTATTCAAAGCTGACCAGATTAATCCAATTTAGCAAAGTTCATAAAAAATACCTCAACTATAAAAAATGGTATGGCTGATCATCACTTGTCTTATCTTAAAATTTAAATCTCAAGCTTCCTAAAGTCAGTTTCAAATGACACTACTATTTGTTCATTTATATTTGGGAGATTAATTGCAATAGAGTGAATAGTTTGTAAATAATTTATTGGATGGAAGAATAACTAAAGCACTTAGGAAACTTAGCAATTTGAGTCCCTTAGCAACTCAAATTTAATTAGACCTACTTGGCTGAATCTGTTCACAGCTTAAGGATATCCCATCTCCCTTCAGAGATACCACTTTCACAAATCATGTTTAGATTCTAGCTAAAGCTTATTACCTCATTTTCCTATATAGTTGTCCCACTCAATTTCTTCAGTCTTTGTTTGTTTACTTGTGGGACATTTTTGTCGGTATTTGCCTTATTATATTAAAATGACTTGAGTATATTTCTGCTTATTGGGGTAAATAGTTTTTGAATTGCTAACAGAATCTCTGATACAGTACAGGACAGAAAACAGATTTTACACAAAAATTAAATACTTGAAAGAGTTATTAGAACAAAAAAAATATTGAAGAAATGCTCAATAGTTTAGGTTGGTTTGGTTTTGGTTTTTTTTTTTTGTTTTTTTGGTTTTTTTTTTGATAGTTACCCTGCAGGAAAAATATTGAGGTGAAAGTGAAACATTTATGAATTTCCTTCATAATTTTTATGCTGTGAACTGGAACCCTGTCATATTGTGACTCTGTCTCTACCTTAACTATGAAATATGCAAATGTCTGTATGTGACCCTCAGTGAAGCAAAATTTCAGGTCAGATTGTACTGGATATTACTGCTGTACTTCATACACTGAGGAATATGTGGAAATGGTTGCAAACACTTCATTTTGGAATTGTGGTTATATAAGACACCTAAATTCTTTTAAGGTGTTATGACTTTTGTTTTGGATTTTTAAAACTAAAATATGAAGTTAGCACTGTGGATCATGTTGTGTAGAGTACAAAGCTGTCGTGGTTCAGCACCTGATGGGTCTGAGCCTCATAAAGCAAAAGAAGCTTCAGGCTGCTTTCCAGCTTGCAAGATCAGGTCTTGCAGAAGGCACTGTATAAATGGATTATTAACCCTAAATAGTTACCTATATTATACCTGTTCCCACTCCTTAGTCAGGGATCAGGCTGTCAACAGATTAAGTCTTAATACTTAGCAGGGGACCTGTGAGTCAGTTGTCAAGTGTTTTAATATTTACAAAGCTGTTGTGTACTGACATACAGAGCCCCGAGATGTGGCCAGCCCCAAGCATTCATTGCTTTGGCTTAAGATGAGAAAAATTAGAATAGAATTATTACAAGGGTATCAGACACAGCTGACTGCAATGCTGTTGTTTGTACAAAGATTCTGAAAGAAGTGTTAGGGTAGAAAAAAGAATAGCATTCCCTGTGCTGGTGTGAGTGACATCCATTGGAATCTGTGAAATTATTTAGGTCTAGGTCAGGATGTGCAAGAGTGCCAATCTAACAGAGGCATGTATTGCTGCTAATTGGGGTCCTTGAGTTTTGAAGGCTGTTAGTATCAGCAAATAAAAACCAGGAGAAGAAAAAGTTCTCTCCTGGACTAGATCAAGTTATATGACATTGTCATTGTAAGAAATTAAATTGATATACAAATATATATAAAAATCTTCCACAAGATGCTTGGTCATCTTCAGTCTAATCTCTGATAAGCTGTGAAAAATCATCACTAAATATAGTATAATTTAATTCAAATACTATCAAAAAATCTTCAAATGTAGTTGGTTTGAGCACTTGTTTTTCTCCTTTAAATATGGCCATTTCAACAATGTCAGACAAACTGGCCTCATCAAAGGAATATGAAAATCATCAATAATTTATTTCCATGTGGCAACAAAGTAAAGTTGGTAAATGGAAAAGTCATCACTTACTTGTTAGTGGGACAAGTACTTCCTGGATTCCAGACTACATCATTAAGTCAGATTAAAAAAGAAAAAAATGACAAAAAGAAACCAAAGACAACGTACATGTTTACTCTCAGAAAATCTTAGCTTTATTCTGCTTCTGTTGAAGTGCATGTATCTTATTTCCCAGTTAAAATCCAGAAGAATAAACGCTTGCCTTTTCAGCTGCTTATTTTGCTTTCTTGCATTTCTAAATAAGAATGAATCTTCACATTAGGAAATTGAGAATGTCCCAAGCCCTGATGCAATTCCCTCAAAGCTTTATTGTTGAAATGTAGCTGGGTGTATTACAAGACCGAACACTCACAGAGATTACACAGCATTTTTGCCTGGACTGAAAATATCACATATATTTGCAATATTTCCTTCTTCAGCTTGAGTCAAGTACAGAAGCACAAGAATATTTCCCTAATGTGGACAATTTCAATCAGCCTAATGAAAGGATGAGATTTAACTATGTTCCAGGTTCAGAGTTCTGCTTTGAAGTGATGTATGAAGTGGTCTTGGGTTTTCCTGCCTTGCAAACCTAAGCAGAGATGACTGGTGTCTTGTTCCTCTGGACTCGGGCAGGACCAGCTCATCTCCAAGTGTATCAAATACCTTTTTTGCTGAACACAGCAGCCCCACAGACTTTTTCCTGCCTATCTGAGCACTGCTTTCTGAAGGTGTTGAATAACTGGCACTGTGTGTTACCCCTGTGCAGTCTGGCAGTGATCCTGCTTGAAGGGCCCAAATTGGAGGCTGAGCAGCATGCATTTTTCTTATTGAAATAATGACATGTGTTCTCACTTTAAAACAAAATTAAACATGTTCATTTTACCCAACAAGAGAGGCATCTGTGTTCAGTAAAGACACACAGATTTTTTTGTCATAGCCAGTGAAGTGCTGTGAAACATTTATTCAGCTGCCATTGCTCCACCATCGCTTCATAAAATTCCTCTATTTAGTTGCTGACCAGTAACCACAGTAACAATTAAGCATGTTCCTTTCAGCTGGATAATTAAATGCCAAAAAACCTCACCACTCAATATGTAATTCACTCAACATCTTGTTGTTTGAAGGGACCAGTGTTCACAGATAGGATGGATTGAATTCCTAACAACATCTGGCATGAGCAATGGACTTGGCTGTCTCAGTAATAGCATTACATTCATGGTAGGAATGACAGCTAAATGTAGAGAGATGGATGGGCCTTTTCTCTGAAGTGGCAGATTCGTGGTTGCAGCCTAATGAATCAGTGTGTTGTAACCCCTGGCCATGTACATAGTGGCCTGTTGGTAGTGACAAGCTGCATCAGGAGCTCCAGAGCAAATTGTAGTTGTCAGATCTAATGGAGAAGGATGCTGGCTTACAAGTTACTGGGAAAGCTGAGTATAGTTTCCATTCCAATAATCTGGATCAAAACACTTCCTGATCGCCTTGGTCAATTTATTCTGTCACTTAATTAAACAAAAAGCATTACAAATCTCCACAGTAAAAGCAAAGGACAAAAGGAGACTCTTTAACCTTGGGAAAAAAATCTAGATGTTAGGTCCCAAGTAAAGTTTCTTTTTCCATAGGATCTGAGTTTGTAGAAAGATTTAGAACAACTATGCAGTTTTTTGTTCCTGGATGTCCTAATTTTAAAAGTGTTTTCTACTTGAAACCACTGCTTTCAACATCATCCTTCAATCAGACACACAAAACACTTACTTAAAAAAAAACCAATTCTTTGAACATCTAAATGGATTAGATGATGCTCCAACTCCAGAGGAAACAATTTTGCAATTAATAGATTAACAATGGTATGTCCTGGTTCTCTATATGCTTCTGATAAACTGAGGGGGGGGTGAAGGGAACACAGATAAAACAACAACAAAAGAGAAGTGGGGGTTTAATATTTTTGTTTTAATTGTGTTCTGCTTAGCAATTAACTGTAAGTGACTGCTGAACATGGGGTTTTTTCAGGCCTCCAAGGACACAGAAGAGAAATAATAGATGTTTTGAATGTACTTGTATTGACACTTATCAATATAATCCTTTCCACCTCTTCTTAAATTGCACTACATTAATTAGCTGAAGTCTAGGAGGGATGATGCCTGAGTGTGCTAGGCTCAACAGACTTGTCCCTTGAGAAATTAATTCAGTATATATGTGTCCATCATTAGCATTTTCCTGCCTCACTGGTATATATTGTGCTGTACTGTAAAATACCTAGGCAGAAGCTACTGTGCTGCTGACCATAATATATTCTGCAAAGCTCCAAAGAGTGCATTTTAACCAGTCTTCTGTTTGCACTGTTTTTTGTGTGTGTCTGCTATTAATGTGTGGTGATTCAGCTCTACCCATTTGTTTCTCTGCCTATGAGCACTCTTAAAAATATGTTGATTTGGCTCATGAGCAATCATTTTGTGGTTGCCTTTGTTTATTTATTTAGGAAATGCACCTAAGCTTTTGAGGACTACAGAAGCTGTTTTCAAAAGAAATCTTAAATCAAGATAAATTAAATAAAAACTGTATTTTTTCCCAGAAAATGTATTTTCAAAAGATGCAGGCTTGTGTCTTAGGTTTGACAGTGATGTGTCCTGTAGAAGACAATCCTGTAGCAGCCTTTAATTTTATAAACTGTTAAATTGTGAGTAAATGTGTTTGTCCTAAGGAAAATGGTTTTCTTACTTTCCAAATAACATTGTACATTGCAACTCTCAGGAAGATGGCAGAGGTATTAATTACACAAGTGGACACAGATTTGTATTGATTGCTCTTGTTCTGTGTGATTATTTATTTCAAAAATATTAAATCATCCAAAGAATGGGGATTCTTGTGTTTTGACATTGTGTTCTGAGCCATAGAGTAGTACAATTGGAAACTTTTAACTCTTTTACAAAATGGATCGTGAGATACCTGTGCAGGGTCTTCTTAGAGAGACTTGTCTTCTCACAGTGCCTGAAACAAGAAGTCTGTTAATTGTTCAGAAAAAACAAAAGTAAATAAGAAATATTAATCAATAATCCATCTAATAATGGAAAACACAGATAAACATCAAATTTGAGGTCATGACAGTTGGTCTAAGAATGGATTTTTCATGTATTGGAGAAGAAAAACCAAATTTTTTTAGAAAAAATATCCTTTCTGAAAAAACAGCATATATGTCTATCACCATCTCATTAGGTAAAAGTGGTTTATTGTGAAGATATTTTTTACATAAAACACATTTCTGAAGGAAAAAGCTGTCTCCGAGTAAAAACATAAACTGTCTTTCTAGTTGGTCCAAAGAATTTTTATTTCTCCTCTCTTTTGTTAAACTGATGAAAATGCTTTGTCAAAATACAAAATCATTTGACAAAAGATTTTTCCCTATAAAAGCCTTTGGCAAATGTACACTGTGTATTTCCACCTATTACAAGTGCAATGATGAGCAAATTCATTTGGCTATCCCTGATCTCTAGTGGGAGCTGAAGGAAGCAGAGGCACCCTGGCAGAGTCCATGAGATTGGAAAGATCCCACTGATTTTATAATGAGCATTACCACAGTGAGGCTTTTCTCACTCTTTTTTTTTGACACTTTACAGAGTTGATGCTTTTTCACTCTCTCAGGTCTGGATAGATGTTGGAATAGGTTTGTCAAGGGTACCCTCAAAATGCAGTTAAACATCTGTAAGACTCCCTTCTCAGTATGGCTGGTCAGGAGACAGACTAAAAACATACTTAAAATGTACTTTAAAAACATGCTCTCTGATTTATCTGTTCTCACAGATTTTTGTGAGGAGAAGGATGGAGGTAAGACACTGACCCACAGAATTCAATAATTTGAGCTGTTCTTACTGAAAGGACCAGTGGAAGCTCAGGATTATTGGCAGGTCCAGCCTGCAACTTTCGAAGTTGCCTGCAGAGTTAATTTGCTAAACTCTGTATTTTCATAAATGGTCTTTAGAACTAACATCAAGGCTCTGTGTTTTAGAAGTTTGATGCTCAATAATTAGAGGTAAGACATATAAAAACAAATAATACTGAAAGGAAGGTGCAAGACCCATCTCAGCAGAGGTTAACAGAGGTCTGTTCACCATAGTAATGAATGAAGATACATAAAAAGGATCTGCAGAGCACACAGGCCTTGACTGGGAGGGATGGCAGCTGCAAAAAGGAATAGACAAATATCCCTGGGACTGGGCTCCATGTCACTCTCACATAACAGGAGCTGGAAAGTTAGGAGGTAGAAAAGCTGTGATTCTAAATAGAACATTATTGAAATGTATTTGGTTTTTATTAAAGTGAGGTAGTTAATGAGGCACATTTTGCCCTGACTTTAAGATGGGACAGTACATAATACTGGCTGGTGGTGGGGATGTGGGGGATGAGGAGAACCAACAAGGTTTAATGTCCATTTCAAAGCCTATTCTGTCGAAAAACTTAGCCTGAATAAATACAATTTCATGATTAGCATTTTAGAAGTGTAGCACACACAGTATGAACAATACATAAGCATGTCTCACAATGCTTAGGAGAGAATTTATCTTGTTTTAATTAAAGTAGTATTAATATGGAAAGTGATGAAATAGATCGCCACCATTTGCAAACTGCAGAGAAAACAATGATTAAACATTTTTTAAAGTTGATGTGAGTTCACCAGTCTATTTTCTTTTGCTAAGCTATTCAGTGGATTGTCAAAGTATAATAAGTAATGGCATCTTGGATTATGTTAATTGAGATTTTTTCAATTATTGAAAATGTCACTTCATAGAAACAAATCAGATTAGAGTCCAGGAACACAGTGAACTTCTGAGGAGCTTGCACCAGGTGCAAGAGGAAAATAATATCTGGAACAGAAAGGTTGTGAAGGAAAGACTGAGTTCCAGGTGAAAAGCTTAGATGGAATTTTGTTGTAGATTTTTTAAATTTAGCAGCTAAATGGGTTCCAGGACCAGGAGACATACCTGGGATGGTATATCCAAACCATTTTACCTCTATAGCAAAATGGAGATTGTTTTTTCTTACATCTAAATAGTTTTTCTTATGCATGGTTACTATTATTATTATTATTATTATTATTATTATTATTATTATTATTATTATTATTATTATTACTAGTAGTACTACTACTACTATTA
>JAYDZK010000113.1:12964570-12978019 GCA_034509185.1 Euphonia xanthogaster
TTATTACTAGTAGTACTACTACTACTATTACTACCCTTCTGTATTGCCAATAGACTTTCCTGCATGTTTTAGGAAAATGTTAAAGTTTTTGATGACAGCGATGACTATCCTGAATTTGATCAGACCCTCAAGAAATTTGGAGGCTGATTTCTGAGCTCCTGTGAGAAACATTGTCTACTGATGTGTTGACAAAATGTTATGAAATAATTTCTGTGATTATCTTTCCTTTATACTTCATTTTAGACACTTACATAATTTACTAATATTCAAAGACAGCTTCTGGCCTGCTAAATTTTCAGTATGAGGAGAGTAATTTCTCTTATTTGGCTGAAGGAACATAATTTCTGTTAAAAATTTAGAGCATAAGTGGCCTGACTGAAGAATAAGTATTCTGTTCATTCTTCTTTTTAATTCCTTTATTTCCAAAAGAAAATATTTAGACATGAAAGTTACTGTGCTGCTTTTAGACTAGATATAACCTACCTTAATTCCGAATTTTGCTCTTTGATTTAGTATCAGTTACCAAAGAACCTTCTCTACTTGCCCTGCAGGCTGGAGAATATACAAGTTTTTCGTAAAATAACAGTACTGGTTGTTCAGTTTGCAGATGTAAATTTTGACAGTGATTTTGGACATTCATTCACAGATGCCTAAAGGACACAAATTACTTGCTTTATTAATTCCATGTGAAATCTAGGTCATTTCACAAAAGCTGAATATAGCCAAGAATGTTCAGATCTGCTTAAATGTAAGGTCAAACAGCTTGACTTTTTAATTAAGGGTAAGTAAAAATGCAGCTATTTCAGAAAATGTATTCTTGTACAGAATGTATTTCAGAAAATGTATCTATTTGATATGAACTAGAATTCTTTCAGCTATTTGTTACTAATTCTTGCATCTGCTTTCTAATATTTGTCACCCCAAGATGTTTTAAGATCTGCGTTGGCATAACCAGTTTTTCATGCAGAATTACGTGTTCCAATTTAATTAGGAGTGGTAGCTCTTATTGCAATGCCAGCAACAATTTTAAACAAATACCATCTCCTGCAGTCTTTTGTGTGCAATTAACTCAAAGCTACAGAAAGAGACCTCATATCCCATGGTGTTCTCAGAGGAAACACTGTCCCATTAAAGGCTGCATTCCATTGTTTTCTCTGTCACTGAGAAAGCCTTGTTCTAATTGAAAAAGTAGTTAATACAAATTTCTGTTCTAATAATGGCTGGGTTTGAATCTGGAACAAGTCATTGTTAACAGATGCCACAAGGCAAGGCTCTATGTGAGCAGCAGAACACTTTAAATCCTATTTGCTCTACAAGTCTCTCATCTTCAAAGGAAAAAAATTGCCAAGTACTTCACTGAATTAACTTTTTTAACATTTCATTGCTTGTCACAGTCTTTTAAGGGCTTCATCACAACATGGCTTATTTTTAATACTCATCATGCCTTCTTAGTCTCCTTTTGTTTTCTTTTGTTCTCTCTGCACAAAATGAGAAATATCACCGGTTTTCACTTTCTCCTTTGGTACCACCTTTATCAAGATATCAGCCAGTTTCTGGGAATTCTTTTGGTCTAGCTGCTTCATTTTGGTTAGGATTTGCAGCAGCAAGGGTGACACACCTTGGGTTACATGGGTAAGACTCATTGTTTTTTAAATGACTACTGCAAAAGTATAGATTTTATATCATATATTGAACCCCGAGTGTCTTCAAAATATCCTCTGGAAAATTTTTGGAAAGTCAGCATAGTTAATTAAAGCATTGTTTATTCATTTAGGAAAATTTTCTGTTTAGGGTGAATCCTTGCTGGAAAATCAATAAAAGCATTTGTGTACATTGCTAAATGCCACTATGAACACTGATGTGTTGAGAAAAAAAAAAAAAAAGGAAAAAAAGAAAAAGGGATCCAAAACATCTCTAGCACTTTGTATATAGTGCACTTCTGAATAAATATTTCTATAGAGGCAGATACAGTATAGAAGACAAAAGACCTTTTCTTATCAACTTGGGGGGGGTGGAGAGAAATGATTTTAAAATATCTTGGATAAATTAATAATCATAAAATGAGAACCTTGTTTTCCAGGGCTACATCTACTTCAGGGACATGGCAGTGCAAACATTCATGTTGATGACATGATATTTAACCCACAGCCTTGAGTCATTTCTGTAAACCTCAAACTGGAAAGGAAGAGGACACTCAGATGTCCTTTAATGCTAACATGTTTCTTGAAGGAATTCTTCACTTGTCTTTCTTACTTGAATAGGGAAATCAGGAAGCTCACAACAGAATAATTGTGTCACCTTGCCAAGCCTGTGACAATTCCTGCTCTGATGTGTAGTTCTTTTTGACACGGCTGGGATATCACAGCCACAAACCCAGGGCTGGCAGATAGAATGTAAGATTTTGGGGCAGACCTTTCTGGCTTGGCAAGTGGTGAATTCCACCTGTAGAGAATGAACCAAAGATATTATTACCAAAGCTGGGGGACAAGGTTGTTTTTCTTCCTTCTTTCGTATTGTTTCCTCTTAGCAAATGTAGGGTTTGCTGTCAAGCTGCCATGATTCATAATAAAAGAGGTAGAATGGTGTGCCCCCACATACTTTTATCCTGTGCTATTCCACTCAGACATAGCACAAAAAGACATATGCGAGATCAAGATAAACACCTATTTATATGCTAAAGCCTTCATATGCAAATATCAAGTGATTTAATCTACTTTAAATCTTTAACCTTTTTTTCCACCAAGCCCTGTTTTATTCCATCTCCTAAAATGTCTTCAGCTGATCATAATTATTCACTAGCAACCTTTTCCCAGTAATTTCCCATCAAAGGAGAGATGCAGTTTGCCTTGCCTGACTGTTGCTTGCATATGCAACTTTCTTTTCCATGCAAGTCACTAATTAAAATTAGTTTCACAGTTAATTGATTCTGTGTCCTATGAAGTTATGGGTTCAAATTTCAGTGACATCCACAGAAAGTTTCATCTAAGTGCTGAGTGCACAAACAACAAATTCAGCAGAGGTCCTTACTGGAGGCTCTTTTGGTCCATTTTTTCTGCACTTTGTCAAGGCAGAAAGTATGAGAATCTCCTAAGCAGTGAATTTTGCAGTCAAAAATTCATATATCAGTTATGATCATAAGGATTCTTGATTTACCTACAGACCAAATTCCCATCTTGCAAACATAACACCATCAGAGGGCAATGTCCCTGTGCTGTCTCTAATTTCTAGTGGCTCCTATCTGAGTAAAATCTAATTGTCAGCTCTGATTTCAGTGAGTGGATGGAATAGTAGCTTAGTGCCTTTGCAGATGTTGCTTGATATTTTCTGGCCTGGTATGTTTTTCTTTAGTCAGGAATTTCTAATTACTATTTTAAAAATAACCATAATGAAGTTTTAATGAAGTTTGAAACTCATAAGTCAAAAGTAAACAAAGGTTTCCTCTTAGAAATACATGTTTTTCACAACAATTACTTCTAATCCAAGTAAATTGATTTTCCAGCCTTTAATCCATTCTGGAATCTTGAAATTAATTTTCTCTTTAATATAATGTCAAATTGGCTTTTTCCTTTCTTGCTCCCCAAACAGGCAAATTATCAGCTAACATGGTCCTACATAATTTCTCATTTGAGTCTTGGTGATAGGGGAATCATTCAGCACCCTTCTTCCTTAGAGTAAAAAACACAAGTGTGCCAAAAGACAGACTCCTGCAGAGGTGCTGACATCTACAAACACAAAAAAAAAGAAAAAAAAATTAGAAATTAAGTGAGCAAAGCAGTTTTGGGGAAGTTATGTGTGTTAGCTTAATTTAACAAAGGTTAAATTTTTTAATTATACGAGTGCAGAGGGAAAATAAACACAAGACAGGTATTGTGGAAATAAAAGTGACTGGATTGAGAAGGAGATGGAAAAGGAGAACAGCAGCAAGGAATTGTAGAAAAAGGTGTGGAAGAAGGAATTATCTGCTCTCTTATCCTGTACAGTAATTTACAAAGGAAGAAACTGATATCCTTCTGCGCTTTTCTGGTTTTGCAAATATGTGCAGGTAAGGTCAAGTGGCCATAAAGCAAAGTGCCTTGCCCTGCTGTCACCACTCCAGCTAAGCAAGCCCAGCCTGGCTCAGCACCTGGGGGGGACACACAGAGCAGGGAGTTGGATTCAGTCTGACACATGATCTACACCAGAATTCTGGGCATTTGAGACCATAGGGAACTGAAACAGGAATTAAATAATCCTAAACTAGATAGGACTTCAAACTGGGGAAAGCAAAAGCCAGTATTAGGATTTCCTGCCACTTTCATTGCGGTCATTTTTAAGATTCCCTGTGACAAAACACAGGCACAAAGAAGGCTTCTGTTGTGAAGAGCATGTGGGCTGTATGACACCAGAAAACCTTAATATAGGATGAGGTTAATGTTTTTAACTTTGTAAAACTTAAACTCAACATAAGTTATTTTTACTCCATAGGAGAAATCAGAATAATTTAGGAAGCTCTTCACTGCATTGAAACATACTCTGCAGGCACATTTTCATAAAGAAATGACAAAAGACAACAGCAAAAAAAAGAAAATGACTAAACTATCACCACAACAGATTGATGTAAAGGTAGGAAACTAAAGCTGGGAATGAATGGGTATTTTCTGCCCTTGAAGTGAAAGGCCACAGTCACTTTGCTATTGACCATATTTCTGAAGGTTCTAAAATTCTGAAAAAATGAGGAAAATTGCCATTTGCTGAAACCACCAAGTAGGTACTAAGCATAGTAAGAATGAGGGCAGACTAGAAGAAATCCATATTCAGTGACTGGGTGTTTACATTCCAGATGAAGTGCAGTTCAGATAAACAGGAAATGATGCACATAAAAAATTTAAAATTGCAGCTGATGAAATTATTTCTAAGCATATCATTACAATTTAAGAGTAAAACTTGCCTGTATCATAGATCAACCCACAAAAATATAAATGCATTACTCAAAAGCAAATACTAAAAAATATTTAAAAGAGATAGAGAACTAAATAGAATTTCATGTGTTTCCCACATCTTGAATCTGATGCACAGAAGCATTTATTAGTGCTAGAAAAGCTCCAAATGAGAACAGAAAGGATGTTAAGTGGTAAAAAAATGGTTAAATATTAATTATCTGGGTTAGAGTATTTTCATCACTGTCAGCACAGTCTCTGTGTACAGGCCATTTAGTTGTACACTGATAAACTTATTTTTAGCTCCTTTCCAGCTGCTGCTGCTATTGCCAAAATTTTGCTTTTGTTGTTTACTTTTTTCTGGCAGACAACAATAATAAGTTGCTTGTGCTAGGAAGTGTTGTATTTCAATACCAGGAAGACTGAGCTGATATGCAAAAGAACATTTAAATTATTGTTGCTCAAAGGAGAGAAGTGACATAATGTTGAGATCCTATAGGATCTTAGATATAGCTGAAGGTAGATATATATGGGATTAACAGTAATGATGACAGGTAATTTACCCTCAGAAAATGAATGCATCAATAGTTATAATAATTGGGGGGGGTTTCCCACATTTGATGAAATCTTAGGCAAAAAATTATTTTGCTGGTTGTATCCCTAAGGCCCAGGCTCAGAGCACATCCTAAGACTTCAGTACCCCTCTATGAACTCCTATTCAGGAATCCTTTGAACCAAAGCAGTATCTTTGCTTTACACAGAACACACCAGTGGTTTCATGTAAATGCCCTGACCATACATATAAAGGAAACAAATGTAAGCAAAACAGCGCGGGGTGTTTTCAAAACCAATATTGCAATTTATTTTCTGAACATTGTAACAAATATTATTTTTCAAATAAATTAACCTATCTTATTCTTTACAAAATTGTCTTGATATTCATATATTGTAAAATACTTCATAAAACCCCTCAACAAACACCATTTATAACTAGAAGAATTGTGATCACCATCACACCAAAAGTTCTGCACATTTTTCAAAGCACGGCATTTAAAGCAAGATGTTTTTCTGACCAGTCATCCTCAACTGTAACTTTTAAGAGGAGTTTTTGAGGGCAGGCAAAGTAGGCTACCATGAAGAAATGCAGGACATGAAAAAAAAAAAAATGTATCTCATAGAATCACAGAATAATTTGGGTTGGAAGGGACCTTTAACTGTCCAATTCCCTCTGCAATGATCACAGGCATCTTCACGTCAATGAGGTTGCTAAGATCCCAGTCCAGCCTGACCTTAAAGGTTTCCAGGGATGAGGCATCCACCAGCTCTCCAGGCAACTAGTTTCAGTATTTCACCATGTATAAAAACTCAATTTGCTGCAATTAGAGCTTAGAGGCAAGAAATATTTCCTCATTAAAACTGTCAAATTTACAACAGTGATGAGTCTAATTTTCTTAATATTTTATTAGAAAGTGATAGAAGGGGAGCAGAAAAAAATCCTCTAACCCTAAAAATTATGCAGGAGTCAAAGTCAATTTGTAATATATATGAAGCCAAAAATAGGACAAGGCATTATTCAACTTGTGAAGGAGGGCTTTATTTTCAAAACTAATGTACTTTTTCTCTAACCTCTTCTTCCAAACTGCTGTACTGCCATCATATTAATTTTCCATTCCAGCATTCTTCCTTAGGTTCTGATCTTCTCTGACATTTGAAACGTTATCAAAAAATTGACTTCTCTCTCTCTGTGAAAATATTTAAGAATCCCAGTCTATGTAACTTGAATTATGCTGGACAAGGTTAGCTTATTAAAAGAAGGAAGAAGGAGTAGGAAGCAAAACAATTTGATGAAGTGGCAGAGCTCACTATTCTCACTGCTGAGTGCACTGCTCAGCAGCTATGTTCAATTTGTAGAGCAGAAAAAATTTATTTCCTAATCTGGATCTTTCCTAATAAGCTCAGAGTGCAAATTGTTAGCAAAGAATCACTCAGATTCATGAAAATATCTGAACACATTTATTTAATTGGCTTTAAAAAACTATTGAAAAAATAAATTCTTATAACCTGGCTGTGTTCCAGCCCCTACTAATTCTGGGTTTGGCACTGCAAAACTCAGCTTTTGTTTATAGAAGAGTGAATTTCTGCCCTTTTCCACAAAGTAGAGAGAAGAGTGATTTTTGCAGTGAATATGAATATGTGTGGAGCACAGCCCAGTGTGTAACATTATGCCCGTTTGCCTGACAGTTGACAGCAAAGGTAAAGCTGTACAAATGTCTGATTTTAAACTTGGGGATTGTACTAAAATCAAGTCCAACTGTTCAGATTTTCTCACATTGAAAGTAAAATGGCTTTCAGAATTCAAAATCAGTGAAACTCAACAGAAAGATTACAGGAATAAGGGGAAACACTTCTGTGATGAAGGCCTGTACGTAAAAATCATCTTTCTCCTTTTTCAGTGGACTGAGTAAGTCAAACTCTGCAACCTTTGGTATTTCAAAACATTATTTTCTCCTTTCCAGTCATAGGAAAAAAGCCCTGAAATGTAGCTCTGCACCCAATGTTTTTGGGTAAGAGAATCTTAAAGTACCCATACAAAGTAAAGCAAGTAATTTAAATGCACTGTAACATTTACACTGTGGTAGCACATATAGATGTAACAAGTTCAAGACTTTCTTAAGAGTGTGTATTGCATATGACAACAAGAGTAGTTTGTAGTTTGTTATTTATGCAGCATCTGAGAAGCAGAAATTTACTAGGAGGAGGGAGTATGGAAAAACAAATTTGCAATTTGCTGAAAACTGGAACTATCTTGACATTAAAACATTCCATGTTGAAAATTAAACTTTTTTAAAAATAATTTATTTACAACTTCATAATTTATTTACAACTTTTTACAGAAAAAAGGTTTTAGTGATTAGATAGCCCTTTTATTATTTTTCCAGTGTCACATTGCAGTATTTCTTTTGACCTTTCTTCATAACTTCACATACATTAGATATTATAATATAAAAAGGTCTAATTATCAGGCAAAAATGTGCCTGCTTTGCCTGTACACCTAAGATAAATTGTTGCTGGATTAAAATCTAGATCTGTGTAACATCAATGTATAACAGCAATTCAAACAAACACAGGGATAATGACATTTATTTAACTCCTTCAATCTCATCAGGTTCTCTTACTCTTTATTATTGGCTGCATCTATAAATAAGTAAGTGTGTATTGACTTTGCATGATCCACCTTGATCTGAACAGCATCAAAATCCTGGGTTAATAAAAGGGGAAAAAATACCAGCTATATTGGCAACAAGACAGCAACACATGGTGAACTATGCTGATTAAACGTACAGATGCTATACATATATTAAAATCAGAAATTAAGTAGCAGTTGGAAAAAGAAGGTTCTCCATTTCATAGAAGGAAATTAAACACTCTTACAGCAGGTAATGGCATATTATGGTAATTCATTTACACACTTACTACAGTCTAAACTCTCTTTAATATGGAACCACTCTGTTCATTAATTGGACTTGGGAGAGTAACTGCTCTCCCCTCTCTGTTTGTCTATCTGTATTGTTGATTATTTTCTTTTTATAACTTTGACAAACTTTGTAAAATAATGACACAATGTATTTCTACATTCCAAAACTACAGGTCACTGTAATGTCTGAGTGTGTATCACATGACCTCAGAAACTCAGACATATTTTCTACAGCTACCACAATAAAATAGTCTTCCAGGCTCTGGTTTTAAGTATCAAAAATTAATAATATATTAATTAAACCTAAATGTCCAATGGATATTGAAATTATGCCAATAATTACCTTGCCTTGGGAATGCATTTAGAATGGAAATTTTTATTGCAGATTTGTTTGAGAAATGAATTCTGGGCCAGAAGCTGCAGACTTCATTTCACAAGTGTATGAAAGTATGTGATTTTATTTTTCCCCTCCCCACCCTTCTAGAAGTTCCCACTATGCAGACCTTCAGGATATTTTTAGCACAAAAATATATTAACATGATAAAGTAACCTGTGTTGCAGAGAGACAACAATGCAACCCAGGACGCAAGGCAAGAAAACAAAATACAGAAAATAAACCAGCTGCTCACTTAACAAAATCAAGTCGCCAATCATTTATGGGTATGCATAAAACCCATAGAAAAGTACAACTGTGTACATTATATTTAATTTCATCTTCTGCATTCTATATTAAAATAGCCCTTTACAGACTTCATTTCAAGGCTATAAGGAAATTTCAAGAGGTGGAAAGGAGATACTGTGCAATGTATTCAAGAACAGTAGGGCAAGAGCAAAGTAGGCAGTCTAGTAAGAAATGGTTTGAGCGGTGAGCTATAGATTTTAAACCCCTCTCCATGTGTTTTTTATACATAAATTTTCTATTAGATAGTTAGTACAGGAAAAAACCCACCATACACTGAAATAATCCCAAGAGTACTCTTCTGACTTTCCCCAGACAACAGGCAGTCTCAGTTCTTCTACAGCCATTGAATTCCCATTCCTGACTACCTAAGTGCATGGATTGAACTGGAAAAAATAATTCAAAACCTCATTTTCTCAAAATCTTACCCTTAATGGTTTGGGCAGTTTTCTGAAAGGCAGGAAATTACTCTGAAGCCTTCTTTGACTGCAGAGGCCCTAAACCATCTGATGGATGAACCCCTTTGTACCATGCTGCTCTCGGGGAGCCAGGACTGCCCGTGAACGGCTCCCGCTCCGCTGGGTGGCTCTGTCAGAGGGACAGAAGCTCCCTTGCCTCTTGCTCGGTAGGTTTGGTGGCAAAGGAAATGTGTCTGTCACTAGCTGTGACATGTCCCAGAACAGGATCATTTCACTGGTTTGTCCTTGGAGAATGCCATCCCCTTATCCTCACCCAGGCATTGTCTGAGATAGTGCTATTAAGCCTAACCAAAATCATGCCAAAGAAATATGAATAATTAAATACTGTGTAGAATGAACATTCTCAGTTTCTTGCCCTGACCTCATTTAGTTCAATTAACACAGGCAGGCAGGGATGGAGGAGGAACACATTTTCAGTCATTTCAGTCTTCAAATATTATTGTCTGAATCTTCATTGTCTTACAGCATTGTTTTCTTTAGTTTTACTTATTTCTAGTTGACTTTGCCAAAACTAAATTTATGATCTGATTTTCAGAGGTGACAAGGAATTAAAATGTACACTTTCAATTGAGCTTTAAGCGTCTGGAACATCAATTTAATTTTGGCAAGGGGAGTTGTTAGGGCAATGATGCAGTGAACAGAAACAGGCAGTCTCCTTAAAGGAGCACCTTAGAATGAAAACACAGGCTACAAAGAAGAAGGCATAAAACCAACTCAATAAAGTTAACTTTGGGTGAGAAAAAAAAAATTGTATATTTTTACTGATTGAAAAAATGCTTCTCTTTTTATTATCATTTTCTAAATTAAAATTTATTTCAAAAATGAACAGCAATCAAAATATAATAAAATAGGTGATACTTGTGTGGAAAACAGTGCCAGTTTTGCCAATGATTTCAACAAATCCTTGTTTTGTCATATTCTGCTATAGCTTTAGTCTCAACCAGATCTCAGACTGATCTTGGGCTCTGATGGTGACTAAATGCAGCAGGACCCACATGTATCTGTACTTTAATCAGACTCATCATCATTCACTGGCTGACTAATGTACCTTGAGCCCTATGAAGGGTTATAAATTTTATTGATATTTTCTCTGGAAAAATGCATAAAATATACATATCTATACAGAAAACTGACAATCATTTATTTTAAAATGAATTTAGCTATTGATCCAATTGCTGTTGTCAAAACAAGAGAAGAAATTCTATGTTTAAAATCCTTTCAAATATCTGTATTTTCTTTTTACAAAAGTCTTTCAGAAAAGTCAGCCTAAATATTACAGAGGTGGAGTTTATAAGGGGAGTGAAATTGTGAAATGGTGATTGTGTTTCCTTTCTTTTTGGCAGGTCCCTTAGAACAGAGTTAGCAGTATTTCTGTTCCTACATTTTCCAGGAACACACTCAGACTGGATTCACAGTACACTTCTACAGACAAACCACAGCCAGTTTATGAGGATTAAGAGGATTCACAGGAGGCCCTAAACCTGCAGACAGTCTGCAGAAGTTGTGGTCGAAACATGGTGGAAATTCAAAACCCGTAGATTAGTCCTCCAGACTAATAATTGTTCCTCTAAGTTGAAATGGATGAGTATAATTCTATTTAATGCATATAGGCTTTTTTGGGTTTTTTCTTGACTAACCAACTAAAAAGGGTTATTTCTAAGGCAAGCATAACTGTTCTCCTGGTTATAGAGCTAGTGTTCAGTTTTCTTTCCTTGGTAGATAAGAACTTTCCTAAATAAGTTGTGGTGTTCTGATGGCTTCTGAAAGAAAACAAAATCTTTTAGTCTTTGACAACTATTATATGTTTTAAAGCTAAGGAAAGAAGACCTAGAGTATTCTGCAGTCCTTATTTTATTTTTTACTATAAATTCCTTACCACTTTCCTTACTTTTTCTTAAGAAGTTCTACATTAGATCCCAAAGAATTGTAACACATTTGCTTTTGACAGCAATTTCAGTCTTGGATTTTTGTTGTTGCTATTTGTTATGCTCTCTGCAGTTTCCATATCTCAAAAACAACTTGAAAATGGGAAAAAGTTGGCATTTAAGGGGACACCAACTACCTCAAACAAGAGAGCCAGAACTGAGCCATATGGGATGACAATTTAAGTCATTCTTGGGGTCACCAGGTACCTTGAGGAACTTCTTGCTTTCAGTACTAGGGGAATCAATCGTATTGAATGCCTTGATATAAATCCCCCAGGGATTGCCTGAGCCAGCTCAGTTTCTGAGTCACTAATGAGTCATAATGCTTTGTCAAAAAATTGCTCCCCAGCACTTCAGGTTCAAGTAGAGGGAATTCTGAACTCACACCGGTGCTCCATAGGAGGCCTCTAACAAAGCGAGGCAAGGTCTGCAGGCAGACACAGTACCTTTCATTCTACCACCTGGGGTGGCTGGAGAAATTAGACAGGCTTTCAGGCACATAGGCCTTTTTTTAGGCCTGAAAGAACTTTAAAAACTAGATACTAGTAGAGACCAATGACTCAGAGTTTAGTTAGACATGTATCAATTAGATCAACTTTGAAAGAAAAGATAGTTGGTGACTGTGGAGTATAGGAGATGTAATTAGGGTAAGGCAGAAGAGAGGCAGAGAGATGGTGAGGTTCTTTCAGCCTAGACAAAAGAGAAAGAAAATCATCCTGTGGAACATGGCAAAGAGAGGCAAAGCGATAGAGAATTTACTCTGCCATAAAATCAGTATCTTTCTACAGAGCCCCTGATTATCATGAGACATAAATTTTAGTTCTCAGTATATATGAAATATATTTTTAGGTTTATTTTCTTTTTTTCTTTTTTTTTTTGCCATCTAAAACTCTGCTTTAACAAGTGATGCCATCTCAGCTTTACTGCTTCCTCGCTACTACCTTCCTCATGTACCTGCCACCTTCAATATCTACAGCAAAACTGCACTGTAGCAAAACAAGGAAGTAAAGACAATAATATAATAACTGAAAAGAATAATTGCCTGTAATTGATAAAGGAAAGAAAGGAAGGTTGATAAGTTGCTTGAGATTTCCATTTGTCACATATTCATACAAAATATCTTTTTTTTTCTATTTTTGTGTAAGTTTACTTGGTCTGGATTACAAGGATGGGAGAAATTGTGTCAATATTACCCGTACACAGATGGGACAGCAGAGCCTCCCTCTTGTAAACTCATGTATGTGCATGGTTGAAGGACAGCTTATATCTCTGTGTCTCTCTGCGTCTGCCTTTTGTGGATTACTTTTCAGCAAAGCTACTCTTCTTTCTGTTCCAACATGGCAAACCTCAGTTTTATTCAGTATCTGTCATGTTCATGACATCCCAGATGTTCTTGTTAGTTGTAGATCTGCACAATTACCTAAACAAATTTCCATTTCTTCTCAATACCAATGCATTTAAGATATAATGAAAAGCAAAACTGTTAATCCTGAACATTAATGAGCGCTATAGTATGAGTAGCAAGTGATAAATTTATTCCTGTCACTAAAATACTTCTAATAAGCATGGTGCAGATAAAAACACAAATGTTTTAGATCTCAGTTAGCTAAGTGGTCATTAGTTCCTTCTGGAAGCAGAAGACATTTATTCAACAAAGGGCTTAGGATAAAGACAAAATAAATAGCTCCAGGGCACAAACACAGGGTCAGTGCTTTCACACATCCTGAATGATTTGACAGTGTTTATTTCTGTTTCTAAACAGTAGATGCATTCCTGTAGTAATGATGACTTTGAACACTCACAAAAACACACATACACACCCACACACATGCAAATTCACACATGTACACGTGCACAAGTGGTCATGTGTGGGGAAATGCTTAGCAAGTTGGAAGCTTGATTCTTTCTTTCTTTCTTTCTTTCTTTCTTTCTTTCTTTCTTTCTTTCTTTCTTTCTTTCTTTCTTTCTTTCTTTC
>JAYDZK010000113.1:12978119-12998389 GCA_034509185.1 Euphonia xanthogaster
CTGCTCCTCAGCACCCTGCTCCCCAGCACCCTTCTCCCCAGCGCCCTGCTCACTAGCACCCTGCTCCCCAGCACCCTGCTCCCCAGCACCCTGCTCCTCAGCACCCTGCTCCCCAGCACCCTGCTTCTCCACACTCTATACTCTTCAGCACCCTGCTTCTCTGCCTCCTGGCTCCTTGACCTCCAGCTGCCCACAAGTCCTACAGCCCTGACAGGGCTCACAGCTCCTTCTCCACAAACATCACCCTGAGGCTGCTCTGTCCTGCCACTCTTTTGCCCAATCCAGCGTCCTCTCTCTGGGTTCCAGACAGAGGTTTGATGCTGTACTTGGCCATACCTGTAGGCTTTCCTGCTCCTATTTTCCTTTGCATCTAACCAAATTGTCATTATTACAGTCAGTCATAGTCTCTCTGAGCAGAGAGAAAGCATAAAATCTTTTCCTGCCCTCTATTCCTGGGAATAATAAACATTCTTCAAAACCTCCTTGCATTGTCAGAATGGAGGCATAGGCACTCTGGGCATGTGTTTTTGCTATCAAAAGAGAGATTCAATGTTAAACTGTTTTGCTTCTTGAGACTTCTTTGTTTTAAGAGCAGCCTTTTTCTTTTTTTTCTTTTGAGTCTCATAGAATTTCATCCACCCAGGAAATAAGGGCTTGAACCCAAAATTAACTCAAAGCAAGGACTCTCCTTCCATGTATTTATGAGTCGATAGTGTGTAATTTTTTCTCAGTCCTAGTAGTTGTACAAATTCTGTAGGTAATTGTGTGGAAAAAAATAGGAGAAAAAAGAGGTTTATTTTTAGACTGTTACTCAAAAAAACCCAGTTTTTCCATCTCAGCTAGCATGTAGTGACTTCCCTTAGAGAAATAGAAAAATTAAAAGACAGGCATTCAAAATAAACCTCATAACAAATAAGCTATGTAACTGTCACCTCACAACATTTGTTTCTTGACACTGCTGATTTTGCCAGAGAAATAATGTCTTCCTCTGGGACAGAGTTATTTTTTTACAATATTACTGAATTCAAGTTGCACACCCTATCTCTGTGAAACAACACTTGGCGTCTGCAGTCCCGAGTTCAGAGGAGTTGCTTACAAAGTCAATGGGTCTTAAGGTGATTTTTCACATTGATGAAGTTGAAATATAATATCAATTCATTGTATTTATTAATGACATGCAAGAAATTGGAGGGAAGGTAAAGTTTTGGGTGTATATATATTCCCATGCATGTGTAATATATATATATATATGAATGAATACACACTTGTATACACATAGCTGTGTGTACATCTGGGAGAATATACATTATGTACATATATTGCAATATAATTTATACATATACTATTAACAAGTCTGTGTTTGATTATTTAACTTGGAATTATTCTGAGTTTGTATTTTGTACTTTTTAACTTATAAGCCACTGGGGAAATAAAAGTGTTTCTGAAAGGGGAAAGAGGTGGGTCAAACAGCTTTGCACATCTCAATCAGTGTGGGAAAGTTGGTGAGACTCATCTGAGTGAAGTAACTTGCAAGGAAGAGTAGCACTGTCCCTAGGTTTGCTGAAATATTACATGAAAACTGTTTCACTTAGGCCACATTTTGTGCTGGACTAGAAGCAAAGTTTAATTACTGAGTGTAACCTGAAGGTCAGGGTCTCCCATCTGAGAGGTGACAACTTCACAAGACACGTTGGCTTGATCACTGATTGAGCAGCTAAGTCCATGACAAAATTTTTCCATAGAAACAGAAGTACTGCCCCATGACAGACCACAAAGTGAAAATTTATTCCAATGGCTTTATATAATTCATGAGGAGTGGAAGGGTTGCTTTCCTTCAAAAATAAGCCTTCCCAGATAGCATTGTGGCATATGTTCCCATATGAAATCTGCTTCTCCTTGGAATCCTGCTAAGCCCATGGCCTCAGTAACATTCTGTTAAAACAGTGTTTACAAGGTAGTAAAGAAAAGGTATTTTATTTATTAAGTGCTAGCTCTGGTGCCTTTCATTAAATGCCCCTTGATCTTTTATGTCAGATGACTTTATTGTAAAGACTAAATGAGAGAGCCCAATTTATTTCCTCAATATGATTCATTACATGACTCTCCTTTTCACCTTTTCCTGGTCACCTTTCCAATAAGTTCCAATATTTTCAATACTTCCTTCTACTGAAAGCTTCTGAGCCTCTTTTTTTTTTTCCTTTTTTTTTTATGTTCATTTCAGAACTCTGTTTTGCTATCCATTTCTGCACGCAAAAACATTGGCAGCACTGCAGTCAGTTGTCTAGTTGAAAGCAGATCACTGAGAGTTTTCTATTGTTCTGTGAGCTTTCTCTCTCTGACATCCAATAAATTTCATCCATTTTTCTGTCCATTGTTTTAAACTAATGGACATGACATCACAGATTTATGGACCATCACAGAATTGCTGTGCACTTGAACCTGTAAGCAGGTCCTTTCATTATGTTCTCCATTAGGATAGGTAAGCCAGTCTTCAAAGGGCGTTTAGCAAACTCCATCTGTTTAAACTGAAATCATAGTGGGGCTAAATTCAGGCACAGTCACAAGAGGCCACAGTGAAGATGAGGCAGCAATATGATTGCTTTCAGGAGATCAAGAGTCATGTCATCACATCACACTGCACAGTGACATTTCTAGAGGAGGAAAAAGGAAGAGAGGGGACAACCTTTAGTTACTGCCCTGTGTGTGGTGCCAGCACAGATAAGTGCTGGGACACATACTGACAAAATCACTATCAGTTTTCACTAAAAGCTGATTTCCCCTTCCCATTTTCCTGAACAAGTCCTAATGGAGATTATCTTCTGAAAAAGCATTCAAAACCAGAGTCTGAACACCTGGAGTGCAGGGGCCAGGGACTTGAATTTTACTGTTGCTTTGACCAGCAGTACCAGAGCATGCTCATGCATTGCTCCACAGCACAGGGGCAAGAACACCTAGGACTGCCTGGGAGACAACAGTGCCAGCTGAGATTTTGGGAGCACAGGGCTTGCTGGGATCTGTCCCTTCTAAAACAGTCCTGCCCTCTGAAGCTTTCACAGCACAGTGCTGTTTTCTATAAAATCCTTCTTCACAACACTTATCATGATTATAGGGGATTTTGTGCAAACTCTGTGCATTAAGTGCAAGATCAGAGTGGTGTAAAAGCTCTCTGCTGTATCTGCTGCTAATTTAGGACTATATGCTACATTAAGGCTTTCCTACAGAGCACAAAGATCTTTCCTCTTTACCATCTGAATAATGAAAACCAGAAAGATATCTGCTTTTAAGATAAACCACCCAGTGTATGTTTCTTATGTTTGGTGAGCTGAAAAATAGAAACTATGGCCTAAACCACCAGCTATGGATTATCTCACTGAAAAATCATAGAATAGCAACAGACTATTAATTATCTTTCCTTACTATAAACTACTGAAATCACTCTGTAAATGTTTTTCTTTTATAATGATAAACATTTCTGTCACAAAGTTTGTATAATTAATCACTTTTCAATTTAAGGGACCATCTCATTTTCACTGGGAAACAGTTTATAAAAACATTCAAGAGTGAAAGATTGTTAATAAATTTTTCAAAGTACACTCCACGTTTTTTTGGTTAAACAGTCGCTCAGTATTTGTGGTATGTTTGCACTGACATTCAGACTATGTCAAATTATGCAGCTAAACTGTTTCCACAGAGGAAATGGCACTAAAAAATCATGGACTTGGGAGTTGTTCACTATTTCTCAATTTAGCCTCTGTAAACAAAATTTAAACTTTTAAAGAAAGGTTGTTCGTGGCAGTTTAATGGGATGAAAACTGGAAAAGAGACAATTAAGATTCTCTGGTTATGTTCATTCCCCAAGCTTATAATACTACTCTTAAACAATATGAGAAACCAAGTATTTTCTCTTCAAACTTCTTGTGTTCACATCAAAGAAGGAAACAATATATGGAAAATGATTTTGTCATATCCATTCAGCTTCCTTAGCAGCCCTGCAACTCCCCCCCCCGAGTGTCTTCTAAGATTGTTGAGAAACAGCACCCCCAATGTCTTTTCAGCTATTCAACCTGCAGTAAAGCAATCCTTTCCTTCAATGTAATATTAGGACAGTCTTTTAAGGTCTGTGACTGAACAGGGCTCCTTCCATCTCAAAAACATCTTTCATATGGCTAACAATATGAAACTATCAACTATGTCAACAATCTTGTGGCACTGAAGGACTTAACTGAAGCAAGAAATTAATTTGAAAATACAATTCTCCATTTGTATTTCCAAGATTCCTATGCTATGTTTTCAAACTACCCAGGACATCACTTTTGTAAAAGACAGGCTGTGTTTGGCTTTTAATGAAGCTTTAATTGGCATTCTTTGTGCACTGACATTCTATTGCAAGCAACCTAAACTTTTGAGCTCAATCCCTCAAAATATTTCACATATTTCTGACCAAAGATGATATTTTCCTGGACTGAATTTTTAAATATGTAAAATTAGGGTGTGGGTTTTTTTTTCCTTCAAAAAAAAGAGTTTACAAGTAAGCAAAGTTAAGCAAAGTTGGCTCTCAGCTGTTCAATGACCTCTTCTCTATAGGTTTTATGTTACTCTTCTTTTCCCATAATGGCTTCAAATTTCCTACATGTTACATTCACAGAATTTCCAGAAATTTATCTATCATGGGAAGTTGACACTACTTGTGAAGGCAGAAACAAGCCATGAAGCAATGAAACTGTATTTCCATGTTACAACAGCTGGGAAGGACACAGATTAATATCAAATCGAGACAAAAGTTTTTGCTTGCAGAATATCAGTATATAATAATTTAATATTTTATGCTAAAGTCAAAGTTGTGTGTCATGGCACTCAAATTACCATTTTGTTGCCATTATAATTCTCAAATTATTCTGTTTATTTTCAAACAAGTATTTTGATACTTGATTTCCCATCTTGGTATGAAAGAAAAAGATTTCTAAATATTTGTAGACATTTGAATAGAAATGCATATACCTACTTGACATACAACACAATATTGACCACAATTCAGAATGGAATTCTTTCTACTATATTTGCACCATATACCCAGTCTCTTTTTCTGAGTTGCATCTCACTCATGGCCTCATATTGGCTCAGTTCCAGGTAATACAAACACAAAGACCATTTTTCTGGAGATATGCCCAGAACAATTTAACACTGCACATGTAAAAATTCAAGTAGCACCTGTGCCACTACAAACCTCATCAGCAGAATTAGACACACACCTCAAAACCACAGCCAAAATGTAATTGATTGAATCACATTTAAACTGGTGGATGCTGTGAAAATGTATAACCTCATTTTTTTCTGTTCTCCTGTGACACTGAGAACAAGAAGAATGCACATAGAGGCAAGAGAGTTGTTTTCAATATGTGTAACAGTGTAATGCACAATTTTAACTGTAGCAGGAATTAAAACTCCTTCATTCCTTGATAACTACTGTTTTGCTGTGCATGGTCTTGTATAATTGTTTGCACACCTTAGAGAGACTGCCAGGAATAAAAGAAAAAGAAGGGGGAAAACAAAATGGGGGAAAAAAAAAAAAAACAAAACCACCCTAAAAACCTATAATAAATAATAGCTATTCTTGTGTCATGATTCATGTGAGATTTAGCCATGATCTGATGTTACTAATTTCCAGACAGACAGTCAAGACATGTTTAGACAGCAATGCGTTCAAGAATGTGCTAGTGGAATTGTTTACAAATTTAAATCAATCCTCTTTTTAGTTGTGTGATGTTTACTCCACAGATTTTTGCATGGGATTCAAAACTTTACACTTGATTTATAACTAGCTCACAAATGCTCCAGTAAAGCAATAGTGAAGAAACACTTGAGTGGTGATCTATTCATTGTAAGTATACATGGGTAAGGCATAATAATGGTGAGGTTATGCTTGTTCTCAGCTCACAATGGTGAGTGAGAGTTCAAGGATTGCCAGGTGAAGGATTCTTAATAATTTCCCTCATGTTGCCCCCATATAAATGAGGATACTGAAAAGCTACAGAAGGAGAGGCCATGCTGGAAACTGTCAGTTCTAGCTTCTCAAAGCTTTCATTACCCATGTCATGTGTGATGACATAACAAAAAATTCTTTGATCTTGTGAGAAGACAAAAAAATAAATTGCATGTTAATTGTAGTATGAGAGACCTCACACGGCTTTTTAAACAGGCAAAGGGTTCCTGAGATCACCCATTTTACCCATTGTCAAGAAAGGCCCACCTCTAGCTTAGAAGCCACTTCTCTGGCATAATGGGGAAATATCACCTCAGACAAACCGAGTAGGTTTTCAAAGGGATGTGCAGCAGGTTCACTAACAATTGCCTCTATTAGTCAATGGGTAGTTAATAAACACACTGCTTTGAAAATTTACCTCGGCATGTCCACTCTCCTTTCAGCTGTACAATGGCAGCAGCCAGTTTTCTAAAGAAGCTCCACCCAGTCAGCCTTTCCAGCTGGGAGGGCAGGAGGACATCTGTCTCCAGAGCCAGTGTCAATCATATTCTAACAATCAGTACTTCTCCACAGCTGAATTTATTATTTGCACTAAGTGATCTGTTTCTCTCAACTAGTCTTCTAAACTCCCTCTTATGAGGCTTCTGATTATGAGATATAAAAGTCTGTCTCTTGCATGTTTTTATTTCTAAAAGGTTTTTTTTTGTCATTGAGATATCACATTCTTTATATACGAAATTCTAGATTCTTTCCTGATGCATCTTCATGCTTTTACCCCATAATATCCCTGCCTGATTTGTCCCTCACTCTAATGCTATTTCACTTTACTTGTGTTTTCTCTCCTTCTGCAGTAAGACTCTTGCTCAAGAGAAGGGTCTGATGTGTATTGCACATTCTCCCAAGCAGAGAACTTTTCATCCTGCAATTTGTGAAATGGCACAAATACCAAACAGCAAAATAAGAAATTATTACATATAAAGCATGCTAAGTAATTATGATAAAGTGAAATATGCCTCAAATAGACATATGCTTCAAAGGTTTCAGAGGAAGCCAGAAACAAATCCACCTGTTATGTGCTTGTCTTTATTAATAAGTTGTTATTTAATTTACCCATCCAAAATATTTATTAAGGATATTTTACGCTGTGATACAATTTGCCGTATTATGTCTCCCTCCGTTCTAACATGAAATCATCAGAAACACTTAAAAACAGAAGGTATGAATTCTTCAGGGCCCTTCAAACAGAAATAGGATTTTTTCCTGTGCAAAGAGTCTAACTGGGAATCTGACATGTAAATTAGCAAAGAGGCTGATGTCAGCTTCCATATTAACTTCTTTGCAAAGGTAAGACACTAACTTCCATTTTAGATGCTCCCAAACTTATCCCCATATGCTGAATTTTAAAAGACCCACAGCTGGTTTTGTTTGGCTTTGTCTCACAAGAACTTCTGACAAGCAAGATATTGAGTGTAAGAAGGAAAAATTGCATGCAACATATGTCTTCATAAATAGCAGTGGCTCATCATGTGGCACTTATGTTTGTGTTTACTGATGTTTGAAGAGTGATTTGTGAATGTATTCACACCAGCCTTGTTCATTTCCCTTATTATTACACTGTAGTAATGTGCAGTTTTAATCTTTAAACTGCTTTCATAACAATATTCCCTCTCATGTCTGTGTGCAGATATGTCTAAGTCTCCAGCCATCTATGTAGGAAAAGGTTGATAATGAATATCTGAATAATCTGTATAGCTGGACAAGTAGCCAGCATGAGAACCTTTGCCGGATGTTAGTGATTCAGAGGAAAATGGTGATTTAGATTCCTGGTGGAAATAGATATGTGCGCTCATATTTGATTTGAAATTTTCCTTCTGTACCTCTGGGTAGGAATAACCACAAAATGTTGGATGGCAAATACAGCATCTAAACTAAAATACATTGTATCCACTTGACCTTAATAAAATATCCATTAAAAAAAAAAAACAAAATCAAACACTCACATGGGTATGACAGGCAGCAGGTTCTTAATGATATTTTGTTCCATATTTACTTTTCTGAATTTTTTTCCAATTCTCCCCAATTATGACATCTCTTACCATGTTAAATATTTCCTCTCCATTTTTAATGTTTAGACAGGATTCTGTGAAGCTACTGCATCTTTCACTGCTGGTCATTTAGCCCAGCAGTAGATATTTCAGCTCAGTCTATGCATTATACCGGCTCTGTGTGAGTATTTTCCTTTTATTCTGATTTTCGGACACAACAAGGATTGTTATTGACACAGATAAAAATCAACAAAAGATCTCAAATAAATGTATATCTTATCATTCTTGTTTTAAAGGTATTTATTTAAATGCTTCTATTTTAATTTCAAAAGTGGCAGGTTACTTTATCAGCTGTTGAGTGAGCGGATTCAAGCTCAGGATATGCTCAGGAAATCACATACATCCTCAGCAGCCCTAGATAAGGGCATGTTTATGTTAGCACTGCTCTGTTTTTAGTACTTGAAAAATAGGGTCACAGATATTTCAAGATGGTTTGAAAACTGTCTCTTCTAGAAAAGATTTAGAGTAAAATGAGGCCATGCTGAAAATCAAGGGAGTTGTAATTACTATTTGGATGATCTGGAAAGCAGCTTTTCACCCATGAGCTTTTTTTTCTCTAAACAAGGCTGGATGATTTTATCAAATTAATGCTGTGGATGTGTGAAGGAGGTGTAGTATTGTCAATAAAAGCCTTAATACTTAGCGGGTATTTATTAGATACCTGTTTGACTAGTTATGAGGCATAAATTAAAACAGGACTGAAATAGGTAACTATTTAGCTAAAATGGGCAAATTCAGAGATACCCCATAAAGCTATCTTAAGAGGTGAATTTAAGTGTGTTGTGTATAAAGCAGTAACCTAAGAGAAAAAATAGTGGCAAGAGACTGCCACTATGTTACCCTGCCACTATGTTACCCAATGTTACCCTTTATCTGTGCACTTCAAGAATCCTTGCAAACATGATTTTTAACAACCTAAAATCTTAATGCCATCCATGCAAAACAATCACTATAGGTACTGTCAATTTGAGTAAATACATGTTACAGCTTAACACATGGGTTTTTTTGTTTGTACAAGCAGCTGCAAAACTGTGGATTGTGTGAAAGAGGCCAGCACAATGTTGTTCTGTTCTGCCTTTTCTCCTGCACTCTACTTCTCCCACCTTCTGAAGCAGCACCTATCCACCTTCACATACACATGCTGAATTCCTGGAGACTCACATTTGCTTTTGTTTTAAATGAAAATGTGCTCAGAATTACTTTCATAGCTTTTTCATGTGGGATCTCACTGAATTTTAACAGTTTCCTGTTTACTTTCTCATCTCTCTCACAGTGGATTACTCATTTAAATCATCGTCAACATTAATGCTTAGCAGCATGAGCCTTAAACCAAGAGGATGTTTCATACCACTTTTACCTGGATGTATTGCAGAAACCATATACTGATCATGTAACTTCATAGTAAGGCTTTTATTTTTTTTTAAGACAGCCACAAGATTAGGCTTTCAGAAACTCACTCATATGGTGAGTGCCAATCCCATTCTGATGCAAGTGAACCTGTTGTCAGTCATCCCACGCAATTGTGTATGAATGTTGATCCTCTTTTCTGCAACAGTCCTTCACACTGAGATCACAGTCTAGGACAGGAGTGTCAACATTATCCAGCTGTGTAAGTTCATCCTTAAATACATCAGCCATTTTCCCTATTTCTGAAGTAGCTGACTTCAGGGGAGGAGGGACTTTCAGTTGTGCTGAGAGTACAGACTGCACCTCTGGGAATATGCGTGCAACCCAGAAGGCCTGGTGTTCTCATGTTAATATTAATACACTGGATCCTCTTCCAGCTGACTTATTTTAATAATGGAATTTGAGCTTAGGGAATAGACCTAATTTGTAGAGTTTTATATTCAAACAGGAACAAATTCACATAATTGTTTTTCTTGTGCAACTGTCCACATCCCCAGAAAGCAGCTGAATTCTCCAGATTTCACTTCTTAAGGGTAGAAGCAACTTACAAAGAGAGATTTCAAGGGTACTATAGAACTCCTTTGGAACTGAGCAGTTCAGGTTTGCATTTCACCTCTCAGTCACAAGGTTACAGAAATGGGACACAGATTTGGCCTCTGAGTAAGGAAACTGTATATGAGCACAGACTCCTGCACAGAGAGTATTACTGGTCACAGCTCTTAGTTTAAGGATTTATGGGTGGATATATCAGCATCTGTTCTGCATCACAGCTTCTGACGTGGAGAAAGAATCTCCCACAGTGATTTCAGCAAAGACAAAACAGCAGACAAAATTTTGGCCCTGAAAACAAAGTATTTGGTTCATTGGTTGGTTGGTTGGATTTTCTGTATATAGTCAGTCTTCCTGCTTTAAAATCCTGCACATGTATTCGACCTCAATAGTTAAAATTGGGTCACTGCATGGTTTTATCATCTGTACATACTCTGTCAAAATAAAACAATTTGCATTTTAACTGGCAAAAAGAAAAAAAAAGAAGTTCAATATCATTTTGTCTTCTTCTCTACACAACTTTGGCATTCTTTGTCAGAAGCCTGGTAAGCAGTCTTTCCCATGTAAGCTGGGTATGATGTCTAAAAAAGATATAAACTTATTTCAGACTGAAGAATTTTCTTTTGAAGAAGTTTCATAGAAAGGTGTCACTCAAAAATGGGTTTTGCTCCTTGCTTTACATGACATCCTCCTCATTCTTTCAAAACAAATGCAATCACTTTAATTGATTGAACAAGTCTTCAAAGGTTTTGAATCAAATGTGCAATGTTTGATTTCTCAGCTACAGCATATCAACACTCACAAGTTTGTACCAGTGACATATTTGGTTTTATATCTGTCTTTTAAAATTAAAATATATTTTTCTGGTGTTATTATTGGTTAGATACTGTCATTCTCTCTGGCTTCTTTCATGACCTTTATCACTGTCATATTTGAGAACCTAATTAATAAGATTAATTCAGGCAATCTGATAAGTCAAACAGTCTGGGGAAATGGTAATGGAAAGGAGGTGTCTTTACTTAGTTTCATTCTGCTGAGGAAACAAAAACTTAAATACTAGAAGAGAGAAATTATAAGAATCTCTTTTATGGAACCAAAGAGAAACAACTTGAATAAGATATTATCTCTAAAAAGAGACTATAAGAAAATTATAATGAAACAAGAACCAAAATTTAAACTTTTTTAAGACAGACTAAAACTATGAAAAGTAACATCAATAACACCTCACCAAAGGACATGGTGGCACAGAAAATTCTAACCAGCACCTCGTCCATGAAGTGCAATCTGACCCACTACAAACTGGGATATTAAAGTCAGAATTCACTCAGAACACTACAAATTCTTCAAGTGTTGCTGTGATGGGTCAGTTTGGCCCTTGCTTGAAGGCATGATCTGGAAGTGACGTGTATTGTTTGTTGTAATTTGGGAGGAATGGGTATCAAGGAGCATTCACAGGAATACAGGCTAATTTACTGTCAAATGATTGGACCACATATTGCATGTTTTAAGGCAATGAGAGCAGAGATGCTGTATACAGGAAGGAATTTAATTTCTCAGAGGACAAAAATACAGCATGAGAAAATATCTGACTGTCAGACAGTAGCTTTGAAATTGCACATTTGAAGGGTGCTAAAGATATTAATGAATGAACAGAATGGTTTGAGTTTAATGGAAGCAAACACCATTTCAGGGGTAATTATTGAGATGTATATTTCTGCTGAAGCACTACCCCTCATTTACTTCAACCTCTTCCAATTTTACAAAATTGGCCATGAGAATTATGGAAAAATATCTCAAGAATGGCTGAGCGCTGTCAGCCCCCTCCTGCAGACAGAATGAGAAAGAGTTTTAAGAAGCAGCACTGTGAGAAAAGTCACATAATTATTCCACCGTAGAGTTTAGCACAGACTACTGAGTGGAGATGGGTTATGTGCCCAGGTTAAATTGTTCAAACACATTTAGCAACAAATAGACATTAGTGCAACATCTAGTAATGTGTGTCCAATCCCTATTTATCTGATGATTAAATTCTTTTCTGATAGCTTCTGCCCTGAGAAAATGTCCTGTATGTAGCAGTAAAAGTGCTGAAAAGATAGAATATTTCAGATCATATACAGTTTCCTGAAAACAGACTTTTTTTTTTTTTTTTTGCAGAGACATAGGTGCCACGTGCTCACTGCCTGTGTCTGCAGGCTGATTTCTTCACCCATGGGGTATTTGAATGTTAGCATAAAATGTCTCTTATGTGATCTCTCCTTTAATAAGGAAATTGTGAAAAAAGGCTCCTTTGGTCTTTTTAGTCTAAGTCTAAGCAGTCTGAAATTCTGAATGTGCTTGGTAAAGTCTGCTGCTACTGAACTCGTTTAAAGTGCTCATGAGGAAGATGTAGTGTATATGGGTAATAACCTTCACGGGAAGAAAATAATATAGAAAGGGAGAGGGATGTGCTGCACTGAGCTGCTAGCACTTCTGATCTCACCAATGCTATTTTATTAGAAGCAAATAGAGATCCATAAGTCTGCCTGCCTTTTGGGATATGTCATTAAGTAAGGGTTTTCAGTATCACAATTTGAATGGGAACAATAACAGCTGAAACACTTTAAAGATATACACTTCAGTCCGCCGTGCAGCGCCTTTTCCAGCCCCTTGGAAAACTTTAATTTGGAAATAACCATTGGAAATGTCCAATGTAAATATTTAAGTTGATTATTCTTATCTTGTGCATTAGTTGAAAAGCCCAAGAGTCTGCCAAGCAAACAATCCTGAGGAGTTCTTACAGAAGAACAAGACATTCCAGTTACAACAGTGAAAATACAAACAGGGTTTCTCCTAACAATTAACAAAAGAATAGAAACAATGTGAGCATTCCACTAGATACAGAACAGTGCTAGGGGAAGTCCTTGTCAGTTGGAAAACAAATATTTTCTGAAAAACTATTGATTACATTTGAATGCTTGTTAAAAAAAATAGTCAAAAGTTTAACTTTCCTTTACTAGTCATAGATATGCTTTTACTCCCCCCAAATTATTTTGTCTTACATTTTTAATAGTGTTTGTATTTTTGTATTGTAACACCTAGGCAAAAACAAACAAAAAAAAAGGGGGGTTGGTTTTGGTTTTGTTGTTTATTTGTTGTTCTTTTGACTGTATACAATATGAGGCTGCTCTGTGGATCCCTCATTCATGCAGGGGGAGTGCTTATCAAAGTGGATAGTTTCACTTGTGGCACTGCCTTGAAGGATAATTTTCCCATGTCACTGTGGGCACCATTACACACGATGCTGCGTCAGCAGGAGACTGGTTGTGTCACTCTCAGCATTCATGTCACAGGAATGCTGAAGTTCCACAGGAGAACATTCCCTGCCGTGGGGTGGTCTGCACAGAAGCTCACCCTGGAAACATGGCTATGGAGCAAGTCCCTCTACATCTAGTGGCACCATGACTCCACATAGCACTACAGGGAAATTTGCAGCCTACCTAAATCCACTGCACCACATAAAGTGTGGGATTTGATTCATCCAGTATTCCACCTCTGCCCACCTATAAACACTGCAGAGTTCCCAAACCCAGCTTTGTCTCAGTGTGATAGATAATAATAGTGCTGTGCTTTTTTCAAAAGTCCTTTCTAACAGCCTCCAGATGCCCACTGCCAGCACAGTCCATACACTTCACCAAGAACAGTTGGCTCAGAATCTGGTACTCTAGAATTTTCTGAATATATTTTATTGTTTTAATTGTAGTTACTGAGGAATATCTTCTTCAGCATAAAAATACTAACTTAAATTGAACTAAACTATTTCAAAAAATAGTAACACAGAAATAACTCCTGAGAATATTCTCTTGCCAAAGGTGAAATTGAAGTAGAGTGGCACATTCAGATATTCCTGCACATCAAGAATTCTACTTAGTTTAACAATTGAACATTCTGAATCAGTTAATCATTGTTGCTGAAATGCATATTTGAAATGTGAAAAATTGTGTAAAAGTAAGTAGAGATAAATCAAATGGGGATTAGAACAATTGTTATTGACCCACTGAGAAGAAATGAACCAAAAATCTGAGTTAAATGTTTCTACAGAGATTTCAAAAATCAAAAATGATGATACATGTTTAGGAGATCAAATATATATGGATGAAAATTCTTCTAAATTATAAAAAAAATCTTCCAGAGAAGATTGGTGGTTTCTACATACATATATATGTGTGTGTGTCCACATGTATGTGCACGTGTGTTTATATACATTGTTGGGTGTGTACACACATATATGTTGTAAAAATGTATGAAATATATGTATTACTTTGCAGTGCAAACAATAGCAGCAATATCACTGCAGCTGAGCACACAATGACACACTCATCCCTGAAGTCTATTCACATCTCATACGTACTCCCAGAAATGAACTTAAAGTCTGCAGCACAAGACAGATCATTTCCTTTCTTCCTCCCCTCTGAATGTGCCATCTGACCTAAGGGCTCCTCAAAACAACCCAACGCATGCTGCTGTAATTTCCTGGTTATAAAGTTGGAGCTCTTCTCCCTCTCTTTTCATCACAAAGTCCAGCAATAATCTGTTCCTTTGTCAGGTGTCCAAAATCCCTCCATGAAAGTTTCCATTCCATTCTCCACTGATGTTACAGATTCATTGACTATTTTTCTTTTTTTCACTACCAAAAAATAATCTTCCTGCAGAAACACAGTGCCTTTGAGTAGTCTCCACACTCTAATTTTGTCCTTAATATAATTTTCTTCTTCTTTCTTTTCCAGCTGTAGCCATGTCCTAATTTTAGGTTATTGAACTTAGTCCATCAAATCTACTTCTACAAAGAAACATTCCTCTCCCACATAATTATCTTTCCATCATCTCTTTTAACTGTAGAGTGGTCCAGAGCTATGTTTTCATTTGGGTCCTGTGTATTTTGATTTCTGCATGCAGTTACTGAGGGATTTTTCCCTCACAAAAGAGTATTTATTTAATGATGATTACCTGATGATGGGATAAATGGTTTTTCCCACTAAGCTAGCACCAGAAATTAGACATTTAGCTTCTTGTTCTCCAGATGTACAAAGATCTGTGGAAATTAGAGGAAGTTCATTCAAGAACTGGAATGAAAGTTAGAGGAGGAATATTTGAGCCAAATGTGTGAGAAAAATGTCTCTCAAACTTCCTGCCAGAAAATGGGTGCCAGAGAATGAGAGAATGGCCCTGAAAGAGAAATATTCATCTATTTCTAATTTGTGTCCTAGATTGTGACTTTGGCATAAGGCATTTGGCATTACCTCTGAGGTATCTCTTGCTGCATGACATTGAGATTCACTTCCTCAGTGCCTTCCCTTCAGTCTGAAAGGCTGGAATTTATCCTGATATCCAAAATAGTACCTTTGCCATTTGAGGCACCTAAAGAGATTAGGTGTTTTGGTTTTTTTATGTGTCCTACATGTTTAAACTATCATTTGGGCACTTGAGTACTAGGTTAATGCTGGACTAAACCTATTTAGCAAATTTCACACACCCAAAATTACATCATTTCCGACATGCAGTGTAGCAAGACCTTCCACCCACCTTACCACTCCCTGCTGAGCTGCACCTGCTACCTTGTGTGCACCCAAATCCACGCTCCAGGATAGTGGGCAATAAAACTCACAGTCAGAGTAAAAGATGGCCAAATGCACCCCAGGAAGTCCTCCAAGAATTGGTAAGAGTGGGAGCGACTTTACAGGGAAAGGTAAAAATGTCTCAGTGAGTCTACATTAATGTTGCCAAACTATTTTTTGAAAACTAACATATTGCAGGCAATTTACAGTCTACAGTATTAGTTAGTAAGATAAAATATCCAGATTCAACCAGCTAAGAAATCCCCTGTTTTCTGACCTTTCTCATGTAACCTATAAAATATAAAGCCTTTCAAAAACAAATTTGGAAGTAGAAAAGTATGTACAGGTAAAAGTAACATCAGGTTATCAGATATTAGTTTATATTCCAATGTCACTTCCTAGCTGTGAAACTCTTTAAAAGTTGTGAAAAATTTAGGCTAACTCAGTAACAGTAAATTAGATTGCTCTAGATGGTATTTCCTCTGTTATTAGTGTATGTGTGTGGGCCTAAAGATAATTTGCATAGAACAGTCTGTATTACAGCAAGATGGGGCAAGCACAATCTGTTTCCTTTGGTTCAACAATTGCTCATTCTGTAGCCAAAGAATAAGGTGGGGCGGGTTCCTTCAGGTTCTCTCTGCTTAAACTTTTTCTTTGGATCATTGTTGCATCTCACATTTGAGGTATGGAAAGTGACATTATAAAACCTAAAGTAATTTCTTTGAGGGCTCTCTGTTTCATTCCCACAGCTTCTCAACAGGACTTCTTGGCTAAAGAATGCCCCCCACTAACAGAAGACCAGGTCTACCAATTTGTGGTGAGAGCCCTGTCAGATCAGGTCTGCGTGTAAGGGTGTCAGTGGCTATGTAAATAAAACAGATGAAGAGCTATAGTCTTATCCAAAATCAGATGGTATTGCTCACATCTGTGCAGGTAAAGACTTTTCTCTCACCTTCACCTACACTGTGTGCTGCAAACAGTATATGGTTCACACTATGACCTGAACCGCACTTCAGTACATCTGAGAAAGTCTTAGCACAGTTTTGTGCCAGGCAGAACACTAGCAATTAATGAGACAACAAAGTGGGAGACTGCTTGAAAGTGTACTCCAGCCTTCAGTTAAATATTTTAGATATACCTCTGACAGTGGGAGAACAGGTGTCTGAAGAAGTGGGGTGTTTTGGGTGCTCTTTTTCCCTAACATGGATTGAAATTAAGTAAACATGAGCAAGACTAGTGGTTACAAGCAAATTTTGCAATTGTGCATATGAGCATTTTCAAAAGCAGAAGTTGACTTGGAATATCACCACCTTTCCATGCCTTTCTTGAGGTCCTTCATTCTTTATTTGCACAAATGGGGTGAATATGCATTCCTGAAACACTTTTTGGGTGCTTTAAAGTGGCACTCAAAGTTAGAAAGTATTCTGCATTAAAAGTGTTACAATTTTACTGCATATCAAATACACATTCCCTCAAGAACCTCATACATTTGTTTTAAATGGCCTGCTGTTTTATTAAGTTAGTTGGGTTTGCCTGTGTTAAGTTTATGGCTTTCCAATGAAATGCTTATTTGGGTTCCTTTTCAGTGGAGAAGTGTCCTATGGCCTACATCATGTGTAATGTGGTCACAGCTATTTTAAAAGGTAATTCTCAGTGGACCTCAGAACAGCTTATCCTACCTGAAAGGTGTCATTACTTCATGACCTTAATGAATGACTGTTTAATCTTTTTTTTGTGATCACAAAAAGGAAAAAGAGTCCAACAGTGCTGGATGACAGGATGTCCTGAGATGAGAAATTCATGAGAATTTCTGCCTTTGGATCTATAAACTTATTTGTCCTCTTGCTGTGGAGCAGAGCCATGCAGCATGAAAAGCCACTATTTAGGTGTCTATAATATTTTAGAGCTGAAAGCATAAAATGCTCCCAATGCTGTCATCTCTTCTTAGGCTTACATAATCAGAATTATTACAGATGTACCCAGGACAAAAATTTTTAATAATTTTTAACATTTCATTTCACTGCTTGATGTGGCAAATACCAATCTGATGCTAATGCATTCAGTAGCTTTATATTCTAAGAGTGGGTTTTTTTAGCAGCACTTTCAGGTTTATTTAGACAGCCCTTGCTCTTTTTAAAAACAATTGATGTCCAGAAATCCTGACACTCGTTCTGTTAAATATCCAAACACAATTTCTCACGTCTTTTATGAACTGGACTGGGTTAAGACATTTTAGAGCAACTGAGAAAGGGGCACTTAGCAACAAAGGTGTGCAGATCTTTGTAATGCCATGTTTACTTCCAGACTGTATGGTCACAGACACTCCTATGAAATCTCTTGGAGTTTAGTAATAGTTTAGATTACAACAGCAATTATCCTGGTTTGAAAATTAAGATCATCTACACATTTAGTAAAAAGAAGGATCTAGAGATACAACTGCATTTTTGGTTTCTTTGACATAGATTTCAAAGAGCAGGGTAGACACTTTGAATATCTCAGAGTTGAGATGATGAATTTAAGGTTATTTCAAGAGGACTAAAATTGGCCCCACCCATCAAGACTGTCCTTTAGGCCCACACATGCTCAGGATGGGCAAATTAGATTTCCTCTGAGCTGCCAAAGCCAAAAGACAGCAGGCACTCAGGTGTATTTCAAATCAAGCTTGAGGCTGCCAAGAAAATCTAGACACCCAAGAGGACAAGGCCCCTCCAGAATATGAAGATATGTTTTCTTATGCTTCAGCAGTGGAATTTCAGTATAACCTGGGTGGCATTGTAGAGACCTCTGTCCAGGTTGTGCTGCATATCTACTTTCTGAGACCCAAGTCCATTTATGATATCTGACACTGTAAATCTAAAAGTTAAGGCACCTAAAGCTATTATTATTATATGTCAAAACTCATTAAAAATGAAGACAAGTGTATTCTGGTTCAGTTAAAACAAGCCAGTGTCCAGATACTGTCTCTGTTAATTCATGAAATATCTGTTGAATTTGAGATGCTCTCTCTTGGAAGCAGTTTTACTGTCTTTTGTGCAAGGAAATTTCCATTGGTACTGATTCAAAAAAATTTGGTCAGAAAGATATAAAATATCTAAAAGAAAATTGTTACCAATTAAAAATGTGTTTCTTTCTTCTGTACAGGAGAAAGAATAAGCAGATGGCATAATAAGATGAGAATAAGGGGAAATTTACAGATCAAAATCTCTAATTTTCTGTGTTAAATGGAGCAAATTACTTCAGGAGGTAATAAACAGAAAATTGAAAAGATGAGAGAGAACAGTTACTTGGCGTTTCCTTATCAGCATGCACGGTAGTGGAGATAAATGCTTACGTTACCCATTGTTCTGGTCTGGTTTCCTTTTTGACTGTCCTGGAAAACTCTTGCTAAAACATTGACAATTGATGGAAGTTCAAAGTACAAGCAACTTGATTTTTTTGTTTGAGAAATAAAAATCAGAAACCATTTAAAAACTTTATTAATTTAACTTCCTCCTTGAATCTTTAGGTCATGTTGGGCATGTCTTTGCAAAGCAAACACTGAAGAAGGCAGCAGGCAGACCTCCCTGTAAAAGTCCTAAAAATCCTTACTTTCAGATAAAAATGTGCTCATTTACTGTATAATTCAGGGGTTTGCAGACACAAGTACATGTGTCACATCACTGCACATCACCACCTCCAGGAACATGTTTTATAAATCCAATGAGGTCTCTGTTCAAAATTCACTTGAAAAAATATTACACTAAAGAGTGAAAGTCATATTGATAAGGCAGACAATTGTGCTACTTCTGATCCCAGTTGTGCTAGAACTGTTCATTAATTTTATCTGTACAGACAAGCAGGGTATATGAAAGCCTTGACCAGGGATTAGTTAAGTCCTCCAGCTATATCAAAGCTACGTTGTGTGAGTTGATCACATTTCTGAAGTTCTGTCTGAATTCCATACCTAGCTGAGTTTTAAAAAGCTGCCTAGGTTATCAAAACGAAAAAAGAGTTTAAAATTGACACCATGTTATAAATTCTTTATCTTTAAATCATTATCTGAAAAAGTTCTTTAATATCTTGGGAAAAAAAAACAGTTTCAAAACTGTCACATATCCCAGGAAAAAGCAATATGTGCAGTCATTTTCCAGTTTGCTTAAAAATAGGGAATTAAATGTTGTTATTATGTACATTACTTACATGAAGAACTCGGGAACACTTGTTATCATTTTATAGGAGAGGAATTGTCTTCAAGTGTTAAAGGCAAACCGAGAAATTGGTTAAGTTGTATTCTCGAGTTCTCCTGAGAACTGGATGAATAAAATAAGTAAAGCAACCTAAATTTCATGGTCTGACTAATAATTACTCATACTTACAAATTCTTCTTCAGGTACAATTTCCTCCTGCACTCTGACTGGCAATGCTGATGTTATCTTTAAGAGTAATACTTCTCCTTTTACCTTTGTACTGTCATGCTTAGCAAGGGCAAAAGGTGAGCAGCCTGAGGAATTAAAAGTGGAAATGAGGCACACTTTTCCAACAGAAAAATTGCTTAATTAACTTATTTGGAGGAGTTATGAGATCGCAAACTTTGGGTGAATTCCTATCAGAATGCACATTTTAGTTTAGTAGGGATATAGAGGGAATTTGAAATCATGC
>JAYDZK010000113.1:13001467-13013255 GCA_034509185.1 Euphonia xanthogaster
CTCCACCTTCCTATTCCTTCTCGGACCCTACAATAAACTGGTCGGAATTATCTGGGACTGAGTCACCTCCTTCAACCCTGGTGAGCGGATCATAACCATCTGGGACTGGGCGGAAGGTGGTCTGAGGGGTAGCGTTAGTGGGCAAGGGATCACTCTTCGCCCCCCTGGCGTCCTGCCAGCACCAGCCCAGGGTTTCCCCCTCTGCGGGAAAAAGGGGAAACGGTCCCCACGCCGCATTTATCTTCCTTGGGCTAAGAAAGAGTCTCACTGAATTCCTTATTACCTTTCAATTTCATAACTTTTACACCTGCTCTTAAAGACATTTCAGGTTCAATGAAGGAAATTATGAAGAAGGGATTCCCACAAAGAAAATCCTTCCACAAGTGCAGAAGTCAAGCACTGTCACTTCTTTCAGAAAAACTGTTTTCTAAATGAAGAAATTCATAGGAAAAGTATAATAGAGGTGCAGGGAACACTTCTGTTCTCAGAGTTTGAACAGTTTCCATGGAAGAAATGTGACACAAAGCATCCAGCTATTTCCACAGCAAGAATACTGAAGACCCAAGAGATGGCGAGAAGACAGAGGTCTTTGGAGGAGAGGAGAAATGGGTCTGTTCAGTCTTCAGAGCGGAATGGTAAGGGGGCCAAGGGGAGATCCTATTGCTGTCTGCAAAACACCTAATGCAAGGATGTAGGTAACATAGATCACACTCATCTTTGCAGTGCATAGTGATCTTAGGAGAGGCGACAAAAACAAAACTTGGAAAACAAAAAATTCCAATTAGATCTCAGGAAATAATCTCCCTAAGCCATTTGTTTTAAAAAAAAAAAAAACAAGAACAAACTGTGGATGTCCTAACTTTATAAAGGGTACATAAGTATTTTAACATGATTTTTTCCTTAAATGTTGAAAATGTCATGTTTGTGATTTAAAAACCAACAAAATATCAAAATATTTGTAAAGGGACAGAATGAGTCTGGAAATACACAGAATTTCAACCAAGACCCAGAGATCCATCCTTACATAAGTCAAGATATACATTGATTTATGAAAATAATGTATATGTAGTGGAATATTTATGATTAAAAACATTGTAGAATCTGAGAAAACTGATGTGATTTCGAAAAATGGTGACACGTAAAAAGGGAAAGACAACAGCACAAAAGATAAAATGAAGGCCTCAGCTGATGATTATTTTTGAGTTTTTCTTGGGCTTAACCCATTCTTACAAGAAATCATCCACACTTCTTGATATTTTAGTGAATCAGTAAGTAAGCATTTTAGCAGTTCTAAATTGTATAATAATCTTAAATTGTGGGTACATGTATTTCATCATCTGTGAAACTTTCTTCTTGTGTTTTATTGCCAAATGAATTCAACAGGAATTTGGATGGAAAAGATTTTCCACCGGAGAAATTTTGGTGACATTTTTCCAAAGTAGAAAAGTATAGCCTGGTCATTTTCTTGAAAGATGGATTTTGACCCCCTAAAATAGAATTGGAAGCATATAGCAGCATTTTCTTACACTATGAGATGGATTATTTAAACTCCATGAGGGGAGAAGCCATGAGAGCTCTTTTCAGCAGTTTTGTTGCCTGCATCCAGGCAATACCTGGCTCTGGTTCTTGAGTGGTTTGGGCTGTGAACCCACCTAACTCTTTCCTTATACAGAATTTCAGTAGGATTTCAGGAAATAGAAGATCTTAACACTGTTCCAGACCAAAATAGTTGTAGACTTGTACCAACTTTCCTACACCATTGTCTTTTACTAGGTGGCTTACTTAAAGTTTTCTCTGTGTTCTTCAGTTACAACAAAAGCAAGAGTGTTTATTATTTTCTGTCTAAAATACCTTGGCATAAGTTTATAGATCCTGTGCTGTGAGACAGGCTTCTAAGACACTACAGGTAAGGATGAGTTGTTGAAGTGTGATTTTCAAGAGTGACTTTTTAAACTAATAGATTTCATGTTCTTTTCTATTCACTGGTTCTGTTTTTCATTACTCTGGATTTCATGCCTGCAAACTTATCTTTCAGTTACGAGGCTGGAAATTTTTATTTCACTGCCTTTCTCTTTTTTTTTTTTTTTAATTTAAATAAGGGCAGAGATATTTTCCTTAGCTTTAGTGGTAAGGAAAATATATATTTGCAAAACCCAAAAGTTTTTGTGTATATATATATATATATATAATAAAGAGTGTGGTGTCTATACACCTCTTGCATGATGCTGTTCCTATTTGATATTTGTGAAGGTTTTCACATATATATTTTAAAACTAGGAAGATCAAGGATGCTATTACTCTTCTAGAGAAAGTATTGCACAGCATTCTTCTTAGCTTGCATTGGAGGCTGGCAGGTTTTAGAGCTGTATTTGTTACACAACAGTGTGCTTTGTATAACTTGTCCTTTGTCCCAGAGAGAAAACTAGGTTAAATTTAATATGGTTTGTATGTAGATAGGTGTTAACAGAGAACTACATTTTGTAATCAGATCTTAGGCAACAGACCATGCATTTAATTTAGTTTGGAAGCAAAAATCCTGTTACTCTGGTAGAATTATTCTTTGAGTACATTTATTTTCACTATTTGAGGGAGGAGGGTCATAATCTTCTCTCACTTCCCGACTTTGGAACACAAGACACAAGTAATTCAAGCGGCTTGAGAAGTGGGGAAAAGGCATTAATTTGTCAGTCATTCTGGACTCCTATTGCATACGACAGCAATTACATGACATTGCTTAAAAATACATCTCACACCACTTCTCTTACACAATGCAATACAAAGTAATACACAGATGAGAAAAATGAATCTCAAAATTGAAGGAACCAAAGTTATCATTATATTATTAATATATAAAGAGTTCTATATAATTGATGTTCTGCACTATTCTGCTCTGGTAGATCAAATAATATTGTCATGTATCTTCCTTAATATGAGGATATTAAAGTCACATCTCACTTATTACCAAAATTTCCAGATGCACTTTGAGTTAGTAAAAATGCCTGCATAAAATTAGAATTGAAAATTAATATAATCTGATTCAATCACCCACTATAGGATCTGAAAATCCATAAATTAAAAGTAATGAGATATAAACATTTTACAGAGTGAGAAAGCAGAAAACCAAGAAGTGCTGAAATTATTGTTTGACCTGCTACAGTTGGAGTCTCCAACAAGAGCCTGAGTAAAATGAAGAGAATATTAAGTCTTGCAAAGGAATATTCTTTCCACTAACAGACAGTACATCCTTTATCAACTGTCCCAGCACACAAAGAAAGCGCAAAGCAGCCTAGTTTTGACTTAAAACTAAAGCAAAAACAAAACATAACAACCAAAAAACCAACAAAACACAAAAAACCCAGCCAAACAAACAAAAACAAACGGCCACTGTCTACTGGGCAGTCAAATGAGTGGCTGTTTGGTGCCTTAGCAGGCAGGGTTAGCCAAGCTCTGCAAATAACTCAAAGACAAGCATAGAGGGCTAAAAATTACTGACAAGAATGTTGTGTATGCAGCTGAACACAACAGCAGCCAGAAGTACATTGACATATCAGAAGACATTTGGGCAAGGCCTTAACAATCTAAATCCACTAGCATAACTCAGATGATGACTAATGTCATCTTCAACATTTGCAACTATTTGTAGGGTAGTAGAAGATCTATTTACAGGTAAGGAGTAAATTTGTGAAACCTAAGTTCAGAAGAAGGTAGTTAAAGCATAAGGAATCCTATGTTAAGGGAATGCTTACATCAGTTAATGATGTGTTTGATACTATTAAGTAATAATGAGGGAAGACACAAGTCTAGAGCACAGAGAAGAATGACTCTGGGCCTGATACTTCCTACAAAAAGGCAATGGAATACCTTAACCAGAAATGTGCTAGCCTTGGTATTTAGACAAATGCCTCACATACAATAGAAATGCACATTTTTAGTGGAGGATTATTTATTTTTTTTTTTTTAACAGATTACACTATTGTTATGTAATGCCTAAATTACACTTAGTCAAAAACAGCACAGCTTGGTTTTGGTTTAGTATTCTCTGAGTTTTGTGAACAATAAAAATACTTCCCAGAGATCATTGGATCACCTGCCTAGCTGTGGCAGCCTGTTTAACTCTTGTGAAGAAAAATGACTCCTAAAAATCGTGTTATGGTACGTGTTATGTGTTGAATATGATACTGTTCAGAAGAAGTTTGGACTACTGTCCTTTTCTACTTTCTGGAAAAGACATCAGAATGACATGATAACACATCTCTGACAGCTTTTGCAGAAGAAATATTGAATGATAAGGAATCAGAAATATTCTTCATTCATTATCTGGTGGTTTGGGAATGAAGTGTTTGCACTTAATTGTTGGAAAAAATATACTGATATAATTTTCTTTTTTAAATAATGTTCACAGAAGAAGTCAACCTTTTTAACTAAGAATCTAAAGGACAATATATTTACAAACTCTGGCTCATGCATGACTGAGACACAGTAGTTTAAAGTGATTCTCTGAATGTTTTGAATTGACCAAATGCAATTCCAGAGGCTGAAAGCCCATTCTGGAGCTCAGTGATCCTCTTATCTGTTCCCTCCTGTAAATTGACCATTGAATTATGCCTTGCCTGAAGCTGCTGGAGGTGTCTCTGCAGAGGGCAGAGTGGCTCAGTAATTCAGATCCCAATGGGTCAGGGGAGGAGAAAGGGCAGAGTTTAGTTTTCCCTCAAGAGCTCCTGGACTTTCAGATACTGAGCTGCTCCTTAGTTAAAGAAAATGCAGCCGAAGTAACATATGGCAAATACAAGGTAGAGCCACTAAGCAGCAGATATTCTTTTAACTCCTTTCATGGCAGGTCACTTTGACTGACCCTGGGTGTTGTAGGGCTGCCTGTGCCATCACTGTCCCTCTCCTGCCTGGCCTCAGAGGGAGTCTGCTGAGAAAAATGTCTGATATGTGTGAAACTAAAGATCTTCTTCCAAATTCCTCTCCATCTGGTGCTCACCTGTGCCATTCCAATCCTTGTTTTACGCTTGTAGTTGGCAGCAGATTCCCTTGTGCTACATGGTTTTGTATATTAGTTAATTTCCCTCCAGAAAAAGGTGTATTTCCTTTCCTTGACTCTTTGTAATCATCCTGAAAAGTTTTTGATCACACGTTATGCTATTCCAGGGCTTTTCCCCACCACACCAAGCAACAATATTTCAATAGTCACCTTCTCAGGATTCCCACCAAAGTGGAGGGATTGGCACCCCTAAATACAATCTGTGGGGGATGGAGTGGAATGAGGTAAGGGCAGCTACAACACACACCTCCTTCATGTCATAGAAGACATGCTGAAGAGTAATTGCTGTTGGTGGGAAGAGATTTTTTTGCCCTGTGCTTGGACGGAGACACCTGGGAGGGTTGAAGACAGCAGCCATGCTGTCACACCCAGGTGTAGGACACAAGCCCACAGCAAGACTCACAAGCTTGGCCACAGCTCTCAGATAATGCAGCCATGTGGAGCCAGGTATGACACCGTGGCCAACTTAGAGTGGGAGAAGAGCAGACCCAATGTATCAACCAACAGGCTGGTTGAAAAAGAGTGTGTAGATATATTATTTTTTTCTAAAGCAATGCAAAAGTCTGAATAGTATACCACCGACAATTATGAAATTGGCCATGTGTAACCATCATTGCTATTTCAGTCAGAAATTCACTTGGGAAATGTTTCGATTCCATCCTCCCTGAGAAAAGTGAATTTTAATAAAGTAATTTTGAATTATTATCAGCTCACAAATCTTGAAGAAATAAGGAAAGGGAAGGGTGGCACTACACTTCCCCTGCTAGTCTCCTATAGATAAAAGAAGGAAACCCAATGATTTGCACACCACCCTCATTCCCTTTGAATAAGAATCAAATTATAAAATTTGAAGAAAGCTGTTTTAGGAGACTTCCTTGTACTACCTATGTAAAATTATACTCAAATCTTAATATGTTCTGATTATGGGATAGGAAAGAATTTTTAACGAGACCTTTGATCCAGCCCATTTTATGGTGAGCACAGTTCAGTTGCTATCAGGTGGGCCCACGTTTTTCCATTAGCATTTCATTATTCATTCAAACTCAGTCACAGTGATTGTTCACGGGGTATTTCCCTGGGGTCAGTATAAGGGAATTGTATATGCAAATATTTGGCATAATGAAGTGCAGATTCAAAATAATAGTCACAAGCCAAGAAGCCATTTTGAACAATCTGGGCAATAAAAATACAAGGATGGTCATCCATGTTGACAGTTGTATGAACCAGATAAAAAAATTGCTATAGAAAACAACACAGCTTAATATTTTATAATATTTCACTTAACACTAACCTTGTTTTCCCAGCCCTTTGTCCCCTTTGTTAAGTGTTAACAGCATGCAAGAGTTTACTGCAAGAATATCAACATCATAATCATTTTTTTTAAATGTGTCTCATCAGCAAACAAATAAAATTTGGCCAAGAGAAAAATACTGGAGCCAGTCCACAGAGGAATAAAATTTTCTCTAAGGTCCACTAGCTTTTTGAAAAGGAGAAAAAAAAATCCTGCCTGACTAAATTATGTTAACAATCAACCACTACAAATATTTTATGGCGGAATCAAAAATATGGGCCTCATTCTCACACTCTGGTGACACCAGAGGAGCAAATACTTATATTAGGGTTTGGTGTTTGTCTTACATTAGTGGTGCATTAAAAAGCACTTTTTAACTCAAAAACATATTACAGAAATGATGATTCTACTTCTTCTGTGCAAGTGAGAAAATAGAAAATGTGCAGTGGGAAGCGACTAGCTGAAGTCATTTAGCAAACTAATGTTTAAATTTGGATCACAAACTTCTCATGAGTAGTACTAAGAATATGACAGAATGCAGGTGACATCCAAGGATTTCTGGTGTCTGCAGAAATATTTATGTTGAATAGATTGGAGGAAAGACTTATAAATTTGAACTGAGCTAAAGCAAAAACTTGTTTTGGATTTATACTGCAGTAATTTTTTTCTTCTTGCTTGAATTTTTTAGTAGTTCTTATTGTCTGCATCCATTAGCAAATAACTGATTAAGCTCCATAGGCCACAACCTGTATATTTTATCATGAGATCATAGGTGTGAGCTATGACAACATTATTCCTTAAAGCACACCTCAGGTCTTCATTTCCTCTGACAAGGAGATAATTGGAGAACAGAGTAGTCACTGATATTTCAATCATCAGATCACTAAAATAAGCTGCAGTTTAAGTGTTGGATGCTGCTGAGCCAATATGAGCTGTCTGCAACTTATCTAAAGTTAGATAAATTTAGATAAGTCCTCTGTGCTCTTCATAATTCACTGGAAGAATATTGGCAGCTGCTGAGAGCAATCCATGATTCCTATTTTACACATTTTTTAATCTTGAAAGAAATGTCCTCTGGAGGTACCTCTCTCTCTTGAAAATAAAGGACATACAGGCAACTAATTTAGAAACTATGTAAATACATATGACAAAATTCTTGAGGAATGTCTTACATTAGTTAGAATATTCCATCAGTTGGACTGTTTTAGTGTTACTCATACAGATTTCTACATTGTCAGATAAATCCTACTTGTAGTAGTGTGTGACCTCACCTTAAAATAGTAATTCAATTAATAATTATCTCCTGATTTACTTTTGCACCTCATTTGTTACAAGCTTTCCCTTTCCTGCTTCCTCTTGACTAATAATGAGATTGTAATCTTTCCCAGGGCTGAGATCCTGCTGCCATCACATCTCTTCAAGAACCCTGTCCCAAAATGGAGGATTCCTGCAAAACTACAAAACAAAAAGACAATGACAATCACATTAGTATATCATATTATTAATTACAAGAAGCATAATAAATAATAATTTTTATCTCACCTTAGTCTGCTACTACTCCAAATACATTAAGAAAAAATTCATAATGGCTTGAAGATGGCAGCTTTTGGGCCAGTATGGGAGATATCTACTGCTTGTCCTCAATTCAGGGCATAGAAATCAAATGTTCAAATGTCTTCCTGAATTAGTATTTCGAAGGCATGGGTATTTCCTAGAACACCAAACACTGCTAAGGTGATAGCATAATCTCACAGGAGAATTTTGAATATTTCTTCATAAACTATATTAAATATTGATGATATTGCTCCACTTAGTAATGGAAATAGTACTGAATATATTTATATCAACCTTAAAAATGTCTACTTGAATATCTTTAATCACTTACATATAGGTTAGAGACAATTTTGCTTATGAGCAGAATATGTGTTTTTCTTGCTGTACACTGAAATGGAGAGAAAACCAAGCCCATGAAACAGTAACTAACAGTTTGTACAAAATTTCACAGTCTGTCTGGGACTGAGAAACAAACTAAAAAAATCCCCCCCCCCCCCAAGTCATTGTAATTGTAATTCTATTTATAGACTGCAAAGTCTATTTAACTTTGCATTTTTAAGGAATTTTTGTAGGTCAACCCAGTCCTGAAGTAAATTCAACAGACTGTGAATTAATTTGGTGTGGGCAGAGGTAAATTGGTGGTTAAGTGTAAAGTGCGTGTGACAACCAGCAGAGAATATTGATTATTATTTTTTACTGTAAAGAAATTTGAGGGGGTGACTTTTTGAAAGAGTTTGTCTTGTTCCTAACAGGACTGTAACTGTGGCATAATTGGGGACTGTATATGTCTTAATTCCACCAGTCAATCCTATGCACTGCTCCACTGCCTGTTTTTAAGCACAATAACACTTTGAACTTTCACATGCCTATATTTATTCAACAGATGGCAGAGCTTGTGAGAGGATCAAACACCTTCCTGACAAGAGAGCAGCTCATTTTGTGCAAGGAAACTGCCAGATATCTTTTACTGGATGGTAAACAAACTGATAGCCTGCTTCTTTTCCCAGGAGGAATTAGCTGCATGCAGCAGCCACAAAGAGGGCAGGGAGGCATGAGCTGCTGAATCCTGCAAGCCTTAATTCAGTGTCTGGTAAGGAGACATAAGAATGTACCTTGCAGTAGGTTGCTAAGAGAAAAAGTTCACCCTCAAACTCTGCATCATCTGGATAAAAAACACTTATGGAAACATTCTCTTAATTGCAATAGAGAACGAGAATCTTTCTGCAATTTTCACTATTAGTCTACAAATTCAGATTATTTGTTTAAATAAGTCCTAAAACAACTTCAGCATGGTTTTATGGCTTTATCAGAACATGATGCTAAATAACAGGAGTTACAGTCGTCCTGTATACTGAGTAATCTGTTTTGAGACAGCACCATCAGAAGCTATTGTTGGAACTGGACGGTTTTAACTGTACAATATTTTTTATAGAATCTCCTTTCCATTGGAACATATTGTTTTCCTTTTTGACAGTTTTTCTAGGACTTTTCATAACAGACAATACCTCAGCATGAACTTATCACCAAAATTTTCAAAGGGCATCAGTCCTATCTCTGCAGTTCCTTTTTTCAGCTTTAAAGTGGGGTAGAACAGAATTCACTGATTTACACCTCCGAAAAGTGTTTCAAGAGGAGTAAAATAATGCTGAAAGTACAAAATATGTATTAGAGGAACCAGCATGTGGTGAAACATAGAAGGAGGGGAAAGTCCAGTGGGAAGTTCTTTATAACTGTAGCAGACAGTGCTTTCTGAAGTGCCCTTGGAAACAGAAATATGTGCACTGTTGCCCAGGTGACAAAATCCAAGTACATGGTGCCTACTGTGAATGAAACAACTGACTCTGCCTGCTCTTGTGGAGTGGCCAGTGTTAGTGACACTGAGAGCTATCACTTTGAATGGGCATGAGAAGCAAAGCCTACTTTTGTGGATATGTGTTAATTGTCTGCTGGACTAGGCAGCAGTAAAGGTATAGCTTCTCCAAGGGAGTTTTTGTAATTAAGACTGATTTTACTTTCTACAAATACATGAGAAATTTCCGTTATTTCTTTCTCATATATTTTGCTATGCCAAAGAAAATACAAAGAAAATACATTTTCGCAGGTTAGACCTTATTCTACCTTGGTGGTGAGGTTCAAGTGACATTTGTTTCCTTAACCTGATTTTTAATTTCTCTGGTTCTTTCAGACTCTTACACAGTTACACACTTAAAACATTATAGACATGCAGTACATAAAACTAACACCTTAAAGGTAAATTGTTTTCTTCTTCTTCATCCATTCATATGTCCTAACTTGTTCTGAAAAGCATTTTTCCTAATTAAATGTTCCCTTTCACATTAATCCCTTAACATCTGCCTAGTAATCAAGAACAAATGTTTCCCATTGGTATTCTCATGGAGTTGCTGGGCACTTACCTCTCTTGCTGCAATGCTCAGCCCTTGCTAGTTGGCTTGCATTTTCACTTGAGTTAGCAGCTGGCTTGGCTGCTAGTTACTGTTTGTCTGATTTTCTGCTCCGTAGCTTCACCAGCAGCTCATTGCCTAGCATGAAAGAGAAAACTGAACACAGAAACAAAAAAGAGAATTCACAAAGGTCCATATCTTCTCTTCCTCTATGGGTTTTAGGAGGTTCAACCCTGACAACACACTCCCTCATAATTATGTCTGCCCTTTTTATAGACAGGCTCTTTATGAAAAAGTAATAGCTCATCCAAACTGGTGATGGTGTATATCTTCAATCCCTACTTATCTGAACAGAAAGTACTTGTAGAAAGGTTAAGGATACCATGTACACCTCTCTCTTCCCTCTCCTATCTAATACAAACTAAATTATTTCAGTGGTTTTTTTCTCTAATATAGGTTTGTAATCTACTGCCAGCAACACTATTGACTTTCTCTGCTTTTCATATGCTTTAAATTACAGGTATGATTTAAAGAGCAAATGCAGGAAAAAGAAGAAAAAAACACCAAACCAAAGAATGGAAGAGACCCAAGAGGACGAGGACTTGTTCAGGGTGTTTGATTTGCATTTTTTTTCCATAGGTAATTACAGCTTCAGTGGAGGATATCTGCTTGCTTGTACACACCTCTGAAAAATATTTTCCAGAAAACCTGAAATCCTAGGACATGCCAAAATTTTATTGCAGTAAATATGGTATGCAAAATTTCAGGGGAGGATTAGAGAAATAAATAGATTTGAGTGCTTCCATTACTACTACTCAGTCCCTTGCAAAACTTTTCTTTATCTTCCCATCTGTATTTACCCTAATGCCTTGTGTAGATGATTCACAGCTGCTCATGATATAAGAATGTAGGAAAATATGACTTCTCCTTTATCCTATATATTAGTATAGAACTTTCTTTCAATTTTGATAAAAAAAGGATTTATATTTTATGGGAAATATAATTCAGGAAATACACACATATATTTATTTAGATGATCCATTTAACCGCACTAGTTCCTTTCCTGTGTTTAACAGAGGCTTATTAATGCAATCAACTTCCTTCACTAATAGCAGAGAGGTGAGGGGCTGCTCACTGAAGTTGCTCACATCTGTATACCAATGATTAACATCCAAAGAAACATGTGGTCCTTCAGAATACAGAAAAGCAAAATAACCTTTCAGAACAATGTGGCAGAGAACACTTCATTAGCTCTGTCTTGCAGCTTGCACCACCTTTGCCCCATGGTTTTTTTGGAGCTGTTATCCAGTAAGAAACAAGATTGCTGCCTCGTGGCTGGGTGATTTACAGCCTAAAAAATATTTTGATAGTGGCAAAACCAGATGTAATATTTTTCATTCCAAGATTGAAATTACAATTTTTGACGGGAGTCCTTATCCCATTTTCAAAACACTTCCTTTTAAGCCATCACATTTAATTTTTGATATGCAATTG
>JAYDZK010000113.1:13013355-13053531 GCA_034509185.1 Euphonia xanthogaster
CATTTAATTTTTGATATGCAATTGTCTGAACTATAAAGATACCTAAAATTAGAAATTCCTCATTAGCACCTTAAACAGCTGTGGGAACTCAATCAGTGACATTGTTATAAACTGGTTTACCAAACATCTCTCAGGAACAGTTGAGGTGCAGTCAGCTTTTTCTTCAGGAATTAGGGTGGCCTGATTGACCACATTCCAGCCCTATTTTCTATGACTATATTACTAAGACAAGATGAAAATACTTTTAAAGTCAATTTAGTTTATAAAGCTTTGAGAAGTTATTTGCAATGGCAAACAGCATCATCCAATTTCACAGCTTAAAGGAAAACAGCCTTTATGTCTGCAACAAAGCTGAAATACCTCAATCACATGCACACTCCATGGTTCCTCAAAAATTATTTTTAAGAAAATTCTTTAGCAAGTGTCAAGCCACCATTAGAACAAAGTATTTCAAACCTCAAAATGTTTTGGATGGAGTTCACTCACCAGCATTGTCCCCATTTCCTGGGGAGATTTACCACAGCCAAATACAAAATAATAGAATCATAGAATGATTTGGGTCAGAAAGACCTTGAAGATCATCTAATTCCAATGGGGCATGGGCAGAGCTTTGGGCCAAGATGGAAGTTATCTCTATATCCACCTCCACATGCAAGGAAATGCTGTTAGTTGCAGCAGGGAAGGGGCAGTGCCTGCTCACACTTTTAGGAGAGGCTGTTGAACAGGGAAGCAGTGTAAGCCTTACGACAAACATCCTCAGAGCAGAGCAGATGAAGATGTCTGTAATTGTTACTGGGCTGGAATTACTGTCAGTCGTGTGTAGAATATAAAGTGAGCTTAAGAATAAGATTAAATAAGAAGTCAAACATATTTGAATTAGTAATTTTCTTTTAATCATCTGTTCTTCTGTAAAAAGAACTACATACTTATACAAATACATATACATTTCCAGATGGTTGAAATTCAGCATCTGTAATTCCAAGCAACAGTAATTTTTTTAAGACATTTACACTGCTCCACTTGTAATTAGTATGATACATATATACACTGTAGTATATATATGTATGTGACCTATAGTAGATCTCAAGATCTACACTACAGTGCACTGCTCTCAACTCTCTCCACATTCAGAAAAGGAATTAAAGTCCCCTTAAGAGGACCTGAACTTAACTCCAAAAAAATTTAGCCATGCAGTTACAGTGTTCATTACAGGTAAAGGAGGGGCTCTACCTCTCCATCTGAATTTGTGTTGATCCATGGAAAGGAATTCAGAACTAAAAGAGAATTTGATTATACAGCCTTGTGATTAGAGGACCCACACAGCACGAGTAATCCTGGATTTCATTTTCAGGACTCTTACTGGTTAATTACAGTTCACAAATAATCAGAGGCAAGGACCATTTATGTTAAATGCAAAAATAATCACAGGTAAGGAATCAAAAATTCTTTCCTCCAAACAGAACGATGGCTGTTCTGTCTTGTCTCTCTCTTGGTCTTTGGTTTCCTACATTTTTTTTTCTTCCTTCTTTTGCTATGCTTGCTACATGGCACTCTTAAATAAAGACCTGAGCCTTCATAAGTTACTCCAATAGTTCTTTATTTTTTTAATGAGAAAGAATCTGATCTCCTGTAATCAGATGTAGAAAGCTTTTAAACTCTCTCAGCTTCCACTTGTAAATTAATTGCAGACAATAATTTGCTTTTCTCACACCCTTCTTAACTCTATGGAAAAAAAAAAAAAACTCTTCAACAGGGCAGTAAAATGGACTCCTGATATTAAAACAGGTCTCTGGGCATGCTTCTAATGCAAACATTAACAGTGATGTCTTTTAACCCAGACTGGCCAAGCAAATATTGTGCAGCTGTCAGCCGTTTAAGATGCCATTGTCAGTGACCAACATCATGCTGATTAAAAGCAGAATCTCAACTGGTACAAATCCAGGTAACTCCTATCAGACATCACACTCAACAGTTCTTGCCTTCTCTATGAAAATGTGCCTTCTGACTGCCATTGGCTTTAATCAGTAGCATGTTTGCTTAATGTGTCTGAGGTCTGTAATGGCATATTGAGCAATATGATAGGCATCTCGTAAGACTATCTGATCTCTTAAGGTCTGGGCTGAACTGTAACATCCCTGAAGCACTCAACCTCTTTTAATTAGTGAGTCATTTCTGTCATAGTTACCTACTGAAAGACATATATGCCTTTCTCAAGCTCCTTCCTGTCTTAGCTTATCTGTTTTTATAATAAAGACTCACCTTAGTTATAGGAGACACAGACTTCTCATTGAGAAACTTGTAAGAACAATGCCAGTTCATGTTCAGTGAGAGCATACACCCAAAAACTCTTTGTATAGTATCTCTAAAACTCCATGTTGTTCCTCTTGTTACAGTAAATAGTTCTGCAGCGAAGGACACCATACTTTAATATATATGCACCTGTAGTTACTTACATTTACTATTCTTGTTTTATACATGTATAAAGCCCATCAACTTCATTGGGAAATTTGACTGTGCAAGTGTGGACACTCAAATTGGGATATGAGTGGGATAAATTTGTGTGGGATACAGTAAATTTTCTTCACAGCAGTTAGTATGGGTCTATGTGCTGAAAACACTGTTGACAACAAACGGGTGTTTTGGTTACTGCTGAGCTGCACGGTGAGCGTGAGCTACACTACTACTGAGCTATACAAAGCCAGGACCTTTTGTCTCTCACCACACCTCACCAGTGAGGCTGGGGGTGCACAAGCAGCTGGGAGGGGACACAGGTGGGACAGCTGACCCCAGCTGACCAAAGGGGTATCCCACACCATATGGCATCCTGCTCAGCAGTAGCATCTGGAGGAAGAAGAAGGAAGAGGAGCATGGTTTGATTTGTCTTTTAGGTCACCACTGCATATAATGGCAATCCTACTTTCGTGGTGATGGTTAAACACCTGCCTGCTGATGGGAAGAAGGGAATATGTTCCTTGTTTTGGTTGCATTCACAGCCCTTGCTCTACCAATTAAACTGTCTTTATGTCAACCCACAAGTTTTCTAACTTTTATTCTTCTGATTAACTCCCCCATCCACTGGGGAGAGTGAGTGAGAAACTGTGTGGTGCTTAGTTGTCAGCTGATGTTAAACCTCAACAGTCCTCTGGCACCCAGTGTGAGGCTAGAAACATTCAAGATAATGAAAAATTTGATTGGAATATGCTAAGTTGAATTTATAACTGTTATTGCTGTTTAGCTTTGAATTGAGAAGCTTCTGTGCTTGTGATGGGGCTTACTTGCCCCAGTGTGTAGCAGAACCTAATAGATTTTAGTGGCTGCTTTCTGTTCTCACTGCTTGCTGTAGTGTTTGTTATACTGCTTATCATCTTACTCTACAGTGCCTGGGAACATTTTGATAACAGCAATGGCCATGTGCCTGGGCTGGCACATGGCTAGGGGATCACTGCTCTTTTTGTCCTGCTGCCCTGGACAGAGTGGAACTGCAGCCAAATGGACTGTGGCCTGTGGTTGAGACCATCTGGAAGCAGGACACCCCAAGGCATTGGTGGCCATGGATCAGTCCACATTAGGTATAGCTCAAAATGTCTGTGATGGTGGCTGTCTGTGCCACAGCTGGTGTACCTCTGAAGGGAAGGGTTCATTCCAGTGTAAGACCCTGTGGTCTCCTCCAAAAGAACGAAGGGTACAGATTATAATAGAAGTATCTTTAAATGGCTGTAACCTGGGATCTGAGTTGCATGTTTAGGAATCACTATGCCTGAACAAATGGAAGAGAAGCCTTACGAGAAGCCTTACAAGAATCAGTGCAAATACAGTAGTGACTCAACTTGAATTGCCTTTAGTGCCCAGTAACTCCACATATCACACTACCTCCCCTATCCTGAGTGATCACCATCAGAAATAGAGCCCAAAGTCGTGGGCTAAATGAGCTCAATGGACATTTTACAGACATTTCACAGGGGTGGTCCATCGACTAACAGAATTATGTCTGTGTTCTGCACCAGAAGGTGGAAAGGAAGATGATGGCTAAAGTTGATGTGAAGGCAAGACCTGACCATGATGTAAGTGTTGTGGAATAAGTGGTAAAGAACGCACTGGTTTTGACTGGAATTGAGTTTGTTTTCTTCACGGTACCTGGTATGGGTCTGTATTTTTGACCAAAATCATATTGATAACAAGGGATTGTTTAGTTCCTGCTGAAGAAGTGCTTATACAGCATCAAGGCATTCTTTGCTTCTCACCCCACCTGCCTGAAGGCAGCTGGCAGGGGATACAGCTGGGACAGCCATCCCCATCTGAGCAAAGGGATAGCCCAAACCATACAGTGTCATGCTCAGCAGTAAATCTGAGGGAAGAAAAGGGAAGAGAGGAATGTTTTGAGTGATGGCATTTGTCTTTGCGAGTCACCGTTACACGATTGAGCCCTGATTCCCTGGAGATGGCAGAACACCTGCCTGCCCATGGGGAAGCGGCGAATGAATTCCTTGTTTTACTTTCCTCGTGTGCACAGCTTTACCTGTTAAACTGTCTCTACCTCAACCCACAAGTTTTCTCACTTTTACTCTTCCATTTCTCCCCATCACAACGGCGTGGGGAGCGAGCGAGCAGCTGTGTGGGACTTAGCTGCTGAATGGGGTTAAGACATGACAGCAAGAGATGCCATTTGGAGCTCATTAAGCAGACACAGCTTTTACTGCCTCTAAAGCATGTTTGCTCTCGCGTTCATACACAACGTGAGGGTACTATATGCACATGTTGTATTAAAAGTTCTGGTCTTGCTTTGTTTTAGACAATGACTGGGCAACTCTCCAAACTGTTCCTTATGAAAATTTATTAAATGTAATGCTTTTGAAAGAAAGGTATTGCATGGGGTCAGATAAATGTAAAGCAGTTCCACTGGGTACAAGAGCAGTAGGAATAAAAAGTGTGTGAATTAATTTTTCCTTGGCAGTTAACTCTATTCAGTGCAAAATTTGTTCAGGGTTTGTTGCAGAGTTTAAATATTTGAGATTCAGATGAAATATATGTTTGTTTTTCTAAAGCTGTCGGGGCATGCATGTGTCAGTTTTCATTAAGAATAATTTCCCTCAGGATCTTTGGCTTAAGTTAACCTTCAGACCTCCACCGACCCCTTCCAAGCCATCAGGGTTTCTTTTTTGTGTATTGTTCCATGGATAAATGTACCTGCCAAAACCTAAGAGCTTCAGAGGATGATGTTGACTGAATGTCTGAGCAGTTCTCAAGCCTAAGAAATGTGCCTTGCAAACTACAGCAAGAAATTCCCTTCTCTCCTTTCCTCTGAAATGATCTATCTTCCCAGTATTAACAAAATAAACACTTAGGTAAGTGTATATAGCAGGGACATTTAAAAATTACTGTCTTTTATATTAAAGCTTCTTTCTCTAAGAATCAAATTGTGCTGCATATGCTTAAGACCAATTTCCGCCCTGAAAATTTAGACTTGCAAATAAATGACATAGTACAGGTCTGGCATTTCTTGAAATATATGAAAAGGAATCCATTAACTTGACATTATAACAGTAATATGTGGCTAAGGTGGCTTCTCTGGACAAAATGTTGCTTTTTCACTGGCTGGGGAGACTTCCCAAAGACCATAAGCCCTGCTAGAGCACTGGTTGGGACATATGATTGAACCCCGTTTCACTCTTTGCTGATTGTATACGCCACCAATTTTCTTAAGAGTTAATTTTGTTCCCTGTTCAAATGCAGCAAATAATTGTAGAGTTAGGTCATTGTTGGCAAGTGGAGGAGGATTGCTGAAAGTAAGGAAGTTTCCAGGGAAAAGCAGAGACTGAAATATTATTCAAGGAGCCTTCTGCCTAAAAATCATGAGGTTATTGTAACATAGCGTTCTGGTTCACACGATCCGCTGATGTTAGTCAGTAAGGAATGCTGAAATGTTTTGATTTGAAGGCTGTGTTGGAAATGAATAATTCACTTCATTTTTGCACCCATGAATTGAGAAATGAATGTGCAATACACACTTCTCTTATACAATGCTTTAATGAAAGACCTTATTTTCTTTCTGTTGGATGAAATCCCACAATTACCTTTTTTGTAAAGAGCTATCAAAAAGGTCTTTTGCTGCAGGACCAAGGCAAGGGATCAGCTCACTGATTTGCAATAAACCACATCAGTAACTGATACATTAATGTCCATTGTTTAGCAATATGAAACCTCAAATTGATAGACTTTTGTAAACATATCACTCACTGTGAGTTTTATCTAAAAGTATAATTAAAAATACAATAAAACATTTTTCAGTTGTGCATTTACTAGTTGCAGAATTCCCTGAAAGTTATGTACTGAGCTATATACAAATCTACAAGTTGGGTCATGGAAAAATAACTTCAGAGGAGGTATGTATTCAGTACTAGATGTTGTCCCTACCTCAGCTCATTCCATTTGCCTTTTGGATGGCCTGGCTAAGAGCACAGCCCTGAGCCGGGTGAAATCTGGCCCTTATTATGCACAGGTTTCACAACAGAGGTAAGCTAAAACTATTCTTAGGAAGACATTTTTTCTCCTAAGCAGGATTTCTTGTATGTTCATCATATCAGGGATATTGCAGTTTCAGACTTTACCCATGTTTCAAAGCTTCTCTGTATTCTGCGTGTGATATGGCAATAGCCAAACTAGAGTTAAACAAATTCCCTCAGGAACGTGAACAGGTCTGGTCATGACAGCAAAGTGCACTGTGGTGTGTAAGCATATTAATGAGTTTAAAGGAATATACCTTCTTAGAAACTTTTAAAGTAAAAAATATGTTCATGAAAGTGCTATACAAAAGGTTCCAAACTGCCTCCCCCCTCAGCCATGGTCTGCTGGTTACCCAATTGAAATATCAGTGACCCCATCTGGAAAAATTCCTAAGAGAGAGAGGAAAATACAGAGCATGCCTATGTGGTCAGAAGATGGATGTCATTCCCTTGCTCTGTCCATGGCTTAGGGCCACTGAGATGTTATTCTGGTCTGTTCCACCAGGCTCAGGGCCAGATCTTCCCAGCATACCTAGCCCAAAAGAGATTTAGGACACATCTCAGAACTGTAAAATTCACCCTGTTTCCCTGATATTTTTATGTTTGTCATATGGAGCTCATTAGAAATTAAGGAACAAGATCAGTGATTTCCAATAAACCTTTATATAGGTATTGAAAAATAATGGACCTCACTAAAGTATTCCGGATTCCAGTTCCCACTCAACAGTTTTCTGTGAAGTATTGTCTATTAAATGGCCAGGCAGTTTCCTCTGAAGCAATACTTTTAGAGTCATTGCAAAATGAGTTGGAACTCTCTGACTGAAATTTGGCTCCGAACTAAGAGTTAACCTCAAAAATAATCTTTTCTTTTTAAAATAATTCAAAATGACACCAATGAACCAGCACTGTTCAGTGATAGTTTATGTCTCCAACTGTTAGTAATTATTGCATAGCATCTATTTTTAACTTGAAATCCCCCATCTCCAGCTCTCCTCACATTTTTGCTGGTCATTATTTTTCATACAATAGGATTCCCTCAGTTAGCCTAATGTTGTAAAATGTGTCGCCTGCTATAGGTTAGCTGCCAAAACTCCCTAAAGAGGCAACGAAAAAAGTCAGGTGCAGATAAATTAATAACTTTTGTTATTCTACCTTATTATATCATTGTCTCTGTCTCACGGACAAGATTGTATATCTCCATCAGCTACAAGGGAAACACAGACTATCACCTACACACCTGACTTTTAGGTGCCTAAAATCTATTTAGATAAATCCCATTCTTTGTCCAGATAAGGTCCCATACAATAATGACCATAACCTAAAATTCTGCAGTTACGATCTCACAGAACCAGTCTATGAAAATAAACCAAAATTCACTCTAATGCAGTTTGTCCAAAGCAATCAGTAATATCTAGCAGTATATTTTTTATTGCTTATCATTACTTAAAACTGTCCAGTGCTGCAAATGTTACTCTGTTTGTGGTAATATTAGGAGGAATTGTGAGTGCTCATTATCAGAAGTAAATCTTATTTTGTCTTGCATTTAATATACACAAAGAAATACCAGGATATTTTTGTACTATTTCCTGGACAAGTCATACCCTATTAAAGGTAACCAAAATCATGATGGGAAAAGCACCACAGCTCTCCTAAATTCTGGGAGTTTGGCTCAGAAAGACTGGACTGTGATACTTGAAAGGATCTCAGAATTGGATGAATGATAAAGAAATGTACAACCACTCCCCAAACAGAAAGTTCATCTTGACTCCCTTCTTTTGCAGTACTGCCCTTAGCCTAATCTGCAGTGGGAAGGGCCAGGCCTAACCACAGTGGGCCTGAGCAGAGCTGTGTTAAGCCCAATGACATGAAGTGCATGATGTGAATGGAATGTGTGCACTTTGCTGGTTCCCCCACTCCTTTTACCTTCAGTCACCTGGCCCTCACACCACCCTTCCAAAGAATAAGGGCATTTTCCTTAGTCATGCTGAAGAATCTCTTTTGAAGATTTACAGAGAGATGTCACTGTTTTGGGACCCTAATGGGATGAGAGTTGAGTAGCTAACTCCTTGGAGAGGTTGATAAACTACATTAGAAATGTCCTATTATTACCTGGAATTGTTTGATAGTTTTACAAATAAAATGTTCTCAGAACCTTTTGGTGTATGAACAAATGAAAGCTGCCAAAAATATGTCCTCATATGAAAATCTAGCATGCTGGAAGTAGATTAGCCGATTTCCAGTCCTATACCCTTGACAACTGAGTAGAATTTTACCAAACGAGTTCCTTATGGATCAGATTCTAATTGAAGCACCTCAGCTGTCCAGAGAGGTGCAGAAATAGAAATACAGAATTTAAGATCCAGTCTTATTTCACACTATTCTGGTTTAATGGGGAACTGCAGATTGGAGGGTGAGCTGTGGGATTCTTATATTTGCAAGTGTGTTTACAGACACAGTATTGATTTCCTTGCTCACTAAGAGCATTTCTGTACTGCCACTGCTTGCAATAAACAACCCTGCAAGAGCCTACATGGTTGTGAAGCCATGATGCATTATTTAACAGGACCTAATCAATATAAAACAAGCATTCCCTTTGTTACAGGAGTGCTATTGACAGAATGCTTCTCCCTTTTAATTTTTTATTATTTTGCATCGATTGCTGTAGCCCTGCATAGTCTTCAACAACATATATTGAGCTACACCTGACCACAAATCTCACTTTATATGAAAAAACAGATTGCCCCATTTTAGCTCAGAATTAATTTGGAAGAATATCCAGCATTCTAAGAAATCAATACGAGCATAGCCATTAACTTCAATGGAAGAAAAACCAGGTCTTTGATCAGGTATAAAAATCAGTCCATTTAACCATCTCTGAAATAAAAGATAAATACCAAAAAAATCAACCTCAGTCTTTCCTATTCCCAAATTAGTCCTTGACTTAAGAGTTCACCTGGCAAGAATGCACAGAATTTGGATTACTTGGCTAAGAGTAGAAAAAAAAAAAGAATTTTGCCACTGGTAATTTCAAAAATAATATTCTCTACCTTGTGTCTCATATTTGCCTGCAGTTCTACTAATTCCAGGTCTGTAACATCATTCAAATGACAGCAAACAAGTGCAAGATGGGGTTTATAAAGCAGGACAGTCTTACACATATCTCATTTATACTCTCTTAAAAATCTTCACCCAGTTCAGTGGGAGCAGAGATGGAGTAAGCAAAGAACCTACTTAAATTTCCACACCCACTTCTTGGACCTTCCTTTGTAAGAATGTGCTTAATTAGTGAAGTTTCAGGATCTTCATAATAAAACTCATGAACTTAGTTGCCAACCACCCTATTCCAGGCTCATGGTCTCAACTGGCAACCATTAACTGCTAATATGACACTTAGGGAATCAGATAATTTGGCATACAGAGATCTAAAAAATCCACTAAATTAATTTGTTGTTTGACTACATTTCTTTTCAATTTTATAAAAGGAAAAATACAACTTTTTTTCTTCCAGTCTAAAAGTGAAAGCTTTACACTAAAAACTGAACTCTAAAACTAACATAACCTGATTATTTTGACCTTTCCTATGTGTTTACTGCAGTAAGGGTTTTAGATATTGCTTCTAGTTGAATGACGACCAATTTATCATTCAAAATTGAAAATCTTTATGAAGAAAAGGGTGAGAAATGCTGTGCATGACATTTTGGAAAGTGACAAAAATTTCAAGTAAAATAAATATGAAATATATAAAGGTAAGTCCCAAATATGAAGTGGGAAGCTTTTTCTCTCTAGCTCAGAGGAGATACCTCGCTACTCTCTGAAATCTGTTTTGAAGAAAGAATAAACTGGGAGAAGATACGTTTTGCTAGTTAGGAGGTGAGATGGAGAAGATAGGAGCAGAGGATTTCATATTGTTGTTTTACTATTAAATAACCACTAGTCAATAATTCCTGAATGTAAAATATTTCTGGTCTTAGGATGTCCCTTTCAAGTCACTATTAAGGAAGTCATTACAAATTTCAAACATCATAGGTATCTAAAAAAGTTTACAAATATTTTGTAATTGTTTAGAAGTATAATCTGCTACACAATTCTATTAGCAGACAAAGAAAAAAAAAAAGAGAGATAAGAAAAGAAGATATTTTGCAGAACCTCTAAGCTTATACCTCATTGCATCAATCACAGTGAAAAGCATAGCTTGCCAGAGGCATTTCCTTTGTAATCCAGAAGACCATCTGTACAGTGTTATGGAATACAGCAAGCAGAAGCTTTCACACTGCTGCCTGTGCCCATGTGCATATACACACCTACTGCAAGAGCTAGGGGGATACCAAGGGGAGAAGGCATCACAGGGGATCACTTTATAAAGGATACACTGGATATTAGTCTAACAAAGTTTAAAATTTGTCCCAGTCACCACCCTTGAATATTCAGAAGTCTTCCTGTGTAGATGTGAAGGCTTGCCATACCCAAGTTCCCAAATTCAGGAGAGTGGGACAATTATTCTTTGACAAACTTGTGCCAGGAGAGCCCAAGACAGCTTTGACTGACAGCTCGTGTCAGGAGAGTCCAAGAGGGGTCTCATGTGAAGTGACAGGGAGCGCTGAACAAGGAGGATGCTCCCTATCTGGTAGGCAGATATAGAGGTAATCCAATTTTAGCTAAATTATTAGGATTACAAGTGCTTTTCTTAACGAGAAAGAGAACCTCTGAGGTCTGCAAAGAGATCCAAACAGCAGACAAGCCAGAATGGCCAAGTGGACTTAGCTGTTTTGTATTCTGTAGTGGGAAATCCAATTGTTTCATCTTGGTTAGATAGACATAAGGCTATGCAGATCTTCAGAGCTTCAAAATCATCTCTCTCAACAAGGAGAAAGAAATTACCTGAAACTCTGAAGCAGGAAGGTAAATCCATGAAGTAGGCTGAGTGCTCCTGCCAGACAGGCACCAAAGGACAGAAGATAGGTGGCAAAACAAGCCTGAGGGCTGCCAAAGCACTGAAATTCTCACAAAGCAGCACCACACAAACTTAAAGCCATAATGATGGCTTTAGAAACGGAGCCAACCTGCCTAAATAGGTTAACCTCAACTAAAGATTTAATTCCAAGCTTGTACAATTTTGCAATTGCAAGATTCTCTCTCCTGTCATGACCTAGAACAAATTCTCTGTATTGGCCTTTTTTATACTACTTTCTAATTCTAAGAAAATTATTATTCTGTTAGGATTCTATCAATTTTATTTCCTTCTCTCTCCTTACTCTAGGAGCCATCCAGTAAGAAGCACTGTCAATACTACTATATATCTGAAAAGATAAACACTTGGCAACTTGGCAACACTCAAGCATTCTTCATCCTTATTCTTTTATACATCGTAAGGATCTGCTCAGAACACCCACATACATGCACAAACATTGTGTCACTCACACATAATACACTCCTTTTTCCAACCACAATTTTTCCTTTCCCAACAGTTCCAGCTATAATTCACTGGCAGAGCAAAATGTTGGAATAAGCATCTCATTTATCACTGGACAAAGACAGGCCTTTACTTCTCCTCAGGCCTAAAGGCCAAAGTGGAACTGTTTGCATCTCATTTGTCATAAACTTTCAGTAGATGAGTTAGTTTATATCTGGGTGGACTGAGACAGGCTGGAGCTTACTGCAGTGAGGTTTTTTGTTGTTTTAGTCAGGATGGGGGCAGAACTCACAGCTCTAAAGCTTTACTCTCACTGCTGAGCAAGCCTGACTTTATCCTGCCTGAAAGAACAGAGGAGCTGTGGTTCAGAAGGGCTCCCTAGGGTGCTCTGGCTAAGTAATTACAGTAACTTGCATAATACCTCTCATCAAGAAACTGCATTTTGCAGCAAGAAGAGGAGTCTTGTTCCATTTACAGCAGAGACTGAAAAAAAATCAAAAACGTCAGTCTTCAGTACTAAACTGCCTGTAATCCATTTTACCTTACCAACACAAGTAAGGGCAGAAAAACTGGGGAAAAAATAAATGAAAAGCGCTGCAGCTTACTGGGGGACTAGAAATGACACTATTCTTTTTTGTCCCAGTTTGGTCGAAGGGAGCCCTCAGGAAGAGTTTACATAAGGATTGATTAGTGACCCCTGAACAGCAGAGCTCTCTTAGAAGCTACCTCACAGTTCTTCACTGCCAAATTCACAGGCTGCCACCCAATCAAGGCTTGTGCCTGAGGCTTTCTCTTCTGCTCCTCAACTGCTTGGTACATGCAAATGCCTGCGTGTGTCTCAAAAATTTTGTGCAAGTTTCTCCTTCCATCAGTCCTGCGTCAGTCCTGCTCCCTCAGATGGGGACACATCCATGATGCTCTCCAAATGACACCTCTGCAGGCCACTCACAGACCATGAAGTCCAACAAGTACTTTGGTGGACTCCAGGGAACTGAGGCTCTCAGGATGCCAGGAGAGAGTCAAGAAGAAGGAAACTATGACTGAAGCTCTTATTTATAAGTGGGGAGAATCCTTAGTAAAACCATAGTTGTGTGATGTGCAAATTGGGACTACAGTAATAATGAATAAAAAAAAAAAGCAATCGTGTCTCCACAGCATATTTCTTGGAAGGTAGAGACAGGGGTTCTCCGCTGGCAGGAGAGCCTTCTGCCCCCACCCTTTAGGGAAGTTCTCCAGCCAGTGAATTGCTGGCTGCAAGACTGACTGCATCACCTGCTGGCTTTAATAATGGTGTACAAGTCCAGCATGATATTTCTCTGGCTTTGATTTTAATGAAAATATATTGGTACGTAAAATTGAAATGCTTTGTTTTATAGAAAAAAAAATCCCATTCTGTACCCCAAAAACTTACTTCTAAAGAATTTCATTTCTTTCTCACATAGCAAAAGCATGGATATGTTTATTTAGACTTAGCTCAAGCCAAGCTGAATTCCATTTTTAAAATATTATTGGCATTTAAAAGGGTACAATACACTGATTTGTTAATGAATCCCTAGTCCATTCCCTGCCCTTTATACAAGACTTAATAATTAAAAATTCTAAACTGTGACAACTCTTACTGAGATCCTGAAATGACCATAAAAATTATTTGATGAGAAAGCTTAGTCTTATATATTTGTTCTCTATTCATAAGATACAATGTATTTTTACATTTCCAATTTTAAAAAGTTCTACTTTCCTCCACAGAAACTAATTGGGTCTCTTCCCCACCTATTTTAACCTTTTTTCCCCAAGCTCAAGGATGCCAAGGTTCTGCTTAGTGCATAAAACATCTGATATTTCAAAAGAATAAAAAAATTCCTTTTCTTTTCTTGGTGAAGCGTATATTTAAGGATGAATAGACCATTTTAAAATTTCAGCAACAGCACTTAGCCAAGAATGCAGAGATTGATAGTTTCTCAAAAAATTAAGATTATTTTAGGACATATTTGGTTAACAAAATATCTCAGGTTTCCCACCCAGCCTCAACAGTTGGCTTTTGCTGTACTAACCACTGCTGTTAAATTATATAGTGCACACTACACTTATGATGGACATGGTTATAATGGTCAATTGGTTAGAGCGGACAAAAACAGATCTCCCAAACCAAACATATTAAGTTCAAGACATTCCTCTCTGGTTATAACAGACAAACATTGGCCACAATGCCATTTTCTGGGCTTTTTTCTCAACCCTGTCAGTGTACTGAATAGATTTGGGATCTAGGGAGGAAAGTTACAGGAATACTGTGTTTTTAAAATAGATTGAGCCTTAAGCCAAAAAATGAATGAGATGGTAAGAGAGGTTATGCCAGACTAGCACTTTCTGCCAGCCTGATTGACCACTGCACACTAGATAAACCCAGAATTTTCTATCATCTGATCTCTCCTGCTCTTACCGCCAGCCTCAGTGAATGCAGTACTGTGGAGATGCAGAAGGACTCCAAGTCACCACTCCTTTGTGGGGCTCTGCCTCAGATGTCACAGCCTGTCCTGGGCATGCAAAATGCCCCAAACTAAAGGGTACTCCAATTGACAGAATAATTTTCCAGGTAACTCTTTGCATCCTGCTTATATCCACATTTGCTAAGAGTGCAGGGGGGCTCAGTGGATGAGTTAAAATGCATCCATTTCAAATAGAGAGGAGAGTCTTGTGAGCTGTCAAGAAATGTGAAATATTTATGATCTAGAGTTCAGGAAAGAATTGCATGTTAGGCTCAGTCAAAATCTCATGAGATTTTCATGACACTAACCCAAACCCAACAGCTATTGCAGATAACAAACATTTAAATGATCATTTAGGTCCACTTACATAGCACATTTCCTGGCTAAATTTCAAAAACTAAACAGTCAATGGTGGGTGTAGAAGTGAAAGTTATTTTTCAGGTCTGCTTTTAAACCAACAAGCAAAGTAATTTTGCTTTTCATTTCTATTAGAAGCAAACTGTTTGAATTTAAACCTTTTGATCTGAAGAATAGGGACATAAGGACCTTACTCACCTGAGCTCCTCATTGGTGTCTTGGCAGTAAGACACATTAACCTTTTTGAAAGGCTTTAGTATACATTTTTCCTCGGTAGCCACACATTTTGTTTTTACAAAGGGGCCTTGTGACAGACCTTTCCTTGCCATCATATGTCACTAGCAAAGCTGGTTCTGCAGGAACCTTGCCTGTCTGAAGCTGAAAAACTCCCACTCTGCTTTATGACTTAAAAGAGAGTAACGAATAAGGACATAATTCACACTTCCTCATTCACAGGCACCCACCCACACCTATGAAACAGCTTTGATAGAAATAAAGAGGTTCTGTATTTGCATGACTAAGGTCCTGCAAGAGGGCACCCAGTCATCTGATGCTAATGGAGAAGAAAAGCTGACCCAAAATGTAATTCTGCATTTCAACAAGTCTAATTTCATTCTATATGTTCTTTGGGGTCAAAGTCTGTTAAGGCACAGTCTTGGTTTCCTGATGTCTAAAAGCAAAAATGAATACTTACTACATTTGGTAACAAGAACAATGCTACCTGTGAATTTTAGTTATGCCCTATGTGACCTGTCTGCAAAATAGTGATGAACATCCCAAGTCAGTACAAAGTACATTGGAAGTTCTTTACCTAATACCTAAAACAAAGCTCCAGAATAAAGCTGAAAATAAAAGATAGAATCATAGAATATCATGATCTAGAGGGGGGTCCACAAGGATCACAAAATCCAAATACTGACACACGGGACAGGACAACTCCAAAATTCATACCATCTGCCTAAAAGCAGCATCTAAAATCTTGAACTCTGTCAGATTTGGTACTATGACCACTTCCCTGAAGAGCCCATTCCAGTGCCCAACCACCCTCTGAGTGGGGAGCCTTTTCCTGATATGCAAACTAAACCTCCCTTGACTCAGCTTCATGCCATTCCCTCCGGTGCTGTCACTTATCACCAGAGAGAAGAGAGCAGTGTCTGTCCCTCCTCTTCCCCTTGTAAGGAAGCTCTAAACTACAATGAAGTCTGCCCTCAGTCTCTTCTCCAGGCTGGACATACCAAGTGACCTCAGGAATTCCCTTAATGCTTCCCCTCAAGGCCCTTCACAATCTTTGTAGCCAGTCCTTGGATGCTTTCTAACAGCTCTATATTCTTCTTGTATTGTAGTACCCAAAATTGCCCCCAGCATTTGAGGTGAGGCAACCTCAGCCCAGAGCAGAGCAGGACAGTGCCCTCCCTCCCTTGCCCTGCTGGCCATGCTGTGCCTGGTGCACCCCAGGACGGGGTTGGCCCTCCTGGCTGCCAAGGCACTGCTGGCTCATGTTCAACTTGCCATCAATGAGGACTCTGAGATCACTTTCCGCAGGGCTGCTCTCCAGCCTGTCGTTCCCCAGTCTGTGCAGATGTCCAGAATCTTCCAGGTGCAGAATTTGGCACTTTTCCTTGTTAAACTTCACACAGTTGATGATTTACATCCTCTGAAATATGATGGCAAAATATTTGTCATCCAAAATATTCTGGTGTGACAGCACACATTCAAAAAGATGAAGTTCACATAGTGATTTCCCAGGCAGTAGATGCCTGTTTCCACTCGTACGTATCTTCCCTCTTTGTCATAAAACAAGGGCATCACAAAACACTGTGATTGTTTTTTGAAACAAATTGTTTCATTTCAACAGCAAGACAGATGCCACAAGTTTGTCCTATTCTGGAGAAAAATTGCTAGCAAAATATGATCAGTGAATGATGATTATGGCAAGTTCTGTGACTGGAAACTGTATATAGAAAATATACGGGCAAACACATTTGCCTTCTAGAGTAATAGTAAAAAGGGTTTTCAAAATATGTTGAAATGTACTATAATTTCCAAAACTGCAGAAAATACCTCTATTTAAGTAGTCCATTCAGACCATTTGAGGTTTTGTTGTTTTGTGGATTTTTTTTCCTGAGTTTCAATATTTTAGGGTCTATTTTCCAGTTATTAAGTATATTCTACCTGTATTCAAGCAGTGCTAGTGCACAGGATTTGAAGGACAACATGAAGTCTCACCAAGAGATGTAGTTGTCATACAGATTTCTACTCATTTAAACTATCATCATGGCACAAAACTTCAAATACTGGACTTTCTCTTCACTGGCTAACCCAAAAACACAAGAATAAAACATAAATAAGTGAAAAACATCATTTTCCCAGAGAGTGTCTTAAATAATTGGGGATACATCTTGATCTCTTTTTCTTATGTATCTTCTTTTCATTTCCTTGGTTAAAGATATAATACTCAGCAGAGGGAAAAAAGGAAGGCAAAGAAAAAAGTGCATTAAGATTACATTTGGCATTTTAAATACAACAAAAGGTACCTATAGGGATGCTTTATTGTACAGCCGAGTAAACCCCAGCTGTCAGCCCTGTGATCACTTCTTCAATAGCAAAAAGGACTCAGCTCTAACCTGGCTACATGCTGGTTCTCACCAGTAGAACAACTACTTCCTTAGGAACTGCATTTACAATTATCCCCTGAGTTTCAAAGAAAACTTTGAAAACAAAATGTGAATAAACTTCTTAAGTGAGTGGGTTTTTTCCCTTTTCTTTCTTTTTCTTTTTTTTTTTTTTTTTTTTATTTTTGGCATTAAATAAAAATGCTGTTTATCTGTTTTTGTTAGAGGTGAAGTAAAACCCTTTGCCAGAGATTAAAACTTCTACAGGATAACTTGACAATCTTGTGGGTTTATTGGTTCGCCTATTATGTTCCTATTATGTTCACATTAAAGAGACCTAAATATGTTAAATATGACCCTCTACCTGCAGAGGGAGGAACCACTGCATGCATGGAGCCAGAGGATATGCACTGATAAAACTTTGATCACTTCTTTAAATGTGATATTATGGGGAGAAATCCCAGCCTGAAGGAAATGGTATTTCTGTCATTGGCTTCAACTGGACCAAGCCATTACTATCTGAAAGCTATTTCTAGATCTGTCAGGTAACTTTGTTCAAGATCCACATTTCACAGAACAAGCATAACTGAACACTAGAAATTATTTAAAACTTTCAGCATTTTCATGAGAGATTTTCTTTTTTAGAGTGTTCTCTTTTAAGTTTTGTGGTGGAAAATCATTTAATCAGATAAACTTAACTTTGAAATCTGCATCAGTCTTACTTGAAATGTCCAATATCATGTGTGTTTTTTCTTCTGGCTTCTCCCTTTTTCTTTGTTGATTTCCATCTTTATTTCCTTTTAAAATCTAAACAATAGAAAAATAAAAATAAAAAATGAGAAGTGTGAGGAGGGGGAAGAGGAGAAGAATGACAATTATTTGGGAAGAGAGATGACTTTTGCCATATTCTATCTCTTGCATTCAAAGTCAAAGACAAGTCAGAGACAAATGATATAGCTTCAAAACTACAAAATTACACTTTTTTCAGTGTTTTGCTACACTGCTTTCAAGAGAAGCTACTATCTTTTAAAGGTTAATTTAATTTTTTATACTGTTTCTGTTATGAAATTATCTTCTCAATTTCTAAGTCCATTCTATTAACCAATTTTTCAGGAACTTATAAGAAATTCCACTCTAGATTTCCCCTTTATGTAGATAGGCTAAACACAGCAGAATGACTGTGCAAGGCTAAGCAGCATATGGTCTTCAGCAAAAAAAGGACCATAAACAATTTCCAAAAAGTTTTTACTGTGGCTTATACATTTGACAAACTTTAGGCAGCAAACCAGACTATGGCCTATTCAACCATATCTTTTCAGTGACATGCTTCTCCAGGTGACTGAATGCTTAATTTTCAGTTCTAAACTCAATTTTCAGTCAGCTCACTAATCTGCTCTTTCAGACTTCCACAAGTTCATCGACCTTAAAACTTCATAAAATTCACTCGATTTGTTTTACCAGAATTTCTTGAGCAATCAATAGTCTGTGTGTTTATATGAAAATACTTTTTATAAAAGTCTGAAATCTCCATTTACAGGGTTTTGAGGAAAGGGTTAACTGTTAAAATGGCTGGCTCAAAGCATGAGGGGAGCTGTCCAAGCCATTTTTTTTGCTTCAACAGTAATTCTTGTTACTTTATAATCCCATTGAAAAATTTTAATGTAAACATGCACCAATGGAAATATGAAACATGAGGAGTGGTGTTGTACAGAGGTTTTCTGCCAAAAAAATTTCACTGTTACATAGAAGAATCGAAACAATAAAAATACCTACAAAATTACATATTTGGTTCATGAAGGTGCTTCCATCCTCAGCAACAGAGATTTGTAAAAAAGAAAACCATACAGATATGAAAGACTTTCTAAAAAAAAAATCAATTTTATCTAATACAATTTCATCAGCTGTACACTTGCTTTTTGCCCACACTCAAGCAATGAGCTTGAGTCCTTACACTTCATTATTCATGTCATACATTATCTGTATGACATAAAAAAGAGATGCTCTTTGATATAGTGAAACAGTGAGTTTACTACAGATCCTACCAGAGTCCTTGCACAAAATATTTTTGTCAGTTAAGAAAGATTCTAACAAAGCCATCAATAAGAATGGCACGGGAAAATATTTCAAAAAATTAATATCTGTACCTGAGGATATCATTAATCAGGGGTGAAGGTTTACTTTTGGAAATCTTTTCATCTAGCATATCTGCTAAACATCTGTAAACATCTGTAAACACCTGCCTACCTTCTGGGGATTCGACACCCCATGGCTCTTCACTCTTTCCTCCTAAGTTCCATCTAGCAGGGAGCTGCAGCTGTATCTGGCTGCTAAAAGCACTCCCAGTTGCTGTGTCTGTGCCACTTCCTCCAGAGTGGGTGGAAGAGGCTCAGCAGTACCAGGTGAGACAGAAAGAGCTCCCAAAACATGAAGCATACAAAGGGTGACGGCAGGAATCTCATCAGAGCTGATCACAAAGCCCAGTACCTGAGTTGTGCTCTGTTAGGGACTGGCTGAGCTGCCTCAAGCCTTACTGCAAACATCTGCTTCCCTACTCTTTCTCACTATGACATACACTCCTCCCTTTTTTTCTCCTTATTGATAGACAACTGCCTGTGAAGAGTTTGAATTCTTTCTTAAATTACTTACACCTAACTACCTCTTTAAAATGTCAAATCCCCCAAAACACTGGCCCCTTCAGTAATCATGATGTTTCAATATCAAGGCTGACTGTAGCAAGTATTCCCAGCAGTGTTTTTACCCTTTGGGATATCTGTTACGCCACAGAACCTTAGAAGTTCTCCATAGTACTCCAGGAGCCACAGAAATCTAAGATAAATTGGATTTAATACAATCTGCTTAGATGCCTTCTCTTCTAGATTTGAATTCCTTTCATTTGATTTGTTTATAAACAGTCAATAAATCAGAGAAAGCCTTTCTAGACATAACTACCAGAAGTCTGAAACAATGAATGAAGTGAAAGCCATAATAATATATTGTGGTAATTCATCCCAATGTAAAAAATGGTTGTAGATTATTATCAAATGAACCCCATTATACTGGTATTGAAGAGCACAGAGGAATGGAAGCCAGAATGTGACATGGGCAGCTGTGCACACAGATGCACTATCCTGTTCCAAAGGCTGGAAAGCAGCCCAGAAAAATAATACCTCTAGGTTTCAAAATTTCAGTGAATTGAATATTTTGATTTATGGGGGTTCTTTGTCATTTCATATTTATATAAATATTTAAAAATTCTCAAAATATATAACATTGAGTAACCAAGTAAAATTAAGCATCCATTTTGCCTAGGCACTTTCATAATATCTCTTTAGACAACCTAAGTCTTTCAGGACTAAAACCAGTTAAGAAAAATATTATCCTAAAACAGCTTTTAATAGCCAAATGTATTATTCAGTTCAGTCACTTAGAGATAACTAGACAGATATCATGGTAGTGGAGGTTTTCATAACCAAAAGCATAATCTGCAATATTCTGCTATTTAGAGATCTTTCTTCTTTCACACAGTTGGAAAGACTTAACTACACAGTCAGTCATTGACAGAGATATATAATGTGTTAGATGACTTACCAGCAGTACTTTTGCTACAGGGGTAAGAATTTACCCTTTAACCATACACAGGGCTTATTACCTTTTATCAGACAGATAGCAGCAAAACTAGCAAACTAAAAACTAAAAAAAAGAAAAAAAGACTGTTGAGATATCAAGAGCATTTCCAACCCATTACTCCTGCTTGCTCACCTCCAGGTGGGGAGAGAAAGCAGCAATTCTGTACACAAAAACCTTCACTTTTTTCTCACTGGCATATTCCAAGTCCATGCAGAAAACCACAGCCAATTTTGCAGAAATCTACAATTTTACCATGTGGAGTATAAATCTGTCTGTTTCTGGACTTCCCACAATCACATGCTGATTTCCCAACAGAATGGTTTCTGCACAGGTATGGTTCTCAGCATAATTAATGTGTTATAAGACATGAATTGTGCTCCCTGCTTTCAAACTGTTCTGTCAAGGTCACATTCACCTCTCCCTGGGGCTCCCAGAATCTCTAGGAGGGCTGGGAGAGGGCCAGAGCTCAGGGGGTGGGGGACAGAGCCAGCAACCTCCCTGTTAATTCGTCAGCCACAGGAAGGGCACATCTGTGCATTCCACCACCTGCAGTCCCAGGAAAAGGAAAAGGGAGCCAGCACCAAGGGAACTTGTGTACTCCTGCTGGGGAGAGCAGGCTGCAAGTGCTGACCTGGCACCTGGCACTGCAGGGCTGTGCTAGAGCTCAGTATGGCCCAGGCTGACTGCAAACACCCCCAGCCAGGGCTGGCCTTGTCCCTCTGCTCCAGTTGCTGCAGCTCACAGCAGGTGAGAGCTGTTTGCTCTGTGCTCCTATGGCAGGATCAGACAAGTCTTTAGGAATGGTACTTGGAAAAATCGTTTTTCCCTTCTGTCTTTAGCTTAGTCCAACACTCAGACCACTTTGACACTTTCAATGGGATTTGTTCAGTGTCATCAGTGTTCATTTATGCTAAAGAGCCTCTCTAAACCTCTCTATATTTATGAAATTCAGGGTTTTTATAAAACCAACCGACAAAATCACCTGTGACCCATATACAGTAAATTAAACAAAACAAAACCCTTTTAAGATCCATCTCTCAGAGGTTAAGTCTGTGCCTTCAGTTTCACAGCTACATCTCTGTGGCCACTTTGGAAAACAAAGTTTTCCTTGAATTTGCCTTTTCCTCCTTTTATGAGCAAAATCAATGCTCACAAAATCACAACACTCAAGGTAGACAGCCTTGGCAAATATAACTGTTCCACATATGCAGCTTGTGTAATAACTCCATGTGAGGTCTGCAACTGAGGGAAATAATGGAACCATCTCCAAAACAAAGAAGTCTGGTTGAAATAAAAAAACGACACAATGGGACACTAGGAAAGTATTTTAGCTCTAAAATCAATGAAATGCTTAGCCAGGTAAGTAGGATATAGCTCATCTCTTCATTGCAATATTTCCCAAATAAGAGTAATTTTTTCTATGTTCTTTCATTACAGCAAATGACCCCTCTTCTAAACATTATTCCAGATAAAGACCAGATTTGAACAGTTTATTTTCTGTTGTCTTGTCAATATTTGACCCAACAACACTTCAATTCTTTTTCTAGTAATGTCCATTTACCAACACATAGAAATAAATACAAAAAGAGCTTCTCAGTTTCTTTATATGATTATAACACCCTACAGATTTTAAAAGAAACACCTTCTTAACAAATAAAAAACATTCTTTTCAATTAAAGGTCATTTTGATTGGTTAAAAGGTGATTTTGATTGGTTAAATTCTAAAGTAGGTTCATGTCAGTGGAATCACAGCTATCTTTCAATTTGCCTTTGTTTTTAAGTAATGTCTATGTTACTGAGAGAAAAGTTAATTTACTGAGAATAGCTTGCAACACTGGATGTTTTTAAGGCTGTTTTATGCAGCTGTGACAGCTGTATTAGCCCATGAAGCCAAGCTGCGGGGGGGAAAAAAGTATTTCAACCAGTATAAATTATTTATTACATTAAGTGGTACTCAGTATCAATATAATGCACTCAAGTGTCTTCTAAATTCTTTCTAAACCTTTAATTTTATATTTATATAAAATTTATAAAGCCTTTAACAAGTAAAACTGATTAATTTTAATTTGTACCTCAGCCATATCAGAATAGCATTTACGAGGTTACTGCAAACTCTCCAAATTGTGTAAAATAATATTTTCACTATTCATTTGAGGTAAGAATGGATATAATGACTCCTACACATTAAGAAACTGAAAGAAGTGAGATCAGTGCTAGAATATTTCACCATTTTCTAATTCAAGATACTGAAGCATTGACAACTAATAGAATGAAAATTTTGACACTTCTCATACAATAACACTTTCAGCTTTCAGAAATGTTTAATATTTTCTATAAAGTCACTATATTTTTTAGAGGAAGATATTAAGGTATTTCTGTGTGCTGAAATCAGAGTGAGAAAGCAGATAAAGAATTAATATATAACACTGAACAACATTCCCCTTTTTCCTAAAGTGTATTCAGCTGAGTCATATTATTATGCAAAAAAAAATCTTTTTCTGGCTGCAAATTTTTCTTATTGAATGTATTATGGCATAAGACTTTATTAGAAATAATATCACATTGTTACAACTATGCAACATCAACTTTTCTAAGATCCATCATAAAAATATCCTAGGCAGCTGTTGAATCATACTTAATATTTTAGCTATTAACAGTCTTAGAGAGTTTCAATTGATTGGTATTCACTTAATGTCCAAAGCCATTTCTAACAGCTGAAAGACATTTTAAGATATTTCCAACTTCAATCAATATCACTTATGAGTATAGTTTTTTCCTCAGAATTACTAAGTATGCCAGGCTGAAAATAAGTATATTTTCTAAAATTCTAATGTTATTTTCCTAGATAATAAGAAAAAGGTAAATGCAAACTCATACTACCTATTAGCAATCAAACAGTAGTATATGAGAAACTGCAAATACTTCCATACCTATATTTGCAGTATAGGCAAATCACTGTGTACTTAGGCCTTGGAAAATACTAATTTTTCATTTTCTTTGCACCTCAAGAAACCAAGGTGTTTCTCTTGAAATCACCACTTACATTATCAGCAGCAACTTATGTTGTATATAAATATAAAAATTATTTATATTTGCAAATAATTTTACATAATCACCTTGACATATTGAAAATCCAGTACATAATAGCTCAGTCCTTAAGATGTGCTAATTAAGAAGCCCAAATCTGTCCATTATTTTTCAGCAGTCACAAAAGAGCACTTCCTTTACTGTCAATTTTCTCAAATAGGAAATTAGCTAATATGTTGTTGCTGTAAATGCATGGCATTTTGGTCCTGCAGAAACAACTGTAGCTCTTTTGCATTTCAGTGGTGGATGATTTTTCTTTTGAGTTCAAAAAGAAATATAAGCACTCTGTTATTTTAGAAAGGTTCCTTGGGTACAAACATTTTCTGGTCTTACTGTGGCCACTTCTCAGTCTTTAAACATTAGTCTCATTCCAGGATATAAGGGACTCCCAGATGAAATTTACAGTGTCATTTGAAAACTCCATCTAATGTGAGAAGCAACTAAGGTCACATTCTTGCATCATCACAGCTCTGAATTCAGTCCACCCCCTGCTCAGCACCTCAGACCACCACGGTGGCACACTGCACAGCAACTTTCTGCAGACGGATGTCCTGATCTGTTTAGAAAATTTACACCTGAAGAAATATTTTCAATGAGCTGCAAGACGGCCTTTACCTGAAAACTGTCAGGAGTTTGTTCGCAAATACCCAGATGTTCAATAATATATATATCAGTGCTTAGATGTGGCCAACACTTTTGGAAAGATGTAGGAAAAGTTCAGAATATGTTCTCCTTTTTTTTGTCATGACATTAACCAGACTGGGTTGCACATTCCTGGGGCAGTAGCTTGTTTGCTTGAAGAAAGGATAAAGTGTTGAGAGTCACGCCTGAAATCTGGAAGCAGATTTAAATTAAAGTGACCTTGTTTCATGCTGTTCTGCAAAGCTTCCACCAATTGATTTAGGCATGTCTTATTTAGGGAGGAGTTGCATGAATTGAGAAACATGCTCTGTGATGAGCCATTATAGGGGACAAATCCAAATGAACCACAGCCCATGCTCCTCCATGAAGTTGTGCCATTCTGTTTTCCTATTGTATTTTCTCATTCTTTTGGCTAATCTTAATCTGTGGCATGCAAATTATATTCAGAAACTTTTTGGTTGTTATCTCCATCTCAGAAAAGGCTGAGAAAATAAGTCCGACACCCCAAATATATAGATTAAAGTCTTAGCCTTCAATCTCCTCTGCTTTTTCCCTGAAAATTATACACACAAGCCCCAAAAAAGTACAACTTTCAGGGTTCTTCAGAAGCACAGCTCGTGCTGTCCAACATCACTAGCTCCCTTCCTCTCCTCTAAACTGCCTTCTTGACCTGCTCCTGCCTTACAGTCCTGTTCAGCTTGCAAGTCTGTGCTCTATTCTACTCATTGGGAGTTTTGAGTCCAACAGGACTTTTAACCATTAAACATAAAGAGAAATGCAAGACACCTGATGTAGAAGTTATTCTGACACAAAGTCACTCTGTAGCCAGAGTCCAGACTGAGATCCAGAGCCCTAAAGATTGAGATTGGCAGAATTTAGGAAAGTAAAACAAACTTATGCCTCTCAAAAACAATAAGCAACTCTCCTGTAATGGAGAGTTCCTGGCTGTCTGAAACAATTTGGTACCTAAGGAATTGTCTGAAAAGGTCCTTAGGGCTGCGTTTGGAAGAACAGGTTTGGCTGTATCTCCACTTATTAAAAACAGGTCAGCTGGCCCCAGGAAAGCACTGGAAACCAAGAAACTGGAAAGAAGGAGAGACACCTCTGCCAGACTGCAGGTTAGACACCAACTTCCAAGAGGCGAGACCAAGCCAGTCCTTTGCTTTCAGCAGCTGCTCCCCACTCTATGTGCTGACTGCCTTCGCCCCACTGAGCACACACTGAGCATCCCTGTTCACCCAGGGCTGTCCCTGCGCTGCCTTCCTTGTTGGCTCCAGCAGTGAAACTGATTTAGAACCATGTGATTATAAAGTTACAATTGTACTTCTGTGAAAAACATTCCCTGATTGTTTTTAAGGCACCTTTACACTGTTGCCCAGAGCTAGAAAACACCAATAATTTAATCCAAGTATTTATCCAGACAATCCACCTCTGACCAAAATAATCCATGTGGCTGTTTCATAAGGTTTTAGAAATGGCATCAGTGACATTTCTCACAGACTTCAGCTGGCAATAACTCACCAGGCATTCCAATTCATTATATTTCTCCACTCCCCTATCACAAAGGATATTTTAATTTCTATATTTTGAATCTGCTGAACACTTGAAGGCTGTATGGTTTTGTAGTCCCTAGGGCACCGGGCAAAACAAACATAGAATTTCAAACTTTCCGCAACCTCATGCTGTGATAACATTTTCAGTTTATCCTTACATTTTAGACTGTCTCCAGTCATCAGGACTGAGAACATGGGGTAAACTTCTGCTGCACAAGATTTATTCACTTTTTAATCCTGTGCGGCTGTAAGTTGCCCCAGCCCCTAAAACCACAGATTGTTACCTCTTTATAACACAGGGGTATATGACTCACTTTTTGCCTTTTTACCAAAACAATTTTTGACCTGGTAAAAGGGAGAACATAAGGGATCTTGGTTGTGGAGAGAATGGAAACAGTGAAAATGCTTGTAAAGCAGACAAGATTTTAATAGAAATAGTACTGATATTAGTATGCTTGCAAGTATTGACATTAAACAAAGCAACAAACTTAAGAAATTTAGTTATGTCTGTGTTCTGCTTTAGTACCTTGTTTCTTTTCTGAGGCTGTCCTCAATCAACCTTCACTATGTGTCTCTCTGGTTTCTTATACTCCAGTTCTTGGGTGCAAAGATTTTTTTTCCCTTGTATTTGGAAAGCAACCAGGTCATTTTAGACATAGCCACACCATAAATAACCATTATCCAAGCTGCTGGAATGCCCATTTGGTGCCTTAGCTGCGTGGCTGCACGTTCAGTCACCTCTTGTTCTCTTCCAAGGATTGTCCCATATTTCCTGCAGTTTACTGCCAGCAGCAGGGAAACATCAGGATCAAACCTATAGTTTCAGGAAAAGAAAAATTCTCCCCCTTCCTTTCCTAGGAAAATTGGTTAATGACAGTTGCAGTGAACTCACTGGAAGGGTGAACCACACAGAGCCTACCAGCAGTGAGGCTGCATGCATCACTCAGTGCAATAAGTACTGCTGGGGAGGCTGCCTGGTGAGCTTGCAGTGCAGCTGTGGAGCTCTGCAGTGCTGGCCAAGTGACCCCACTCTCAGCACAGTCACAGAATCCAAAAAGCTGAGTTCATAACAGTTATGTGTTCATAGGCAGGGGGAAAGAGTCAGAAAAACAAATGTTTCTTCTTGTTTTAACATGTGGGATTGAAAAGTATAAGGCCTGGCTTTAAATTACTGACCAGGTTCTCTAGCTCTCCAATGCATCAGCTGCTTCACGCTGGCATAAATGTAGCTGCAAAGAGGTCAGTGGGAGCTCCAGCTGACCTCCATAAAAGAGCTGTTGAATAAAACACATCAAAGTGGATTCCCTGAGCAATTTCTTCCTCAAGTTTCCCTTTTGTAAAGGATTGGAGAATGTTACTCGCTCTATTACACAGAGCTCTTTAAGAACTTTAACAGAAAGGCAAGAAATTATTCAGTGACAAATTTTGGCATAACTGCTAAATAGCTACACCTATAATGAAAGCAGAATATCTTCATTTATAGTACTATATATAGTATACTAAATTAAATTGTTTTTGAACTCAAAGTTATGTAAACTGTAAAAATTAATCCCTAATTGGAAAAATATTTTTTGAGAGATAGAGGGACAGTCTATTGTAAAGTGAAACAAACATTTCCCATATTATTAGATCTTTCATAGAAAATGTCTAAGTTTTGCACATGCCAAAGATGAATCCCCTCCTTAATTTAGTCTAATTCATTTTATCTATAAAATTAAGAAATATAAATATTTAAAACCTGAAATAGTTATTAATTATTAGTTGCACATTTTACACATATCTCACTATCCAGATGTACAGTAATCAGCAGGAATCCCTTCTAGGAGTAAAGCTGTACTTTTTGAACAATTGCTGCTGAAGCAGCAACATGGCAGACTGTCCATTGTTTCAAATTACCTTTACATTTAAAGATACCATAATGCAGAACTGGATACTGTCTATTTTGGAAGTGTGCTATAAATAATGAGCCATCCAGCCACCCAACAATCATGCTAAAATTATGACTGGAAAACCACAGAGCAAAAATCAACTTTCCTTCTTTCTGAACTGTGACAAACCTGGTCAGACTCCTGCAAATTTCTTCACAAGGAAACCTTTATTGATATACCAGGGAAGTTTTAATTTCTGCCTGCTTTTCTTGAAGGCATGTCAACTGAAATGATGTCCCAGATTCACACCAAGAGTTCATAGGAATTGCCTACAGTAAGCGAAGAAGTACCATGGTAGGTACCTTGTAGGTAGTGTGGAAGGAAAGAAATATTAAAGTAAAATAATTGCACAAGACACAGAATTGTCTGTCTAGATTAATGTAAGAGGTTACTCACTAAAGAGCATTTTCAAGCACATCTAGCTTAGGTAATGGGGTAATTGAGCTTTCTTGCACAACCTTAATTAATCTCAGCAAAGTACCTACATTATGAGACAATCTTAAGTGATTATGTACTACAAATCCTATATTGCATTTTACAATGCACACTACAGTCTTTCTTTTTTTCTGAAAATGAATCAAAATTATCTATAGTTGTCTGAAGAAGCCCTTCTTAGGACTGCCTTTACAACAATAGGAAGTTTTATGTACCTGAAACTAAATAAAAACAGCACTTAACAGTGTTTTCCATCTGAGATCCTCAAGAAGATTTACAAAGTTCTACCAGAATATGTGGAATCTAGTTTGCAGGGGAAATAAGTGGAAGCACAGAAAAGTCTTAATCTGTACTTTGAAGACCATTCTGCATTGTTCTTTGAAATGAAGAGAAAAATAATAAATCTCAATTTTCTTCCTTTCTTAAAACTACTTAAAATCAGGGATTACATGGTTCACAATGAACTTTTAGAATTGCTTTCTAAGGCTTTGTCCAGATATGTATTAAAAGCATATGTCTTGTTGCACTTTCTAAAGATGGAAAGGGTTCTACCTGTATTTACATATTTTGATTCAAAATCTCCTTTATTCTCAGCTGGGAACAGAAAAGCCTTTATTATTCTCAGCTGCCCCAGTCCCACAAACATTTCAGCTCGGCCTTCATCAGATGCAGATCACACCAGCATTTATCCCCACTAATCACCACTCCCTCTGGCACTGACATTATCCTGGGGAGTTTCCCATTCACCTGACATCAATTACCCTAGACCCTGCTGATACTTAATTCATATCATCATACTTAATTAATCATTAACCCCTTCACTGCAGTCAGTGGTCTATAATTGGTGTTCACAGCATCTGCAAAATATTAAAGGTATTTGACTGTACATTCATCATGAGCTCTTCTACTAGAGCATAAGGTACAGGCTGCACACTTCAGCCATGTTTCAGAAGGCTATCACACAAATATATTAACATCAGGAAAAATTAGTATTCCCTATCCAGCAGCTCCATAAATCTAGCAGTTGCACATTTACCATTCAGTTCTCTTCAGAGGCATTTAATAAAGTCCTGTTCTCCCAAGGATATCAGGAGACCTGCCTAATCACTTAGCCAGGAAAAATGCTCATGGAGAGTTCATGGCAAAGCTTCATATTTCAAAATATTTAAATAAAATAGACTTAAAATTTTAAAGGAAAAGTCCAATTCTAAATTTAACTGTTGTCAGCTCACTCTGGAAATGGGGCTTTTTACCTGATCATGTTACTGACAGAGCCTGTGGTAAAGTACATACCTGAAGTGAGTCTACAGCAAGCTGTGCATCTCTGAGAATGTCTGGTGTTGTTTAGGTATACCATAAATATGGATATTTTTGCTATAGGGAGGCTGGAATTCTATCAAGCTTCAAAAATCCACTTACACAGACAAACATTCTTCCTTGCTTTGTTTGTTTTTCCATTGGAGACCTATAGAATGGTGGGGGGGGGGGAAGAGAAGCCTAGTGTGCATGAAGTCTTTGGTGCAAGACTCTAAATATACAGTGAGAAAGGCAAAGAGTCTAAGAAATGAAACAAATACTGGGAATGGCTCATTTTAGAGAGCAACTACCTGCCCAGATTGTGAGAAAATTATCCATTATCAGTGGATTGGATTTCTTTGTTACATCCTGTGGGGTTTTATTATATCTTATAATCTCTTTTCATGTTTATCTTTTAATGGTACATTTGAATAGAATGTCTATAAAATTATATTTATCAGAAAAAAAAGAACCAAAGAATTGGTACAGAAGATATATCAGTGGATCTTAAGTTAGCAACAAATCAGGAGGTCCATACTCTACACTTACTCTACTGAAAAACAAACAGCACATTACTGATGAGATGTTTTCCAGGTCTTTATATTCTGCTTTTATTTTGTTTTGCTTTTAGCTTTACAGAAGAGAAATATTTAAAGAGCGGAGTATCTAACAAATCTCATTTCACAAGCATCAAGAAAGAGGTTAATGAGGTTTCAAAATAGGGTTAAGTGGTACCACCATCACAGAAGCTGTGAATGTTTGTAGAAGATGCACATGAAAGAAGACCCATTTTAATAGTATGGAAGAGTCTCACTTTCATTTCTTCTAGCAGAGTAATGTCAGAAAGATTTTTAAATTTTTATTATAGGTGACAGATAAAATAGAACAAAGCCACATTTACTGGTCTCATATCTTCACTAATCAGGTTGCAGAGATCAATTAATACAAAAATAAAAATTTAACTTTTTTTTAATATGTATTTCTCTCAGAAATATCTCTAGCAAATACATCAAAGTTTTACATCAGTCTGTGTCAGACTGAAATCAAACAGTTTTTCCTTGTGACCAGGCAGAATACAAGCATATCTGTAGATCAATGCCTATTAATTCACTTTGAAAGCAAAATAAAACAAAAATAATCAAGCATTCTATTCCCTGCAGTTCCATCAGACTGCTTGTACCATTCTTTAACTACTCACAGAGACCTGTGGATCCATGTGGTAGGTCAAAATTTTAGTGGTGCAATATCACCCCTCCCTGTTACCATCACCTGTGTTGTTTCCTTTTACCAAGTAAAGAGTTTGCTGAGCATTTCCAAAGAAAGCTATATTGCTACAGGAATCTTCAGCTGCAGAAGTCAAGGAATATGTTTTATATCTAGTAGTTGGAAAGAGTTCAAGCTCAGCCAACGAAGAGAAGATTTCTTTAGTTCAATTATTTTTAAATTTTTCTGAAGAATTTAGCCAGAGGCAGTCAGTGAGTATAGAAAAGTTCAGCCCAAACAATTGATGTATGATGAAGATATTTATTATGAGACTTGTCAGGCAATTTTTAGTAACAGGTCTTTCTACACCACCCCTTCCACCCCCAGTATTGATCTCTTTAAAGGCACCAGTTACAGCTATTTATTCCAGACCTGGTTGTAATGAATGATATCCCTCCCATTCTCTTTCAAGCTAATTGAAAAAAATAAGCCCATACATTTATGGAATCTAATATCATGAAAAGCAGAATCTTTTTCACAAAAGATCTGTCCCAATGGTAAAAGCTGAGCAAAGCCAGGCTTCAGATTCTAGGAGTTTTTCTTGTGGCTGGGTTATACATCTGATGGAGGCTCCATAGCCAGGACATGGTATACAAAACAGGAAAAAAGTCTTGTAAAAAGAGGCACTCATGAGGAAACAAAAGAAAAAGAACTTGTGGCACAGGAGAGGATTGAAAAATAAGCTTGCAAACTGCAAGTCAAAAAACTTCTGTGTTATTACTTTTTCAGCAGTACTCCTTCTGCATCTGGGCTAGGACCATCATTTTTTCTCTAATCAGAAAAAATACCTGATAATCATTAACAATATAGAATGAAGAGCAAATTTATAAATATTTTTATATACTGCTTTGTGAGGTTTTACCTTTTTTTGTTTGTTTTCTCTGACATAGCAAAAGCCTTTATATAAATTTCCAAATACATAATATTTGCATTTAGTTTATTTGTTTGATATCACTCCCTGTTCTTGATTCATAATATTTTATTCAGAGAAAGTGTTTTTTAGAGGCACTGGTCTCTGTAATCTAGAATTATGTTAAATTAATACCCAAGACACCAGTTCACGTAATTCATGATGAGTCTTCCTGTATTTGTCATCAAAAACAAGGGTTACACAATAAATAATTTGTTGGATTACACTGCATTAATAGTTTCTGATTTAGCACATTTCAGTTTGACAGGAGACAGACTGCTATTTCTAGTGAGAAAGCAAAATGCAACAGATAATTGGGTGACAATGACAGCTCTAAAGCCTCCTCCCTTTACATGCCTAGAGCACAGTGCAGTGCAGACATGTACAGCAAACACATCTAGCCCCAGCATGACAGTCAGCTGCCTGAGCTGTTCCTCCTCTTCACACAGGTGCCCACACTGATGAGCATCAATTCTCCTCAGTTTGCATGCTGATCATTGGCATAACAGGCTCAGGTTTTCCCCCAGTAACCCACTGGCTATTCCTCTTTCCCAGATTCCCCCCAGAAAAACATTTCTTGACCCCGTAGTCCACCTGGCCATTGATCCATCATGGCCAAGCCTCAGGCACGAAGATGCAGAGTCTCCTGGGGAGCCAGGGAATGCCCGAAAGACAGTGGAGCAGAAGTTTCTATTCCTACACAAACAAATATGTCCTCGAAGGAAGAAACAGTTGCTGTTAACTTTGTACTATTTGCAGAACTGCAGCCAAAAAGGATATTGTTCCTTCAGGAAATACAGAGTCTAGGGATTCCCCTTTAGAGAAACCACTTTAATTGGTTAGAATAGTTACAAGAGCTGCTATGAATCCTATTGGCCCTTTCTCCATCTAAAATACTCTTATAATCTCCACCTAAATACATAGAAACAATATCAGAGGATTAACTAAAATTGAAATCAGTTTATAAATTCCTTGCCTCTATACTTTAAAAGTGCTCACATGAAAATCAGGAACTTTTTTCTATACACATTTTAAATTTCTTTCTTAGTCACCTTAATCATAATTCTGTGAATGTAAACATTTTCTAGAAACATTAGGATATTTTAATTGCTGTCTTTGCTGTTTTATGGCTGATTGAGAAACATTCTTTCTGTGTAGGTCTTTGAAACAGATTGAAATATCCACCTAGATAAAGAAAGCCTCTCCTGGAGGGACTGCCTGAATGGCAGATGGAGCAGCACACTCTTCCGGCTGTTATTGTTGTCTGACTGTTGACGATAAGTACAGACCAAAGAAAAAATTTTAAAGCAACTTTTGCTTACCAGCTGAGCAGAAAATAGCAGGCTGGTATAGAATAGAAATAGTAAATTTGAGGCATACGTGGATTTGGAACTGTAAAGAACCCCTGATAGGATTGGGCAAGCAGCTTCATTCCAAGTCCAAACAACCTGAACTGCAGCTCTATAATTATGTTTGGATTTGGGTTTTTTTCTGCCCATAATATTTTGTTTGGCTTCTGAATGGTTTGAAAGTTAGAACTTCTGCTATTTGCTTATGACATTCAATGTTGGCAAGGATGATGCATTTCTGAACTATGGAAATCTAAATCCCTACGATATTTGGAAACTGTCATTTTCAGTAAAAAAGTTTAGATATTGTGGGTAATCAAGGCAATTTCAGCAACAGGCGTCTCACAATACATCAGTCTTGTGACTTGGTTTGCTTGAAAGGTAAGAGGTGGGTCAGCATGTATGTGAAACGAAGTAGCAAACATTCATCTTAATTATAATGGAGGTAAAGTGGTGTCACTGATAAATATTATTCAGGGCCCTCCTAGTTGGATGTGGTTTACAAGCAGGGTTTCTCATCTGCAGAAAATGCTATTTTGCCTGGTATTTGGCTGAAAATTCCATCAAACTTTTTGAAATTCCTTGTGGGCTCAAGGCCCTGGACCTGCCCAATGTTTCTGTCAGACAGATCACTGACTGCACCACCAAAACTGCCTCCTATAAAGCAACAATACTACACTTACATTGCCCAGCATGTACTGTATATTCAGAACACTAAGCATGACTGGTGAATTCAAGAGAAAATAAGATATACCTTCACACAGAAATCCAAAATGATCTCTGCTCCTCAAACGGTGGAAGGATTGCATAAGTGCTTCTGTAAAGTATGCTCTATATTGATGCAACTGCCTGAGTTTAGCTGATCCCAATTCTACTAATTTCTTGTAAAGCATTTACTACTTAGTTAGTCTTTAACGTATTGACAAGTTTTCCCTCTTGTGCTAAATGCCTCCTAAAGCACCCTCTTCGATGACCCAGATTCTTGACTCTACTTTGCACTTTTGACACAAAAACTTCGAGTTTCTACATGAGACACTGACCCTTTACAATTTTACCTGAGACTGATTAAAATTAGAATTATCTTTGTATGTGTTGCTCAGCCTTTTCCATACTCATTACTTCATTACCAATCTAAATTTTTAAATTGTATCATAAGTCCAATGATATAATATAACCTTGCACAGTGTTGGTAGCTGGTTGCTGCAGTTTACAGGAAAAAAAAAAAAACCTTTAAAAAACCACATATTTTTGAGATTTCAAAACACATATTTTTGATATTTCAGCCAAGAACTCCTAAAAACTGGTCTACCATCTCCTTTGGAAATAGGCCTGATAAGGAACTACATCTTAGTAAAAGTCCACTTCCAAACATTTTAACCCCACTTTAACCGTACAAAACTGGGTGTTTTAAATAAGTGTATTCTGTCGCAAAAATATCAGGTGGCTCTCGTATGAAACTGAGATGGATTCTATGGGGACTCATTTTATTTTGTTCAAAGCACTGGTTAGGAAAATTGAGGGAACTTTTCCAGGACATTACACAATGATTCTTCATTAGAAGGCTATAAAGTTTTCTGAGTAAAAAAATCACTTCTGGCTTCCATACAATGTAACCCCATTTAATGCTGTAAAAACCCCTCTAAAACTGGCTTGCACAGAGGCCAGATCTTTTACTCTGGTCATCCCTCATTAGTTACTAATACAGCTAGTATCTAGGTAGTATTTATAGTTAGTATTTGTCTCAGAGTTTTCATCAACAAACCTCCTCTTCAAGAGGTTATGATTCAGCTGTAAATTTTGACTCCAGAGTGAAATTTAGCAAATCAAAGGCTTAACCCTATAGCAAATAATAATTCTATTAATATAATTATATATATTATGTTTTATGCTTTTAAGTCCTTAAGCCTTAAATGTCCCAAACAACTTTGTGCCTCCAATAAGTTTTAAAAGGAAGATACATTTAAGTCATGTCTAACTGATAGCACCAAACCCAGCTTAAACTGTGTTTCTCTGACCCTCCCAGTGATGCCCACTGCCCTGGCTACCAGCACCCCCACACCAATGGCTTTCCTGTGAGTGTTCAGCTCAAATGTTGATCCAGATATTCAGTTCCACCACCACTGACCATTCAATCTCCTCTCCAGTTGCACAGTCTTAGAGGCAGGGCTTTTCAAACCAAACAGGGGTGAGCACCTGCAGCCCTGCAAGGACCCAGTCCCTGGCCATGCTCACAGCACCCACCCAGTGCCCAGCAGTGCCCCCCAGCTCTCACTTTCTTTCATTTTTTCACACCAGGTTAAAAATCTTTTGCTCAACAAAAAATCTTACTCACATCTGCTGTTCATTGTCCTCTATGATGCTTTGTTGTGTTTTTAATTTATGGTTTAAAATATCACATTTTTTAATGCCTTAGGTCTTTCATACGTAAATCTGAATATCTGTTGCTGGTCATAATTCACATTAATTTTTAAAATAAAAGCAATGGTTTCTGGATCTCTCACTTTCTTTGTAACTTCAAATGCAGAAATAAATGGCTACACAAATAATGCCAACACTGAACGTAAGAATTTGATACTACATTACTCTTTCACACAAATATATGTATATGTATTTTATACATGTATAAAACCACAGAATTTTCAATAAATTCCACAGTATAAAATTATGTCATTTGGAAAATGCCAACAACATCATTTTAGACTTTTTCACAAACAAAACAAAAGGGGAACCCCCCCCCAAAAAAAAACACCAAAAAAAAAACCCAAACAAAATGAAACTGTGTTCCAGCCAGCATAAGTCAAATCTGAAATTTTTTCAATAATTTTGATAAGCAACATATGTCTTTTTTTCAGCTAGTAATTCTGCCTCTCACAATAAATATTCTCTGTTTTACTTACTAGAAGTAGACAAACAAAAAATGCCAAATTTTAGGAGCCTTAATTCCCTTAAATTGAGTACCTTTAAAAGAACCTCCTCACTCATAAATATTTTGAGGTCACAAGTACAAAGGAAAAATTTCGTTAGAGCAACAAAATTTTGACATCAAGCTGAGGAAAAGTAGCAGAAAAAGCTATAATGTCTTCTTCAGGATAAGAAACACCATCATACAGTCCTGGGGCCCTGGGGCACAGTGCTGGCTGTTGACATAGACTGGTGTGCAGCCTCATTGATTTCTCTCTTACAGACACATAGTCACAATTTTAAGTTATTTTAAGTTGGAATTTGGCATTTTGGGGATGTAATTTTGTTCTGATGTATGAGAAAAACAAATTCTCCATGAGCTCATGGCAAAAAAAAAAAAAAAAAAAAAAAAGGAAGAAAAAGAAGACTTTCTTATTCATCTGAACTTTATTTTTGTGCATTTAAATAAATTAAATCTTCTGCCTGTAAGGTAAAATAAACACTTTTCAATTTCAACTGATGACATTTTTAAACCAGGCCTTTTTCCCTTTAATTTGTTTTGCAGGGATCCAGTGATGGCTCACTTTTCTAAGGTCCCCAGCCAGGCATGTCTGAGCTGCCTCCTGCATGGGCTGTGTGCAGCCTTTCACACCCACAGCTCTGAACTGCACCCCATGCAACTCAGCCCAGAGGATGTGCCCACGTCCTCCAGGACCAGTCCACACAGGTATTTTGCTTCAGAAGCACTCCATAAAATGTAACCAAATCTAAATACTTCTGTGGCTCTGACCTTGCACATAAGGTTTGCTATGTGTTTAGTAAAATGGTAGGTGGGGATCTTTTTTGCGTTTCAGGAACTTAAATTTTTCCATTCACAGAAAATATAAACCTTAAGTATGTGTACATGTTGTCTCTGGAAAAAAAAAAAAACATTTTGTTCTTAATCCAGCTAATTATCTCTGTCCATTTTTTGAGGACTGTAACTTTGTAAATAGAGCACAACTTCCTCTTTCAGTTGGAAGGCCTGGATGTTAGTAAGGTATTGCTATTGGTATTTAGTAAATCCTCAGCTTAAAATGCAGGTCTGCGTTGGACTGCTTGCATACCACACCTTTTAAAAGTTTCAATAATGTCTAAAGCATGTTCAGTCCTGCCAGTATCCAGATCCACATTTTGCAAAGTTGCTTAATGTCTCGAAACAGGATTTAAATATACCAACAAAATATTATAGACAGACCTCTAGCAATATTTTTTCATATCCATTTTTACAAGGAAAAAGTGATTGAATTGTATAAGCTTCCCCTCTTCCATTTTATTGTAAGAATTCCCTGGTGCTGTTAGTTCATTCAAAGCCAGAAGTATCACTTTACACAATTTTTCATTGTACTCAAGGGGAGTATATGGAAATTTTAGAGCAATAAGCTACAAATGGGGAACTGGACTACAGCCAGTCTGCATCCTTCTCATGCCCTTACAGCATTTTTTTCAGCATTTAGTGTTCTCCACAGTGTATATCCTGAGAGGCCATTATATTTGTTTTGCAGATGCAAAATGCAATAAGTAGACCTTTAACAGTGATGTCTAAGAGGCAGAGCTGACATTTTCTTTTCTTTTTGCTTCAAGAAAAGTTCATTAGTGGAGTCTTTAAACACAAAATTCAGTCCTTTACATAATGTGCAGCTCTTGTGTTTCAAGTCTATTCTTTTCCAAGTGGTCAATAATTCCTGGTTTTGTGTTATAGAATTTGACAATCATTATACAACTTGCACAAATTGTTAGAAGGTGCAGGTTGACCTGAGTAGGGGCCTCAAGTTTTTTCTTTGTACCTTTATAAGAGAAAAGAGGTGATAGCCAGAATAGTGTTATAACTGCTAGAGGAATCATATTTTATGAATACAGAATATATTATTAAAATGTTAATATAGAAGGTTATTAGAGGATAACATTTTATGAATATACTCAAGTACTGGAGTATTTAAACCCACAGGGAAGTCATTGTTTCTATCCCCTCATGGCATGATGAAGCATTCATCAATAACACAGGTGACATTCTAATAGAGGGCTAACATTTCTCATCCTTTATATACTGAGTATATACATAAACATGGCCAGTGCAGACGCCACAGTCACTCCTCAGTTACGCCATTGAATACAGAATTTTACAATTGAAAGGTTCATTTATCCCATAGAAACAAGAGATGGATGATGTCTTCCCAGTGCATGAAATTCACTTTGTATCAAAATTTTTAAAGATTGTCTTTATAAGACTTTCTTTTCATAGATTTCATAGGTCTTAGGTGTGAACTGGCCAAATCACGTATTTCAGACATCTATATTTGGATCAGATACTATGTCTGCTGTTTCCAATTGAGGAAAGGAAGTTGTTATTCTAAGGATAAAATTCTGCTGTCCAGTTTTAAAATTAACTTTAGGATAAAGCAACACTAGAGTGTATTCACATGGTCTCTTCTCTGATAATAAAAGGGGAATAAAAGGATCAGTTCTGAAGAGTTTTTCTATATTATAGATTTTTGCATTTAGACAAAGTAATAACCTGGTCAGTGGAACAATGACAGGAGGAATGGTACAGCCAGAAAAAGGAGCGGTGCATAGCTGAAACGCAGAAGTTATCACACTAAACCCAACCTCCCAAAATGTCTGTAAATATCAGCCCAAATATTTGCTCAGGATAGATGGGAAATGAACTGAAATCAATAGCAAACTTGTCAATACTAATGTGGTCAGTCACATTTTGAATTAGAGTCAGTTCCTAGAGATCCAGGATGTTGCTAACACTTTTGTGATCCAGCAAAGTAACAGCAACAAGATCCCATCATGTCTTGAAAGGCAATCAATACCATGATAAGTAATCATAAAAACAAGTATATTCAGGGCTTAAATAATATTCACCATGCTGTTTTTTACAACGTGTTCTAGGAAAATTCATTTAATCTGTGCCTCTGCTGCCTATCTGTTCAGAAAAGGGACAGAATTTTAATTTTCCTAGATTTGTAATATTAGAGTGAAAGTCCTCATTGCAAGGATGCTCTAATAACTTGTTGTATATCTTGGAAGTGTCTAATACAAAGACAGCTCAGCTGGAATAATTGCTAAAGTCAGATTATACACAATAGCCTGCAAAATTTATTAACCATATTTAACCAATGCCTGTTCCTCATTCTTAATGTACATGCATATATATCGCTCCAAGTTGTTAGACATGTTCTATTTTACTTAAATATATTTGTGAAAAACTGTTTCTACTATATATTCACTGCTATTTCAGTGTGTGCAAATTATTTTTTTAATTTAAAGGCTAACAGCAAACATATTTAAGAGCAAGAATTCATGCTTACAGCTCTGTGTTTCTTTTGCAGCATTTGATTAGTAACACCTAAAATTATACCAGGACCTATATTTCCTGCATCTTTATATAGCCTCAGGGCTATCATCACCACCAGAGGGGACACAAAGATTTTTGTATAACTGCAAGATTAACAACTAGGGAAGGGAGAAACTGATTTTCAATTACGCATACAAAATACACTGTATATTCCATGTTTATTTTTAATATGAGAGAAACATTCTGCAAATGGTACAAGATTTTCAACAGGTTACTTTCTAATACTGTTTTACCATTCATAAAGCTTTTTACCACACCAGTCTGTATGGACTCATTTTTCATGATGATTCTTCGGGAAAATGTGAACTTTTGACCTCTCACCTTCCCAACACAGCTTCTATTCATGAAAGAAAGAAAGAAAGAAAGAAAGAAAGAAAGAAAGAAAGAAAGAAAGAAAGAAAGAAAGAAAGAAAGAAAGAA
>JAYDZK010000113.1:13053631-13079156 GCA_034509185.1 Euphonia xanthogaster
AGAAAGAAAGAAAGAAAGAAAGAAAGAAAGAAAGAAAGGAAGAAAGAAAGAAAGAAAGAAAGAAAGAAAGAAAGAAAAGAAAAGAAGAGAAAAGAAAGAACAGCTTACACACACACACACACACACACATGTACATGTAATACACATGGTGGATACAAAAAGATCTTGGTGTACTGCTTGCCTAAGGTAACCCCAGAAAGAAGAAATCATTCAAATTATCAGGGGCAGGGAGGAGGGGATACATTTATCCTTTAAAAAGAATCCCTCTTAGAAGTGCAAAATAAAATTCTAAATAACCACACGACATTTTGCGCTTATTTATGTCATCAGTTTCGTTACAAAAAAAAAAAAAAGCAAATGGACAAATGGACAACTCTATGGCCAGGGACCATTATGACCTATTATTTTTTGCTATATGTTTGTCAGGGAGAGTGATTGAGGTTCTTTTGCAGTTTGAATCTATTATCTTTAAGGTCCTTTCTAACCTAATCAATTCAATTATTCACTTCACTTGAAACAGGTCCTTTTTTCTGTATGTGGATAGGCCTATCAGTGAGTTCTGAGAAGGATAAAAAGTTGGGCTCTTCATATTTGCCACTGAAAGTCTCACAAGAAAACAGACCTTTGACTTCCACGACTTTAAGAGGCTGATGACTGAATTTATTTAAAACCTGTTGAATTTCTGGACTGTAAGATTGGAACAAGCAGTACTTTGTTACAGCAGGGCACTGCTATCTTAGCCAGCAAAGGTACAAGCAGGTGATTTGCACACGGGAATTCCATATTTGTCAATAAACGCACTGTCCTGTGCCACACTAATATTATGAAGAAATACTATACCTAGTAAGAGGAAGGATATCACAGGTTTTCTGGATGATAAATTAATTCTTAGATTTTTCTGTGTACATTATCTTCTACCCTTTCACTTTACTGTGTATCTACGTGTAAAGTGAAAAATCAAATGGATAAAGAACTAAAAATAAGTGTAATTCTTCTGCTTCCCTTGACACTGACTCACCAAGAAATGTCAGTACACTGAAATTAAATCTCAGGTGGACTGATAATCACCAAGATGTCTGCAAGTCATCCAGTCAGTATCACTTCCTACTCAAAAGTGTGCTGTATTTTCAACAAATATCTGGTATTTTGATACAATCCTACATTCTGAGCTGAGTGCAATGTTATAATCCAGGTAATCCTAAAGATGAGGAAAAGTTAATCAAATCCAGTTAAAAAGCGAAAATAAAATACACTGGGTAGTGTATTATTTTATTTAAATTTGAAATGGCTTGAAATATCTTGTGGGCAAATTAAAAAAAAAAAAGGAATGTGTTTCATCAAATCTGTGGTCTGATGCCTCTTCATAGTTAATGGGCAAGCCCAAACTTGCTGATTTATGCAACATGAGCAAAAAGCTGAAGTCAAATTTACATTTCATAAATCAGATGACAGACATGTAGATACAAAGCCACAGAAATCTACAGAATCTCTACACTTCTAGTCACTTAGCTGGAGAATTCAACTGAGAAAATGAAGAAAGCTATATTTAATATAGCAGATAATATCAACTTGTACTTCATTTTTAAATTAACTGTTTCTTAGAGAGTTGTACAATTATCCACAGACAACCAGCTTTCTAATTTCTTCTGTGTTGTACTCTATTAAAGAAGGTGCTCAGTTTGAGAACACCACAAGATAAGTGATTGCCCTAATCACTGATATTTTTAGCTCCTTGTTTCCTCTCAGTATGTGTACTTGCCAAAATGAACACCCAACTACAAGACAGGGTTAAAACCTGTAGATCCTGATCAGACACAGCTGTCATTCTCTAATGTGGAGTTGAGCATTTCTGTCAGAGCTGTGTAGGAATGAGTTCAGTTGTAAGATGCTCTAATCTCAGCGTGCTGGTTGGTGGTAGCAGCACAGAGAAGTTAGCACAAGGTTACCTATGCTGGAAGTTAGCACAAGGCTACTTATGCTGGTGCCTGATCTACCATTCCTCTTGTGCACATGTTCTTGCCTAAGTCCTGCCCTGTGTGACTGCAGGACACCCATGAAACATTTAGTGCAAATCAGTTCCATCTAGGTCTTTGGTTTACCAAAATGAGAATTCTAAGGACCGTGGACTTTCACTTGCACTAGAACCAAAAAATTGGGAGCATTCATATTTAGGAGCAGATCTACCAAGGTATATCTTGCAAGTTTCCTGCACCTCCCTTGCATGTGATCTGAGACACACAGATGTTGCTGGAACATCCATAAGTGACTTCCCCATCCTCCCTGACTTTTAGAAAGTTACATATCAATCTCTCCTCAATAGAAATCAGTGTATTTGGTTCCCATCTAGACAAGTGACTGACTGCCTCAGTACTTTTTTATCAGCTCAGACAATGACTGCCTTGGGGAAAAACTCCCACTGAAAAAACTATAAACATTTAGAATCCAAAACTTTGCAAGCTTGAATTGCCAAGTCATTATGTGGAGCTGGATTGGAAACTTTATCCATTATCAATTTCCTGTGAGTTTCACTTTTTTGAATGCTGCAAATCACTCAGGTTTTTTCTGCTGTTGTTTTATGAATACTGCATAGAGACTTGCAAAAAAAAAAAAAAAAAGACACTTATTTCTATCCATCTCAAGTTGTACATTATTAACCTTGCTCTCATAATCCACTGTCCATTGTTTGTTGGCCACTACACATCAGATTTGATGGCTCATTAGCCCACAGTTAGCCAATGATGAATAGGTAGGCACTTGGAGGTAAGCACAGATGTCTTTTTTAGCATGGTCTCCTGACTCTGAGACACCAAAGGTCAATTAGCAATATGACTGCTGAGCTGAGACAATGATGATGTGAAGAGAAGTTATTACCTCCTTAGGACATGAGGGAGCCTTTGGTGCTGGAGCACAGTAATCTGTATAGTCAGGATGGCCTAAGTCTGAACAAAGGCGAAGTAGTGCCTTGAAGCCTCAGGACACCATTTCCCTTGTTCTCAAACTCAGTACTAAGCACTTGAGGCAAGGTTGAAATGTTAATGTAGGGGGTAAAGAGGGTCTCCCTCATTCTCTGGCTTGTCTTTCAAGGGATCTTCTCCCAGATTTCCATTTGAATTCTGGGGAGGAGATACATCAATACAGTCTTTCAAATATAAATGAGGCCACAGGCACCCACTGACTGCACTCTATTTAAAACTCTCTTGTAATACTTTGGTTCAGCCAGTCTATAGGTTCTTGTACTGTACAAAATCCCTACTGAGTAATGGCAGTGCTACTTAGAGAGGTGCCAAACCAGCACTGCAGGGATCCCACAAGTCATTGCAGACAGCAGGTGACTGCAAAGTGCCATTAATGATCCACTGGATACCTACAGATCTAGACACAGATGATATTACTAAGAGATATAGAGCTATAGAGATGATAGAGGTTATAGAGAGACAGAACTTAATGGTGACACTGACAGTACAGGAAGGACAGTTAGAGAAATAGGAGCAAATATAATGAATATACGTGCCTGAGACATTAATCTAGTGAGAAAGAGTGCAGAGAGTCCGGCTGCGTGGACAGTGATTTACAGGAACCTGAGTCTGAAACTTTGCAGTTGCAAGAAAATGAGTAGTGAAAGCAAATGCCTATATGACCTTGTGCCAGATTAACAGGTATGGGGTTCCAGTCTCCAACAGATGAAAAAGGTGGGACCAGAGCCCCATGGTTAGGGATTGCTGGAGGCACCACTCTATGGCATGTTGCTTTGCATTCATGCCACTATGAACTAAAGTAGCATGACAAATTCTTTCAGAATGGATGATGATATATTTCTTATTTCACAACAAAAATTCTTGTTATTGTCTTGTGATTTTTTTTGCATTGCATTTATATTAACTGTGATTTATGGAGACAAGTCACCCAGAATATTAACAATGTGGCCATGGTTTAGCAGAGAACTTCCTTCCATCATATATATTTTACAACTTTAGCTTGAATCCAATGGCTTCCCTACTTCCATGAAAATGAATCTGGTAATGTAAACTAGATCTGAGGGGGGGCTTCTGGGGGGAAGGAGGAAACAGTGTTAATTTTTGGAGTATAAACACAGGTTGAGATTGTAAAAATTGAGTATGAATTTTCTTTCTTTGCAAGGAGAGATTTTCTTGCCTGCATGTATTTGCAGTGAAAGATTATCACCACAGTGCTAATTGCAATGTGGCCCTAAAAGAGAAGCATTCTAACTAAACAAAACCAAATCCAGTGAAACCACAAAAGAGCATTATAAAAAATTCAGAAATAAAAAAAGGACCTGAAAAAATGGGATTTAGCATTTGCCTAAGAGATTCTAGCATCTTGAAATGGAAGGTTCTAAAAGTAGATGATCACCACCACCAGTTAAATCACTGAAGGGAGTACTGGAGACATTTCTGTAGGCAATGTGAAAAACCAATGGCATTACCATAAGGCAAGTCTTGTCTAAAACTCAGTAGCTGGATTAAATTCTATTAGCTCAGAAGGAACCTGGCTAATATCACCTTCTAAGTCACAGATGGTGGATCATTCCAATGTAAAAGTGATATATATTATTTAGTCTGCAACTGCAAATTGTTACAGTTTTTCTCGCTTTTTCCCCGTCAGCTAACATGCCCGGCCATCTTAAAGTTCAGCATCAAGTGTAAACCTGTCATTCCAACTCAATGGAGAAAGTTAGACATGGGAAAGAATGATTTATGTCATTCTAGGGTGACCCTACAAAGTCACTATATCTCCCTAGTGGCTATGGCAGGAACCAAGTTTAGCTGAGAAATCTTCAGGAAGCTAAACAAGTTCCTATGATCATAATTCTAAATCCTTTGAAGTCCTCTATGCGCACGGGCCTGACAAATTCCTGCAACTGAGGGTGAATCAGTTAGCAAAGGCTGTTTCTGCACTGTAGGAATCAAATCCTGTTCTTACCAGGAAGGCGTCAACATCTTTATTTTTAATTGGAGAAAGTTATTTTTTCTTTAAAGAGGCAAAACAGAATGAAAAGGCTAAAACCCAGAGGAGCCTGACTTATATTTCACAACCCCAACAAAAACACCTCCACGACTGGAGGCAGAGCTCTTCCTCAGCAACAAGGAATAAAGCCTTCCTGTAGGGCTGGGGGTGGTGAGAGGAAGCTTGTTTTCTGGGTGACCCCCAGAGCAATACAATAAGCAGGAACTGCTTGGTACTTTTCCAAGCAACTTCAGTGCATGCACCTACTATTTCCAGACAGATCTCTTGTTCCTGAAAGCAGCTGCATAGATGGCTGGGTGAGCAACCACAGCCCTCAGCCTGAAGGCTTCTCAGAGAAGAGAATATGGTGCTCTTGGCTCAGATCCAGCGTCCTCCTTTGTGAATTTGGAGAGGCATTGATAGGTGCCACTTGGTGCTACCCAGTCTCAGATGATTGCCCATGCCTTTGGTTCACCTCCCTCTCACAACAGCCCAGGAGGGAAGGTAATGTCCTTTGGATGCTTGGACAAGCTCTTGCCAAGTTCACACTCCCATTGTCACTAAGGCTGCATCTCCCTAGATACAACTTTGCCTTATTTTTCATGTCTCCTAAGGCCAATGGGAACTGAATCCCAAGGCCTTGTCAGCCATTTAAGCACTCCAGCTCCTCAAATGGGAGAAATTTTGTCTGAACATATATATGAACCTTCCTGTCACATTCCAGATACAAGCACTTTGTTAAATTTTAATTGTACAGTGCTTTGGCAAGTGCACTATAAAAATAACTAGAGATATCTCCGGACAAATTTATTTATAGAACTAAGAAGTATCTAGAGGTTATCACTTCTGTTTAGCAAACCTGGCACATGCCTGGCGGACAGGAAAGCAGAATGTGTGTACTGGATGGTTTTACATATAATTCCTGTTTCTGAAGAGGCTGCTTTTTCTCACAAGTTCATGTGTTACTAACATTTGTCAGTGTCATTGATTTAGAAGGACTTACCTCTTGCCTCTTTTAAATCACTGGCAAATACTTCCTAAAATTATATAGTGTCACAGATTATTCTCATGACTGTTAATTGAATTGTAATACCATTTTGTTTACTCAAATAGTTTTGCAGCTAATTCCTATCCTCAGATGAAAGTCATAGTGACCTCCTTTTGAAGTTCAGTTTCAGTTTTTCCATGCATTTGTGTATCTCCTGTCTTTATGCACTTCCATGAGCACTGTGTTTGTGCAAATGAAGCTACTCAGTAATTTAGCAATTCATATGAAACCATGCATTAAGTTTTTCAGGCCGCACAGATCATAAAGCTTCGTCAACAATGGGTTTCCAGAGCCACTTTTTGGTTGTTTGTTTTTTTTTGTTGTTGCTGTTTGTTGGTTGGTTGGTTGGTTCGTTTGGTTTTGTTTTAATGGAGAAAATACATTAAGACTTTAAGGCTTTTTGGAGAAGTTGGATGTATTAGGGAGTATTTTTTCCTTTTGACGACAAAATGCAACACACCTCCATGAGCAGACTTCAGCTTCCCCCATACCCTAGATTTGGCTTATTAACAGATATAGTTTAGCTTTCTTTTCTTTTTATTTTTATATTATTTCTCTCTTTTCCCTTTTTTCATGGCCTGTAACTCTTGTCACTGTTTTCATTATGACATCCTTCTCATTATAATTTTTATTCCCTTTAAAGAACAGGTTTGTAAGCCTAATGGTAGATATTTTTTCAAAATATGGGACCATAACTTTCACCCAACTACTGACCTGGTAATATGACTAAAAAATAATTTTCTTATGTATTAAGATTGGTGTCATTATACTATTTTTCTGTGGATATCATATAGTTCTGTAATTTTCACTGGCTGAAACAGCTCACATCCTCTCTAGTAGCTTAGATTTTGTCTCTGTTGTTGTTGCTGTTAAACTAAACTGCTGCTTGATAGAGTTTATTTTACTTCCACTTGAATTCTGTGATATTTTCCAACCAAGCAAGAGATTTTTGCCAGGAGGCTGTATAATTCCCTTATGATTATGTATTCATTCCTCCCTCTTCCCAGCCTACCTTTTAAGCTGTTTTTACAAGTTCTCTGGATACTCCAAAGTGTTCATAATTTATCTATCACTCCTTTTGAAGCACCCTCAATAATGTTCATTTTCATATACTCTGTGATTGCAGTTTTGCAGATATCACGAAATTTGTTGATTTTTAATCTCTGTCATGTGTCTTCTTTTTTCTCCTGCTCCAGTCTCCTCAATTCTGTAACATAACAGACCATATTACAAACCCTGCATGCTCTTTAGTAAGTAGATATTGACACTGCTGAATCTTGTGTACTATTTCAGCTCCCCACAGACATCAGCATGGCAGTCACAACCATGCACTTGTCGTGCTCTGCTTCTATTGAATACTAGATTTCTTATGGCACACTGGTAAATCCGACCCAGTTTCTTTCTGAATTGGATATACTCAGACAACCTGTCACAGCACACTGTATGACATGGAAACAAAGGACACAGAAGCTCAGGATCACAGTGAAATGAAAGTCTTCTCAGATATGCAGTCACATTTGCTTGTTGCTGTAGATGGTAAAGAGCGAATGATGTGTTTGACAAGAGTTGTTCTAGGGAGTGAAAAAGATGAGGACAGGGAAATTATTAAATCAACCCATATCAATGTTCCTTCCTTAGTGGCTTTCACTGTTTGGTAGCCAAAATAAAGGTCAGTTAAACAACACAGTCCTACTTTTAACCTTCAGGTTAGTATTGTTGAAAAAAAGCCTTCGAGTGCAGATTCAGGCAGACCAGGTAGTCTGGGGTAATTTACTGCTGCCCAAGAAAGTGTTTTGCATCTTCATTTATTCCTCTACCATTTTCTTCTAAAAAAATGAAGTTTCATTTTGTAGTGGAGAGAGATGGAGTAGAGGACTTATAGCATAGGAACATGGGCTGAGTGGTGAATGATACAAACCTAGAGGATTTATCTTATGTTAGTGATACTAGACCAAAACATGGTTGTGATTAGTTCTTACTAAGAGTCTTTTCATTCTCTCATTTTACACCTATTAGTCCTAAGGTAAAGATGCATTCTTCTTTAAAAGCATGTTCATGACACTACAGAAAATGTCTTCAGATGTTTAAATTTTAATGTAGACCATTTTCTAAATGCTAGAAACAACATTTGAAATATGTATCTTTATTGTTTCACCGAGAAGTAAAATGATGTGGTTTCTTACATGGTTCTTCTTCAGGAACATGGAATCATTACACTTAGAAATTGAAGAATATTTTAGAAAAGTGAAATATATTCCCATTTATCCATCTCAGAGCTCATCTAAGTTGTCTCTTCAGATTCAGTGAATTAATAAAGTATTAATTGTTCAATCTTATGTCTGAGTTTTTATTCCAACTCCCTTCAGAGTGATTTCCTCCCCCTCCCCCCTACTGCTACCTAACTTTTCCTGGCAGGTATTTCCCTTGGATTAAGGTTCTCAGAAATCATCATGGTTTTCACTGCTTGGAGAAAAGACTGCAGGAGGAAGCTCTTAATTGCTCTTTTAACAGCAGCAGCTGGTAAAAGCATTAGGTCTTTAAATTCCACTGAAAATTGCAAGCTTTTTTAAAGGACTTTGCAAGAAGGGACCAAATTCAGAATGGGCTCATAGTGCTGGGACAGAGAAAAAAATGAGAGAGGATACTTTATCTGACTTTCCAGTGTTCTGTGGGTTCTAAATTAGGAATAAAAAAAACCCCACAGTTTTAGAAAGCTGACTCTGTGGGAGGTCTCAGTGAAATAGTCCATAGCAGAAGGCAGAAGCCTTTCAGGAAATGTGCCGTTCCTTCTGCATTAACTCTTGCCTCTCTTGAATTGTTGTTACTAAGCTCACTAGATCTGGTCACTGATAAAATGTTCTTCTAAAAGTTTGTCTTACCCAAGACTGTTCCAGGAATGGCAGTGCAAGTTGTTGAAGGCATTTGTGCATACAATAGAGCTCTGTGCGAAATATATGGAATAACACTGATGGCATTTTTAAGTGCTGTTTAGCATGAGAGTAAAGGTTTACACAGCATACATAATATATAGCTCTGGTTGCTAAATGTCTGCTGCCAGTGCTTCCTGATGTCAACAGAGGCTGCCATTGTTTAGTCAACTTGAAATCTTTAGAAATATAGCTGTGAAATTCTTTCCTGAAATGCAAAATGAACAGCCCTAATAAATACACTGAGCTTTTAACCAACATGAAATTCCCTTTAGGATTAGAGGAAGCTGAAGAGGTTTGTTAACATAGTGCTCAGTGCTGTTCAGAGTGGGTGAGGTAGGAGGATATTTGAAAGTACTCAGCCTGGCCTGATTGGCTAAATTCAACCTTCCATTTGTTTTAATGGCCAGAACAGAAATTAATCAGTAGTACACACTGGATCTGATGAAGAAACTCGTTGAGACTTGCCCTATAAAGCTAACCAAGTTACTGGATCATAGTTGTCTCTTTTGCTTGGAACCCTCAAGGTTTTGTTTTTCACACTTCTTGCTTTCCAGTACCACTTTGAGGCATTCCTTTCAGACAGAAAGCACCATTCTGATTTCTGTAAGAACACGATAGCAGTGCCTTAAACTTTATATTTAAAAGGATTGTTCTGACTTGCTTTTCCAAAGCTCTCCCACATGGCTTGCTGCAGGCTTTTGATATTCAGCAAAGAAAATTTCTTTTGGTAACAAATCTTCTCCCTCCACCACCCCTTCAACTCCTTTCAGATTTGGTCAAGATTTAAAGTGAATAAATGTGATTTGAGATCCCAGTATTGATTGAAGTGAAGATGGGAGACAAAGGAGAAAATAAGATTGAAGAAAGTATCCCATTTGCAAGGACATGTGTTTTACCTTTTGCTTTTACAGTGCAAAAGAATGCAATAAATTATACATGAACCAGGACAGCAGAAGAACAGTAGTACAATCTGCAAAAGCAAGTTAGTGTTTTCTATTGGTTTTAGACTTCTTATTTTTCCCCTTGTACAAACACAGTAGGCGCAGTGCAAACTGAAGATTTTGATAGATATTACTGTGAAGTATTGACAAGAGGAGGTTTGCATGTTAAATCTTCAATCTGACATACTACATGGTATGGGAACATCACTTTTAACCTAAAAAGGACTTATATAAACAGTATTACTCAGTACTGTATCTTCCATACTGTTTCTTCCCTAAGAATGGATAGTGAGTTTCATCACCCTTGATTAAGACTAAATCCACTGTCATCACAAAGAAGAGAGAGGGGTCCCCTGAGTTTAGGCTCTCAAAAATCAGTCATTTTATACCTAAATGTTAAATCCTTGGGTTTTGTGATAGTTTTTTGCACTCTGATTCTTTATCACAAAATCTGCAGTATTTTTTTCCTTGTTTTTCAAAAAGTATGGTATGATACAGTATTTCTGCAAAGAAGATAGGTAGAAAAGCATATTAGAGATGTGCTGAAGGACAGACACTGTCTTTTCAGAAGATTCCATTTCAGGGGTGAAGTCTGTCTCCTCCTTCATGCTAGCTCCATTGCCACCTGCAGCAGTTACACATTTACTCCCCATGACTGTCACTCTGGTGCCACTGCCTGAAATGGCAATTCCCATTCAGTGGGTGATCACAGTGCTACACTCAGCAGCAGTGGCACAGACAAGGCACACAGACAGCTGGGAGCTGTGCTTGAGCAGTGTGTGTGGTGAAAGAAACAAAACAAAACACCAAGGAAAAGGGTGTCTGAAATTTAGCTTTTCATTTTTCGTTTACAAGAGTTTTGGAAATAAATCTGCCTGAGGATGTTGGACGTTGTGTGTACAGAACCACTATCTGCAGCTGTTGTGTGTGTTGCAACAAAACTTTTGAGAAACAGCTCGGCATTGGTCCATGAGGCCAGTGAGACCTGATGCTTGCCTTGCACTCACGCGTCCGTCCGCAGTGCTGGCAGCATCTTGCAGTGGAGTGTTGGAGTAATACTCCACTTCTAGTGTCACATCACTAAGAGACCAATTTATCTCATTATATTTCCACAGATCTAGGCAATAACACTTTTTGAATAACATACTACTTTATGTACAATTATTTCTAGTCAGATTACACTATTCATTTCAAATGAGCCTCAGTGTATGATACCATGTTAAAGCAAGATTTTACCAGTTAGAATTCTGGATTTGAGGGACCAATTTTCTATGCTCACCCTTCCTATTTTCCCTTATTCTTTCTTTGAAACACAATAATGCTGTGTATTCACATTTGGATTATTTGCTACTGATGGAAGTAGCAATAACAAAACTAAGCAATAACAGATGCTTTTTTTCAAGTTCAATCACATCTAAGTCAAAATTCATCACTCATAGTCAATCTTGGACTCATATTCACATATTGGAACTTAAAATATTAAGGAGTTCATGTCCACTGAATCCCTAGTGGAAGCTGTTTATGAGTAACTTAAAAAAAAACTTTGTTTATTTTTTGAGTGTTTAGAGGGTGAACATCAACAATTCTTTGTTTAGTCCACTGAGCATTGTGACTGTGTGTCTGAATCACTACAGCTTGTCTTAGATTAACATTATAATCCTCTGGTTTTAAACAGGTGAGATATAACAGAGTAAAAAGATGTATTGCAGAAGAAAAGTTAGAAAACTAATTCTTCTCTTACCAGGAAAATATTTTGTTTGCATATTTAAATGGGTACTCTCAAAATTAGTTAGCTAGAGAACCATTAAACATTAAATAGTGTCTTAGGCACGTAACTAAAATTAATTTATCTGATGGAGAAATCTGTAATTTTAAAGCATAGAAACAGCAGTTCCTTAATTAACATATAGATTTCTATACTGGGGTTTATTATTTCTTTAACTTTTAATACATTGCATACCTAATAGTCAAAGAAATAGATGGTTAGTAAAAGAAAGAAAATCAGTCCTTATATTTTTCCTTTTTTAGGCATAAAAGGGAGTCAATAGCTGTGGTGATAATGCAATAACTATCTCTCAAAAACTGCAAAAAAATAGATAAGTCAGTGTTACAAGTGCTGTAATTTTGAAAAGAAAACATATAGAATGCTAGGAAAAAAAAAAAAACAGCTCTCCTAAAATTCCTAAAAAATTTAGGCCTTCCAGGAATGTTACCCATCAATAAAAAGGGGAAAAGATAAACAAGCATCCTGCAGGACAACCATTCTTTTGGCTGTAACCCTTCATATGAAAGCCATTTGTTTGAAGCTTTCCTTGCTGAACACCAGCGATTTAAGCCTACAATCATCTGATAGCTGCTCATCTGATGGTACAGGTCACAGCTGACAGGCATGCATCACCCAAAACCTCTGTCTGGTTTTCCAGCTGGTGAGCAATATTTCAGGGCCATGAGATAAAGTCCATTTATCTAATCAGCTTCATTTGTGCTCATTGTTTGAAAGAGCGGTAGCAGGGGCAGGTGTTACTGCTCTGGCTCTGGGGTCATGTCATGGTTTTACACAGCCTCCAAATCAAAGGTGCAGGGGAACCACCCATTTGTGGAGGTTCAGGCAACAGCAGTCACAGCTACTAAGCCAGCACTATGCTGAAACACCTGTTTTTGTTTGTTTCTCTGACAACTTTTTTTTTATAAGCATTCCTTTAGGATCACAATTGCCCTTTACATGGCACTCTTGTTTAATAGTTTTTGGAGTCATTAGTGTGTTTTTGCATGTTTAGCATGCATTATGTCAAAAAATTTCTTTTATTTGTTTGTACATGGCTTTTGGGGTGCAGTTTTTTGGTGGCTCAGAATTTGCCTTAGAGAATAGACACTGACTTTTGCCTGCCTTGATAGTTTTGCTGAGTGAGGACCTCATGAAGCTCATAGTTAGATGGGTTTCTGTATACTTCACTTTAGGAACAAAGCCATTTCTTCATAAAGCATTGGGTTGTCTTGGCTTTGTTATTGATGGGGATTGTGATCCTTTAGAGGCTTATACATAAAACCTCCTCCATTTGAAAGTGGCAGTGCTTCTGCTCCTGTGGTTGTCACTTCAAGGTACATTTTGATGTTATCTTGCTTAAGAGAAGGAAGTAACACCACAGAGAAGTGGAGGCTGAGAAATGGGTACCAGAAACTCGAAATTAGGCACAGCAGTTCATTAATGTTTGTGTAGTTATCTCTGAGCTGCCTCAGCCATTAGGTGTGTGGTTTTATTAGAGTCACCTGCAGTACACACGGAGTTGAATAAGTCAACCTATTCAGCAGATGAGTACCAGAAGCACAGGGGAATAATGTTTAGAAAAAGCAACTTTGTAATAAATATGTAGGTCTGTGTGATTTCAATTTTTACGATTTTGGCAGCCTGATTTTTCTGTCGCCAAAAGCAAAAATGAGCCTGTCATTAAGAATGTCTCTCACACCTGAAGGGATAGAAAGATTGACCAGTTAGGATATTTTTTAGTTTAATGAACTATCTAGCAAGATTCTTTGTTACTGAAGAAAAGTTAAAACAGTAAAGACCACCTCTCCTTCAGAATCATTCTCAAGAAAAACTTTTATTTCTCCTCATGTTTTATTACCTCTTAAATTGACCCAAACTGCTTTTGTGGCTGAATAAAATGTGTCAATTCCTACAAAATATTTCTTATATTTAAAGAACAAGCAATCTACAGTGACAAACACAATAAAAGTAACCCAAGCAGCACAAATAATGACAAGGCATTTGTATTTTTAATGCAAACAGAAACAGAGAAATATTGAAGCAACCTTTTCACCATATCCCCAGTTTCCCATACTCAGCCTCAGAAGTCCTTGAGCCCTGACCAGCTTCCAGCAGTATGGCTGCAAACTGAATCTCTGATTAAAATCTGACTTTACTCCTCAAGGGAAGTTACAGGATAAATTAAGGAAGCAGGTGCAAAGTCTTATTGGTCTTGACAATGTCTTGAAACACCAGCACTTAACAAGAGGAAACCAAATTTCCAGTACCTATAAGCAAACCTCATGAGGTGGGAGGAGGAGGAGGTGGCAGGGCAGAAAGGATACCTGCAGTGGGGAAACCTTTCACTTTGGAGGCCGGATGAGTGCTGAATCTCTGCTGTGTCTCTGAAGGGCACAGGGTCTCTCTGAAAGGGGGCTGCTCCTTTGTCACCATACACACACACATGCCAGCAGCACAAGTTCCCTGTGCCAGGCGTTACTGTGCCACACCTGGGAGAGCAGGACAGGTTTCTGCAGGATGTGCAGGGTGTGCAGCCATCAACAGGGCAAATCCAAGCTAACTGAGTACTTTACCAGCAGCACATGGCACTCTTCAGAGCTGCTTCTTCAGACAATAACATGGTTTCCCTACTTTGTTATTGCTCTCTCCCTGTGTCCTCAGGGAAGTCAGATTTCCATAGGAAACTCAGCTGTGGAAAGCTGATTCTGCCAGAGGTCTAACAGCAGTCCCCCTCAGGCAGGAAGGCAGCACAGTGGGCCCACTGGGAAGAAGCAGATGGATAGAAAGCCAACCTGTTCTCCAAAACTATTTAAATCTAAATGCCTCTTTGCTGTGGCTCTGTAAAGGCGATATAAACTCATGGAACATTTAAACAAGAAGAGGGGTCATGATGAAGGGCAAAAAGGATTGCCAAAAAGTGAAAACAGATAGTCCTTTGTAAATTAAAATATGAGCCTGATGAAGGCTGAGGTAAATCTGCATCTACCCCTTGAAAATTGTGAAGCCACACTGCAAAGGGGGTTCCATGGAACACCTAAATGGGTAAAAATAGACATTTTGAAGCTGATTTTCAGTTCTGGGGTCAAAGTTTTCCTTTTACCATGGCAATAGGACATAGTCTTAGTAAAGCTGAGCCCTTGATTCAGCTGAGGACTGTTACAGGATGAGAGCAGAGCTTTCTGATGCTACCTTCCCATCATACAACTCCTTTAATTTTCAGGTGAGATGAAGTAAATAACTGACTTGTGTGCAGCACTCCACTGATTTCCCTGATGGTCTGCCTTGTATCTAATGTGCTGAGAATTCTGGTCACTTTGAGAGATCTCCAAACTTCTACCAATCACTAACTTACCTGAATGCAAACATTCTTTAACTGCTGAAAAAACTTACTGTGGGTCTGGAAATGGATTCAAGCCAGCACTAGCATCATCTTAGCCTGTCAAAATTATAGTGTAGGTAATAATTTGCATGCTTGCAAATTGATATACAAATGAGTTAGGGTAAGCATTAAGATAGACATTTTAGTAATAATCTGCCCACAGACAGATTTATCCAGGATGAAAATATGCTTTAAATAGTAAACACAGAAACAGAGTCTTCAAGGTTATCCTCTCAGTGGAAAAGTTGAATAAAAACAATAATCATTTCACATATACATATATATAAAATTTTAAACCTGTGAGATATATAATACAAACATAAGGAACTGGCATTTAGGGCACAATTTTCAGTTAAAATAAAGGTCAGTGCTTGTCTGTGGTGTAGGTATGAAGTTATGAATACCTCAAAAGACTGTTGAGTTCTGTGTGGAAAAGAACATGAAAGTCCAAGTGAGGAAAAAGTCCAAGAAGAAAGAAGTACTGAGGATTACACTTTCCAATGTGCAAGTACAAAAGAGGATTCAAAAATACATTGATTTTTCAGTCCTTTGTTTGGTATAGCATATTTATCTTATGCTTAGTGTTTTATGGGACTGGTAGTGTGAGTGCTCTGCTTGGAAGATCACTCACTGCAATTCAGCATGAGCTGCCTGAATGGGATTTCCCCACTGTATTGCTCCAGGTCACATAAAAATATGATGACCAAAACCAGAATTTTTACTTGGAAAATAATTTTAACATTCATAGCCTTGCTTACTGATCAAACTAATAACCACAGCTTGTTAAAGGCTGTCAGAAAATAAATCCAGTCAGTTTAATGCCAGCAATAGCACTGAAGTCTCCATTATGCACATGCTTGTTTGAACAAGACTCTTGCAGGAACAAATGAAACTACATTTCCTGGATCTGACACTTTTTCATGCCATCAAATTAGTGATTCACATCTGCATAGTTTCAGTCTTTGTTACCTGCCTCAAGATATCTGGGACAAAATCTGCAATATCTCTCCATTGCTGGCTCAACTGTTCCTGTCATCTTTTGCTAAATTTCTAGTGCTATTTAGTGCCTGGACTATGGCAGGAATTTTTGCTGCATCTTTAAGAAAGTCTCCTGTAGCCCTCTGGCAGAGGAGACTGAGTCCCATATCAGCAGGGCTGACACAAGAGGAACAAGTATTCCAGTGTTTCGTCTCTGGCCTTTCTTGTTTTGGCTTGAAAGGAAACAAACTTGGGAAGTAACTGAGCATGTTCCAGAAATGAGAGAAGAGAGAGCAGTGGGATGAGCACCACCAAGCAGAGCACCCAGTATACCCATCCTAGATTTAAAGAGCAATTTGTAGAAGACATGATATAGATGTTCTGGTATTTTATGGCACATTTTCCAATGAAATACGGCTCAGATGATTTCAGAATCCCATTGAAGTCAAATATCAAATGTCTGCAGAAAAAGTATTGAAAAATTATTTTATAAAACTGTGATTAGATGCTGAAAGTGAGAGAGCATATGGAGTCTTATGCATGAAAACAAAGGCAAACAGAGCTCATATTAGATGCAATATTCGTTCAGGGATCTTAAGGGAAAGAAATATTTCCATGCACTTTATTTTCATGTCAGAATCCGTATGATCCAAGCAACTTGCCTTTTCTAAAGTTCTGTTCATGCGTTGGTTTTAGGTTGAAGTGAGGGGATATGATTGTCTTTAAATAGTAGAAAACATACCTATAATGTCCAGAGGTGAAAGTGCCTTAAGTATGAGTAACTGTGTGAGTGAGCAAAATTGATTGTAGATAACAACTGGATGCAGGGCTAAATCAACAGGCAACAAAACACCACAGGAGAAGGAAGACGTAGGTATCTCAGTGCTAGAGTTGTCTGCAAGCTACTCTAAGTTTGTGGTAAAAGCACAAAGGATAAAATAGAAACGTAAAATTAGTATAATTTAAGAAAATCTTATGTGTCTTGACCTGCAACTGACACTAGCTTTAAGTTGTGCCAAAGAATCAGCTCTGACTCTTATGCTACCAAAATACTTTCTCCTCCAAACAATGGAATTATCTCTTCCCACACATACCGAGATTCTCTAGAAGTTCAGTGTAACTCAGTACATACAAGGATCTGGGTAACATTCACTTCATATTTTAAAGTTGAAGTAATAACAAGGCAAAGAGCTCTCTTGAGGAAAGTTATGAAATTTTTCCACCAGAAAAAGGAAAGAAAAAACCTAAAGATAACAACAAAAAATAGTGCAAAATGTGCCAAAAGGCTTAAAGGAGAAGTATACCCTGCAAAATCCTCTGCTCAGCCCAGTGCCTCTTGCCTGTGCTTGCCTGGGGACCTTACCCATTACTGAGCATTACTCATTTTTTAGGTGTTTTAAGTGCAAGCCTCCTTGGCTTGTGGGTTTCTACACTTTAGTCCTGTGCAGTTCTTATTTTAAACCCTGACTGAGATCACAGGTGTCACTGGGAGGTTTGTTCCCAAGGAACATTCCTGACTCAGGTCATTTGGCAGCCTGAACACACCAAGCACCAGAATGCCCTGGTGTTACCAAGCAGGAGACTGTAAAAGTGGCACGAAACTTCTCACAGTCAAGGTATTGCCTGTAATTTTTTTTCTCTACTGCTCATCTTGACATTAAGGCACCATGTCTTTATAGAGGATATGCTACAGTTGCACAGGAAACTTCCAACCAGGGAAGTATTAGTGATAAAGAGCCTATGTGCAACATTATACAATGGCATAGGCTGCGTGTCATCCAGTTTTCTTTCTGACTTCAGAACAAATTAATTTGGGACTGATTTGACAAGGAAGACCAAAACTGAACTTCTGAATGGATGCTATGGAACTTCATAGAAGATATGTCTGTATAATTACTAATATTGTCATAGTAAATGTAATTTTAATAATAAGGCATGTCATAATTTAAAAAGAGTATATGTTCTGCTGTGACCTTGATGCTTAATTTTCCAATTTGGTTTTCAAATGTCACATGCTTTCTAATGGCTTCATAGGAGTTCAAATCCATTTAGAATATGCTTTGGAACTTGAAAATAAAAAATCCAATTATAAATTAATTAAGGGATAAAGTAAATGTTCACCCAGAGCACTTTTTAAGCATATAGATGAGTCATTAAAACAAAAAAGGAGAAAATAATTGAGTGGTGGTTTATTTTTTTTATTAATCGCTCACCCATGGATCTGTATGTGTCTACCAGGCATCAGAATGTGGTCATAAGCGGGGACTTAAAGCACAACAACTATTTTTATTCTCCCCTATGCATTCCAAGATGTGGGAATTCCCATCACTAAGCTTCAGCTGAAGGAACCATCAAATAACATTTCTCTCAGCCTTCAGAAATATCACCATATCACATATTTGAAATAGATAATGCTCACTTTGTCCTCTAATTCTTATTCCACAAAACCCTCTCTTCTACAATATTTCTAGTCTACTGCTTCAGAATTTCATGCATCTGCAAACCTCCACATTGGAGGAGACGTTAGAAGAAAAACTCCTAATTCCGAGAATATTCTTTATCAGTCGCTACATTTTTCTGCTCAAAATTTAAAAAAACTCCCAGTTCAGACATCTGCATGTCAGCCTAGAAACAGTGAAAACTTTTTTTTTTTGCTCTCTCACCCACATTTAATGAATTTAAAACTGGCTGTTCTGTTGGCAGAGAGAGGAAGGGGGATGGGTGTCCCTCCAGCTGTTTGGAGCGATCTTGGCGCAGAGAGGGGCTCACATCCAACTGCTGCAGGCTGGACTGAGGGCAGTGCAATAATCTCACAGCAGGTCAAGCTCCCAATTGTCCCTGATTTTTTTCATTGACAATCTTCATTGTTTTTCCTCTGTTTTGGGGTGTGCCTTCAGTAAACAGTCAAGTTTGGAAACATTGAAAAAATTTCAATTTTACAAGCAATAGCTGAATTGTTCTGTGCCTTCTTCAGCTCCTTCCCTCATTCACAGTTACCTGCTCATAATTTTTATGATTTTTATATAGCTTTTGCATATATTCCAGCTTTTTTGCCAGTTTCTTTCTTTGTCCTGTCTCTTCCATGTATTTTAATTTCACATCCAAGTTTTCTATTGTGACATGCATTTCAGAAGGTTTGCTGGCAAGCAAATCTTTAAAAAATGAGCAATGAGTGGCAGGGTGTATTGATTTCTCTAGATTTACATTTCCCTCAGCATTCACAGAAGTCTAATTGATTTGTGGACCTTGTGAGCTTTCTCCCTCTGAAAGAATAATTGTGCATGCAGTCCAATTATACCAGGGCAATTAAGAATTACAATTTGAGTTAGGAATAATAACAGAATTCAAGACAGAAAACAATCATCTTTTTCTGGTCTGTTTCTTTTCTAAGAGGTCAGAGCCAACGCTTCCACCAAATTCAAGAGGAAGACTTTTCTGCCTTTATCGTCAAGCAAGCACAGTTAAAATACATAAACCAGACATATACAGTCAAAATACATGGACTATGTTTAAAGCCAAATTTGGTAACTGATCACAATAAATGAGGGCAAAGGTTGTCCCTACAAGACATTTTTTTTTTTAATTTAAGTTTTCAGTAAGCGTTGCTGAGTTTACCAAGACCTACTTTCTTGTTTATGTACAGAGTACCTCGTTCAGTGGACTACTACTCCACATCTGAGACTGTATGACAGGTCTGCAGCACAAAGACCAAATAAAACCAAAAAAAAAAAAGTATGATTAAATCCTTTCATCTGGCATCTTTCTCCACAGTACTGCTATTATTTACGCAAATATTGCCATTTTGAGATAAAACTAAGGCCATCTTTCTAAAATCCTAAAGTTGAAATATTTTAGAACACCTGAACACAGCTGGTAGCACAGTGTCGAAAATTAGAAGATAGAAAAACAAAATGAGCAAATTCCAAGAAAAATGTTAAGATTTCAGTTTAGTTGAGAAAACCTCCAGGCTTTGGAAACATCCTCTGCAGAGAAGTGCAGAGAACCTAAAGTTTGAATATGTTTCCAAGCAAAAAGAAAGAGCCCACTGTTGCTCATAGTCCATGAGCTGAAGGATGCCAAGGGATAGGATCACAGTTCAGTCCCTCAGAAGAAACAGCCTGAGAGTGGCCACACAAGAGCCAACTGTACAGTCACTCTCCAACAAGCTGACAAACAAGGCAGGGGAAGACAGCAAAGGCATCAGACCCAGCCCTGGCTGTATCTGTAATTGCTAGAAATGCTGTATTCCAAAGCAGAACTGCAGTAAATGATCAGCAGGAGCAGGGCATGGACTACACACAGGATGAGTAATATTTTAATGTGTCAGGAGGCAAAGGAAAGTTCTCTAGCTCTGCTAACCTCAACCACTTCTTATGACTGATAATATCAGGGACACAAAGTGCAGGAAAGTAGTTAAGAAATGGCTCCCATGAGGCCAAATCTACACACATTTGCCCTATTCATTTGTAGGAAACTTGCTTTCAAGGGAAAAGCTGTCCCAAGGCAACCTTCTCGTCCTGTTGGTAGATCCCACATAACCACAGGCTCTTGATTCTCTCTAGGGGAGATTTTGTGACATACAAATGGGAGTTACATGTCCAATTCCCATTATCTCTCAAAGACAATTACATGCTAAACTGCCCTCTGTTCCTTTTATAACCTTCTCTTTCAGAGTCAGAGGTTCCTGATTACAGAGATTGTCTACAAAAGGTTTCACAACAGCAGTACTTTGAGGTACTTTTTTAAAATGCTATTGGAAGTTTTGACAGCATACACAAAATATAGAGTAATATTCATGTGTTCTATGGATTGTTTGTTTTAAGAAGCTGACATTTGCATGCTAAAATAGGATACATTTTTAAGGAAGCATACCCTCAGTCTAAAGTATATGCAATTGTGGTTTATTCAGTTGCTCCAGTGAATTAAAACAGTCATTCTACAAAACACAGGTGAGATATAATCTGGGGGGTTGATGACTTTTTGCAACATCTCAGAAGACTGAGGGAGAGACTTTGCTATAAACTAGTTTGCAGTAAATGGAGTTTGCAGTAGAAAATTATGTTCACTATGTGGTAGAGGGTTACTGTCACTCTCAGCTCTGGGCTTGCTTTATTTTATTTTTCCTAGTCTAGCTGGCTGTAAATCTTTGAAATTGCATAATGCCAATTAAGAAAAATAAAGAACAAATTGAGATACCAGTACTCATAGAGGAATGCTGTTGGCTGAGGCCCCAGATACTTTTTATGTCTCCAGTGATTTGCCTGTAACTGTTCCAGGAAGTTTGGGAAAAGCTTTGCATTGACATTGTGCTGCAAGTGCTGGAAAAGCTTAACCCTGGGAAAGACTTGAAGCCTAGTTCAATGTCCTGGGTAGCCTATCCTATGACTTCTGTGGGCATTCTCAAGGTTAATGAATTTAGCAGAACTCCAACCAATCTCCTCACATACACTTTTCAGAGCAGTTCTACTGAAGAACAGTTTAAAAATTGTTTCTTTTTAGTGTTATTTTTTATCCTCATTTCTCTTTTCTCAAAGTCTTGGAATTTTATTTTTCATTAAGGTTTTTTTTTTCCTCTCAATGCTTATATGAACTTCTTAAAGGAAAAGAACTTAATATAACCTTGATTTTAAAAAAGAACAAAAGAAACCCAAAAAAAAACAAACAAATGAACAAAAGCAACCAACCAATGAAACAAACAAACAAATTTTAATTCCCACAATAGTTTATTCTCACTTCCAAAATCAGAAGATTAAGAATGACTCTCCTCTTCCTAATTCATAGGCTTGAGACTGGCTTTTCTTTATAAAAATGAAAAATTATTTTTAAAAAGACAAATAAAATGTAATTCTGTAGAACAGCAGAGACAGTGAACCATTTAAGCTTTGGCTGAGGATGGTGGCCACTGTAGAAGGATAAGTCATTCCAGGAGCTGTCTTCTGAGGAGGGGAGAAAGCATTCCACGTGTGCTAGGTTCAGTGCTCCATCCATCTGCAGAGATTCAGTGGAATTACTCTTTTGAGTGGGGTTTTGTTTCCTAGGAATATTGCATTCACTTTGCATTGTCAGAGAGTGGTTGGGCTCCTCTGACCTAGACTGACTCAGAAGCTGGGTGAGCCAGTCTGCAGAGTTATCAAAGACCAGGGAGCTCACTGCTCTTCTCTAGATGCCTTCTCTGACTACAACAGGAACTTGATGACCAGTTTGAACCAGAAACCTTATTTTTAGATGACTAAAGTTAGTTTAAAAAAAGGTCAGCTAAATAAACTCTAATAATTTTATGGCTCTTAGTTTCCAAGTTAAATCTGGCAAATAAAGGTGTGTAAAAGCAGTAAAAACATTGTGGGAAGCAGAAATCCCTTTTCTAATAAAGGGAATTTAAACTGGGAAAAAAACCAAGAAATATAATGACCTTGAAGGTTCACAAAAAATTAACTTTTATGGCAATTAGTTCTAAATATGCCAGTTTTCCAAACTTCTTATTCTTGTAGTACATTTTCTTCATAAATATGATGTATAAGAAATTTTGTTTTATAACTTCTCACATTTGGCAAATTGAAACCCCAAAGTCTCATTTTCTTTGCTGATATTCTACAGACAAGGGCAAGTAACATCACAGAAACAATGCTGACTGTGTGTACTTGTTGCTTTTAATAAAACTGTCAAGTACTAAAACCCTGCGAGTGCATAGGCATATTTATAGATTGTTTCTCTCCAAATGGATAGGAAGAATTATTTTTAAAGTTGCAGTCACAAGTGTAAAGCTCAGGTAAAAAAAAAACAACTAATTACAAAAAATATTGTAGAAAAATTAAGTCAGAAAAGGACAAACTATTGAACAAATCCCAGAAAAAAATATTCATTCAAAAATTTATTTCAAGTAAACCTTTAAAATATATTCTAAAAATAGTGTGATTATAAGCAAGAAAAGCAAAAAATTAACTATTAGAAATGTTTTTGTTTCCTCCTGGTTGTGGTGTATCATCCTACTGTTGCATCAACATTATTCAAGACCTCTATTATTAACATTTCAGAGTATATAAAAGTCCTTACTGGACTGCAAAAATACAGGTTAGCTTTTTTTTTTTTCATACAGGTAAATATACAAACTCAGATATAGACAGATTATGTCCAATATATTAAGTGCAAGAACTTGGATCTAGTAGACAAGTACTTTAAATAATTTTCAGAGGTACTGACTGCAAAAATCACAGGGACTTTAGCCAGGAAGAGACCCAGAGGTTAGATCTGCAAAAGTATTTAGGCCATTTAATCACAACTGCTATTTTCATGGAAGTTGGATGCTTAAATACATTTAAGGATATGGCTATGAAACTGCAAGAGCAAATTAAGTACTGCAGTTCTTAAACTTGCTAAAATAGCTGGTCCTGATTAGTCAGTTTTAGCACATAAGCCTGCAATAGTAGCAATACTTTTGGGCACTTATGAGTGGATGTGCAGAACCCATCATGTTAAACAAGTTCTACCAGAACCTGAAAGTGTCAAAAAAGGTCATCTCAGTCCCACCCTTCTCATGTAATTTAGGCCATAGCCTTAGATAAGATTTTAAGTTTTGTGTAATATCTTTAAAGTGAGAAACCCAAGTGAAATTAGCTTCTTACCTTTACATGAAGAGTTTCTACATTTCTCAAATCTGAAGGCCACATCTACTGGGCTATCCTTGTATACAGGCATCAGAACCACGAGATATGTTTTTGTGCTCTATATCATCCTCACAAATGCTAACAGACAGAGTTTAAACCATATGCTTCATTGTGGTTCTCCTACAAGGATAACTGATACCTCTAGGTGTTCTTCATTTTGATATTGATCACAATGTGAAGCTTAAAATGCTCTCCTTCTCAAGGGTGAAAATTTTCGCAGGCTTTAAGGACACTTCATCTTTAAGAGTAGAAATAATCTGGCTGAGTTTAGATGTCAACACAATTAATCATTCAGGGTTCCCTTGACAGTCAATGGAGATGTATTCAGTGTAGACAGTGGAGTTCAGGTTGTGATTCATTTCATCCTGAAGTACACACTTAAAATAGGTCAGTGAAATCGTGCCCTAATAAGGCCTGTTTCTCTTCATAGACTACAGATGGAGCCTAAAATGATGAACTCAACTGAAGATAGCTGAAGTTAAAATTAATCCATGCCTCTACTATGCAGTACAAACTTTATGGATGTAGCCTATCATACCCAGTATCCTTTTTCCACAGAACAGGGTGAAGAAAATTAATTTTCAATTATAAATATTTTTAAGCTGAAACTCTTACAAATCTGCCTGTAAAATAAATCCCAAAACTTTATTATATATATTTAAAGGTTACAGTAGAAATTAGTGTAAACAGAATGTGAAGAATTCTTCAAAGAAAAAATATGAAGTAAAAATTAGACATGGGATTTCAAAAGCAAAGGGATTTGAATGTCTAATGAAACTGAGTAAGCATATCTCTTGGGTTTCTTTGGAAGCCTAAATATTAGTAAAGGCAAAATAAGATCAATAAAATGTTGGCATTTCTTACCATTTCTGTATGGAAGAGGGAATGCAGAAGAAATAGCTTGCTCTCTTTTAGCAAATACGTTAATGTAAAGTCGTTATTCATTTATTCCATCATATTTTATGACTGGAGAAAGAAGAATATTCCAGTAGTCACATTCTATTCCCTTCAGCTTTTTCAGAGCATATGAATCCACATTTATGCAACCTCTGACCACTGATTCTGAAAAATAAAACTCACAGGAATTCTGTGAGCAGAGCAGGTTTTCAAAAGGAACATTTAAAACCTTAAAAATAATTGCTTGTGTTACACTCCAAATGCACAATATTAAGCTCTGTCCATTAAGAAGTTTCTAAAGAGATTTTGAGAGGAAGAGTTATAATGAAAACCTTGACTAATAAAAAAAAAACCAAAAATGTATGTATTTATCTTTACATTAGCCCACCTCTTTCAGCAGGAAACATTATAGAACTGTGATTACCAGGGACTGAGGGTTTTTTTAATATGTAAAATAAAGAAGAGAGGGGATAAGCTGTGGTGAGAAAAATGCAAGCATTGTACAACTCGCCAGACCTCCTGTCCCAGAGAGATTTATTTATTGGAAATTGCAGCAAGAGGAAAAAGACTAAATAACTCTAAGTCCCTAGTTATTATGTCATATGTAACCCCACAGTACAATACAGTCACAATCTGCTGTTTTGTAAACTGAGCTGTCAAACACTTGTTATTTTAAAGCTGCAGCTTTTCAAGGTCCTCTGACAGCCAGTGGTCTCAGCTCTCAGCCTGATTCATGGCTGGCTCTGAGACAGAGGAAGTTCGCGTCTGCTATAATCTAAACACTTTGCAAATGGAGCATTGGAACAGTGGTGAAAGAAGAAAATAACCTAAACCCTATAACCCAGACAAGAATCCTGCAAAGCTTCTGGGGAGAAGAGAAAGGAAATAAGTACAACAGCATAGTCTGCAAGATCAGCAAATGTATTCACAATATTTTATTTCAAAAAACTCTCAGAGTTTC
>JAYDZK010000113.1:13079256-13094506 GCA_034509185.1 Euphonia xanthogaster
AATGTATTCACAATATTTTATTTCAAAAAATTCAGAGTTTCAGGCAGGGAGAAGGAGTTGATTTTAAGTCACTTAGCTGAAAAGCAGTGAGAATTAGTCTCTGTCAAAAGTATGGAAACAATGTCCCAGACGTGTACTTCTGCAACATCTGTATTTTCCATTTCGAGAGTAAATACAAAAAGGTTGGTTGTAGGAGGATTTATCCTTCTCCTCCTCTCCCTCTTACCCCTGAGAGTTGTGTCTCGCCCTTAAATTCAGAGCAGAGAAGGATTATAAAGCATAAAGAGATGTGGATAATTTGCACTGCACTGAACTTGAGATCTAATGTTTCAGAGGTACCATGCAGACAGTAAAGGGAAGATGTATTCCTGGGCTGTGGTAAATCGCCTCTGTAATAATGAAATCAAGACACAACTACTGCTTAGTGTTTCTTAAAGGAAACAAAAGTTCAAATCCAGGGAGAAATATTTTAAAAGCTCCCTAGTCAATTAACCAAAACCACCTTTATGATATAATATTGGCCTAGAATTAATTTCCCATTTTTCCCTTATACAATTCTTGCACGTTTGCAGTCTTGTCTTCAGTATACATCTGTTTGTTACCAGTCTAAGCCTCATTCCCTGCTCCCCTCCTACCAACTTTCACAGAGCAACCCACACTAAAATACTTTGCTAGGATATAAAAGAGGCCCTCAAACTGTCCCTTTGCAGACTGGTCTGACCAAGTGTGAAAGTTTCTTCTTTTGATTACTTGTATGGACACATAGGTATCCTCAGGATAATGTTCTAGCTACAAAGTTCTCTCAACTGTCAGGAAAAATTATGTTTCTGGATGCACACTTGGTAATTCTGTCCTACCAGTCCTCTTTGCAACATAAATCAAACATATTTTTGCAGTTCATGTCTGGTGAGTTACAGCTCACTTTTTAGCATTCATTTTGTAGACAGTAACACAATACAGCAGGAATCATTGCAAAAGGGAAGAATTTGTGAGAAGAAGTATAATTTGTATACATTCTCTGCAGAAAGACACCATGCTGACAATTTTGGCAACTTGCTTGAAATGTTTATATCAGCCATAATATTTGCCTCTCAAAAAAATGATTTATGGACAGCTGGAATTTATACACATTGCTTGGAATCTGTGGAAAAATCTATAGGATAGTTCATGCCCTTCAGAAAGCTGGATGCCTAAAAGCAGAGCTATGGAGACTGTACTCACAAAGCATCTGCAAACTAGTGCCAGCATTCTTGCCTTTGGCATCAAGCGATGGAAAAGCTTTTTTAGTTAAACTGAAGTAATTAAATCTCCCAGCTTTCATTAAAAGGATAGAACTGTCTGCTGTTGGTCTGAAGAAGTTCACCGAGGGAATGTAAATTTTAATTTCATGGTGCAAGTGTTAAATTATTGCCATCTAAGCTGCCTGCCAATACTACATGAAATGCCACTACATTTTAATAATTGTCCTTTTGTTTTAGGTGGAAATACCATATGTGTTGTGATTTCGAAGTTTTTATGTGCAATTAGAGCCCTGAGAACTACAGCAGCCACATAACCACATTCAGTTCACCTAATTGGACTGAGAAGAAACTATCACTACTGAAATGGTTTGTGTCATTTTGACTGTCTGTGTTCATGCATGCGTGCATAAAAAATGAAACTTATTTACTCCTTCATCCTCTGTTAAAATAGGGAAATTCCTTGCAGTTCAAATTCAAGATACAGCTGGGTGTTCTAAATTAATCTCAAAACAATTGTTGGAATGCACATAAATACAAACCTGCCCTTCTGAATCCCAGAATTCTTTCCTGGCATTTTTTTTTTATCTCTTATGCTGTTAACATGGATTTGTTATCAATTACCTGCCTTTACAGTGCACTCGATGAGAGTTCTCAGATTCCCAAACTATACAAATCAGAGCCATTCTCACTATTGTGGAAAGAAATACTAACTTTTCTTTCAGAAGTGCAGAACATGACAAATTCAACAATGTTCATTAGATCACATTGTTGTGAGCGGTAATAACAAAGAAAACCAAATGGAGATCTTTTCACTACAAATATTTTTGAAAAGTTTTATAAACTTATACAGAAAAAAAAATAAAAAAAGGAAAAACATTAGGTGAATCTCAAATCCTTATGAAACAATCAGCTTCTGCCTAGGCAATTCCATGGTGTGTTGTGGGGCTTTCTATAAAGGCTTTTAGGTAATACTGAACTCACATTTCTACATGGCCGTGTCTCACTGGCTCTGCAAGTTCCCTCACCTTGCTGAAAAGCTAGTTGGAGTTTTTTTGCCATTTGTTCTTTAATAAGTAGGTTCACCATTCTCTCTGGCCCCACAAAATTATCACTGGCACAAGTGCCAATGAGGCAAAATCTAGAAAGACAGAGAAATGCCACTAACCCTGCTCTCCCCTGACTTTATAATTTCTGCCCAAAAATTAAGCTAAGAATTGCAAATCCAACCAAAGTTATGTTTCCAAGTCCTGTTTCAGTACCTAAGCTTCCATTGCACACAGAGATTTAAGAGCCCACTCACCCTCATGAGTCTGACCTTCCTTCAAGTAGAAATGGAGTTTCTGAGCTTTTCCTTCCTTTTCTTCCCATTTAATGAATAGAAATTTTTTCAGACTTGAGGAAAATAGGGTTAAAAAGAGGTTTTGCTTCTGAGAAAAGCCTGAGACTTATGTCTCTAATAAGTGCATCTGACTCTTGGAGAATATGCCCTTTGTTTCCCTTTGCAGATTTAACTATACAATGAGACACAATAGCAGATGAAATATTGAGATTTGGAGAGTCTTCTCACAGCACAGAGGAGATTATCTTATTGCAAAGCCAGTGGGAAAACATTGAGGTACCACAGTCCTGTCTTCCAAATGACTGAAGATATGGACAGTTCTGTGCATGCCTAGAATATCACTTTTGGAGAAATTTAATGACAGAAAATTAAAGTTCAGTGGGATCAGCTAGAAACTAGGGAGGAGTCTTGAAGATCAGGAAGACTCTAACAAAATTCTTACTGAGACATCTGAGATGTTTACAGGTATCCAAGATTTATGTCTTTAACCAAAATTATCTTACTAAGACAGCATCGTCCCAATCCCTGCATTTGCTGAGGTGAGCAAACCTGTTATCTCCTGCCTTATCTTTCTCCAGGATACTGCTGACCACACAGAGATGCCCACTCTCTGGCAAGGCAGACATTTCTCTACACTCTTGTTAAGTATCCTGTTCATACAGTTGCCTAAGTTTACATTTCTAGTGCCATTTGGAGCATACATAAAGCTGGCAGAGAGAACGCAGGATTCTCTCTAACTGACACTTCCAGGTGTGGCAGCTGAAGGAAAATCAGGTGTCCTATGACATTTCACGGTCCTCTGTTTCACCAATCCATCTACAAACATTTATACACAACAAACAAACACATAGGTGCTACAGAGGCGTACGCTTGAGTTTTGGGTTCAATCAGTGGCAGTGAATTCTGTACAGTCTGTGACAATGTGTCCTGCCCAAGAGCAAGAGGCTCTCAAGTAGGACATAACCCAGTGGAGTCCCTCAGGATCCCCCTAACAGTTCATTCATCATTTCCAGTATTCTGTGCTGCTTGTGAATCACTAACTGCAGATAGAAGAGACTAAAATCTCAAGGCAAGGTACTTGTAAACTTATTCTTTTCCAAGAATACAAGAACAAAGTGACAATTGTTATAGGGTTTTATATCAAATAAATAGTCTTTTTAGGTTTGAATGTTTTGGAACAAGCATTGGCTATGATTTCACATGTATAGCCTGAAAATATGTGTAATTATCATGCATATTCCATCAACGTTTACTGGTGAAGATATAACATTGTAAACAACCCTTGTTTACACAAAAAGACAATTGGATCTTCTTTTGTTTCAGAGTTTACATGGTTAGAGACTGAGATCATTATTTTGAAATGTGATGATGGGAAGACACACTAAGTACCCTTGTGAAGTTTTTACAATGAATTCTGTAAATAAAGCCCACAACAGAAATGCAGTGTCTCCAAAGAAACAATTATCACGTACTGTGTTTGAATAATGACTCACAATATTTTATCATCATCTGTTTACATAATAAGTCATAATGACATTTCAAAATATGGTGTATGCTTTTTTTATGATTGTCTTAATTGTGCAGAAGGGAATTGCCACAGCCTAGCATCATAAACTTTGTAAACCTTTGTTGGAGACTGCTTTTTTATCCCCATCCTCTTCTGCTCAAACAAAAGCATGAAGGAAACAGAGCACACAAATAAAACTGCTTTAAAATAGTCCCTTGAGTCTGGCTAAAACAAAAGACAGGAAATTCTTAAAAGTATGGTTATAAACTGAAAAATGCCTATAAACATGGCTGCCTAATGTCCTGGGTTTATGTATCCGTGATTATTTCACTATCAATATTTTCTTTGTTTATATATGTACAAATGGCACTGGGTCAAAGTGCCAAGACCATATTCTTAGTCTGAGATCTGGAACACAAGTCCTGCTGCTGTTGGCTCCTACTTCAGCCTTAAAGATGGAACTGAATAAAGCCCCTAGATTTCAGCTCCTGGAGGTTTGATATGATGTGTTATTTCTCATTTTTAACCATAGTGCACTGTGGAGACTAAGGTCTTGATTCAGCAGATTTTAAGAATTACATAGCAAATCTCATTTAACTCCTGGAATGTCAGGAGGACAAAACACACTGCAGTTACAGCAAAAGTGCTCAGCACTGTCCAAGGGCTTCACCAAGAGACCTTGCTGCTCACAGGAAGATCTAGAAGGAGGCCACAGGGGTCATAGACCCAAACAGTGCAACATCTGCCTGAACTGTGGGCATTGTAGCCAGCAATCCAAACCCAAGATTAGATATCTGTTGCAGGAAACATATGACAATTTAGGACACTAGCTTGAAGTAAATGCAAAGAAATATCTTACTCTATCTCACAACAGAGAAACTCAAATTATTTCATCACCCTATGAAGTTTAGACACTCAGTGCCACAGCTGAAAGCTATGGCTGCTCCATCCAGGTAGGATCCATATTCCATGAGGGCTATTCAGCTGTTTTTCAAATGTTCAAGCTTTCTGTAACACTGACAAAAATGAGATGGTAACAACACAGGATAATTTCTAATTTTATCATTTAATGAAAAATAGACATAAGAGTTTTGTGGAGCAAGGACAGCTTGCTCTATACAGTTTCTGTCTTCTCATCTGTCTTCATGACTCTGAGTCACATGCAGCTGGAGTGAACACCACCTGCCCAGCTACGTAGGTAAGGCCAGGACCCTGTGGGACCCTGCGGGACCCTGCTTCCTCAGGAGTGAGATAACTAAATGCCTGACATCAAAGCAAATGGGAGGAGGGGGGAAGGGGGGAAGTCTTTCTGAAACATTCACATTTTTATTGGAGTATATTCATAGAATTTCTTGGGTCGGAAGGGCCCTTCAAAGATCATCTACTTCAACCCACCTGGTTTCTCAAAGCCTCATCCAACCTGACTTTAAACACTCTCAGTGATGAAATATCCACAAAATCTAAATTCTCTGAACATCCTTTCCAAAGTCTCGTCACATCTATTGTATGAAATTTCTTCCTGATATCCAATCTAAATATATCTTCTTCCACTTTAAAACCATTGCACCTGTCCTGTCACTACAGGCCTTGGTAAAAATCCTTCATCTTTTTTTTTAAGATCCATCTTTTTATATTGAAAGGCAACAACAAGAGTCTTCCCAGAGTCCTCTGTTCTTAAGGCTACACAATCCCAATTCTCCCAGCCTATTAATTACATGTGTTTTACCACACTTCCCAGGTCTCAGCTACAAGGAAGCAACCTCACTTGTCTTCAGGATTCCAAGAGTGCTTAAATTAGATGACATTAGCTGTCTGGTTATTCTTTCTGAGAACAACCAAAACTAGACTATATGACCTGAAAAGCTTCAGAGGAAGCAGAGGAGTCAATTATCTTTTAAAGACGCTGAGGTCAGGCAACCAATGAATGCAAGGATTTGAAGCAATAATTTCAATGTGGCAACTTAAAACTCATTGCCTTCTATTTTAGTTAAGTAGTTTTATTGACCCTAACCTGTTGCAGTTTTGTAAAATGTGAAAGCATGCAGATATGTTTCCCATGTCTGATGTTACTTATGCATTGCTTATGAAGACATAAGCAACTACAATTAAATTTTCAACATAAATGAACATAAATGAACACAGCTATAGCTCAAAATCTGTTCCACTTCCAAAAAGACATTCTTTTTTTTTAATTTTTTTTTTTTTTTTTAGCATGGAACACTGATGAATTCTTCAAGTTCTTTTTAGAAGGACTTTTTGACATGTATCATTTGCTTTAAAGTTTATTTATGTATTTCTCATGCATTGCATTCTTAAGGCAAAAAAAGATCAAAAGGATAGATAGGTTCAGAGCACAAGATGTAAACTAGTTAGATTTCAAGATGATTGACAATATTTGAATCCTGTTCTGACAAACTATACAAATGACTAATGAAAAAGGATTCTTCAGTTGAGTCTTTTAAACAAATTTCTACCACATGACTAGATGTGTCCTATGGCAAAGGGAAGGGTTTGGGCTGTGCACAGCTATGCAGCTGCTGTTGCAGCTCACAAAGCAAAAGCACATGCACCACCTAGAACACAGCTTCTTTTTCATTCCTCCTGTAAATCCAGGTGCATGGTCCTACAATTCCTGCCCCCAGCTCAATTTCATCTACCTGACCTCTGTGGAGATCCTTTTCTAAAATAATATAGTCTCCTGATATTTCATCCACCCACTTCATTAGGTCAACTGATGTACCACTCATGGCCATATCAGTGGAAGCTGGGCACAATGGTGGAACACATAATTTATGTTTCCTATAGGATGGCAATTCTCTTGATAAAGAACTTGCTTTTGCTTAATTATTAAAAGTTGTATAGTGTGTCAAGACCACATGCAGCAGTTCATGAATAAGCCATTTTTTCTGTGGTCAGCAACTGCTGGCCAACTTAGACGCTTGAAGAGCATCCAACTTACACATGAAAAGGAACTAGTTTGTCTTATTGGGTCATAGAGTTGTTCATTTTGCCAGCAAGGATCTTTCCATGGTATATCTTATTTTTTTGTGGGAAAAGAAAAAAAAATCACAAAAACTAGGATCTATTTGTACCAATTGTTGTATCATTCTGTTCTGGTTGAAAAGCTTTTATAATTCAGTATTAAAACATAAAGTGTTCTTAAATAATTTCTGTTAGAATGTTTTGGCTTCGCACCTCTTACAAATCATAAATCTCACCTTTCAGCTTTAGCTCTCTCACAGCACATAGGTTTTCCTGGCAACACTGAAGTAAAACACACCTAACTTAAATGTCAGAATTTTTTTCCGTTTGAAATTAACCCAAATATTAATTTCCTCTCTATTTTTGGTATTTAAGTGCAACAAATATTTCAAGATGATTATCATGTTCCTTGTTAGGCCTCAGTTAACTTACTCAGTATATATTTTTTCTCCTTTAATCTTTCTACGTAAATCAATTTTTCTATATCCCTTAATCATGCATATTTGTCCTTTCTGAGTTCTCTCCAGTATGAAAGCCTTTTTTTTTATTATTTTAGATCCCTTGCTTTAAAAAGTCCATAATTTTAAATTTATTTAGGATCACAAGGGAAATTTCAAATATTACATTAAATGTTTGGTACAAATAAATAATAATGTATACAAATAACATTTCCTGTTTCAGCATATAGCAAACATACCCAAATAAAGCTAACAGATATTACAAGTTATTCCCCCTTTTCTTTTGCAATTTGTGTTGGATGTTCACAGTACAACACAGTGTAACTTAACTGCACTAAAAGTCATGATGGCATTTATTTACCTAACTTTTGGATTCTGCAATTTTCTAATCTCAGTACTTAAAATCCTACTGGTCTATTTCAGATTGCTACCTCAGAATGAGATGAGTCACTGCATTGACTGCAATGACTATGAACAAAGTCTGAGACACTCAGAACCCAACCTCACCTGAAGCTACTCTACCAGACCTCTACATACATAGACTTTTGTATTTAGTCAAATGAATTCCACCCTCATGTAATTCCACCCTTCACATTACACTGCTTGAAAAAAAGAATGCTTGAAAACCAAAGGAAGTTCACTACTCTCTAGCATAAAATTGTTCTTTCTACAAATCAGGCTGCTCAAAGTATTGCATTTATCTGGGGATCTTCAAGGTTTTTGGTGTAAGATACAACCAAAGTCTAGACAATGCAGAGATGGGAAAGCTCTCAGTAATTAGATATCAAGACCCCCAAGGCATTATATCATTCTCTCAAGCAAGAAAGTACTTGGGAAGTTGGCATCAGAGTCAAAATTTACACAGAGACACATACACACCATATAATTAGAAGATTAAGGTAAAATTATAAGACTGCCTTTGGGAAAGTCAATCTCTTAATTGTCAGAACCATGATTAAACCTGCCACGTCAGATACTTTTGCTAAATTGAAGACATTAAGTGGATGTGAACTACAAATCAGTTTTCTTAACTCCTAAAGAAGAGCCAGTTAGCTGGTAAATTTCTTGTCAAAAACATCGTGATCAAAAAACTCCTTTGTTTAATCAATTCCTCCAAAAAAAATCAGGTAGGTCTTTATTCTTCAGATAACCCATTGCTCTTTACGGAAACATTCACTTCCTAGGGAACTTCTGCCAAACAATTTTTTCCCAACCAACAAACATGAGAATTCTAATCACGAGTGATCTAAAAAGCACATACAGATGTCCCCTAATGAGTGAATGTCCATTTTCTGCAATTAATCATCTCCTTTCAACCTCAGCAGTTTGGAAGAATTGCTCCTCTGTGAAGCTGTGCTCATGGAAGGACAAGGAGACTGGAGAATTCACCGAAGGACCACAAAACTTGAGCAGTAATGCCACCACTGTGGAGATCAGGGTCAATAACAGCACTTGCTTGGAAGAGCTTTTGAAATCTCCCAGTGAGCATCCAAGGGAACTGCAGCAGCACATTCCTGGGAACAGTAGGGAGCAAGTTCAACAAGGAGTGATAGGCCTTGTTTGCTGATAAAATATCCTCCTACAAGGAAACTAAAAAGTTTTTTTCCTCAGTTTTTTCCAAGTGGTCCAGTGTAAAACCATGATTTCTGCACCTGATAAAGCAATTGGTAGTGCAACATCGTTCAAGGACGTATCAGATATTTGTACACCTGATATGTAGGTTTCCATTTTATCTCATTTGTTGGACATAAAATGAGTTCACTGTTCTATCAATAGTGACAATAAACAATCAGACTCCATGTGTAAGACACTGCTTTTTCTTCTTTTTTTCCTGCGTAGCCTGTAAAACTGTTCATTTTTATAATAAATAAAAACATGATAGACCATTTAATTAAAATTAAATGGCAGTACCATAATTTTTTTCTGTTTTAAAGACTTTCATAAATATAAATACACATAATATTTTGGTAATTGGGTGTGTTTTTCTTTTCCCATTTCTGTTTTAAAATTTAAAGAAAAATGTGCAGAAAAATGGAGAGACAAAGTAAAAATTATAACCCTCAAATATTTATAAGACCTTGAAAGTTTTTCAAAACTCTCCAAAGAACATTCCAATTCCTATAAAAATAAAAACTAGTAGAAAAAAAAATTGTTAGAGAAACACAATTAGAAACCTGTTAGAGATATTTCTCTTTTTACTTTACCATTTTCCATCATAAAATCAGGATATTAAAATTGTTCCAAATAAATTAGCTTTGGAATATACTTTCTACCACAGTTTCAGAACCAAAAAAAATTTTGCCATATCATTTTCAGGAGACCCTTCAGTTTCAAATACTGTAAAGACACTTTCCAGACTAAATTCTTTCACTTGCAGTTTTGCCCTTCATTCTCACATCCCAGTGACAGCTGTGCTCTGTGCCAGTGTTCATGTCATCCTGTAATGAAATTTGAAGTTTTCCTACTGCCAGCATACAAAACATCCTACTCTGGGACATGTGATGCACCATGCACTGAATCTGGGCTTGCATTGACCCACTGGACAATTTGATTCCATCTGCCACTATTAGAGCTAAAGACCCATTTTGATTCTAGTTATGGTTGGGACAAGACAAATAACAGCATCAGCTGTAGTTTGTGAATATTAGAATACATAAATACAGTTTGGAAAAAAATTTTCTTCCCACCATCTCTGCAGTGGCAACACACAGGAACTAAAAAACCGCAGCTATGACATTCAAGTAGAGGTTTAATAAAGGAAATAAACCAGGAATTTCTCTTTCAGGAATTCCTTTCCTTTTCTTTTCTGCAAGGACATATATAATAAACAAACCTTTTAAGACATTTTTAGTTATCATCATCAAAGAGCTCACAAAAATTTAAGTAGACTTTGCTTTTGAACACGGCACAACTAGCAGTTTACAAGTGGAGCTATGTTGTAGCACAGCACAGCAACTAATTCTAGAGTATAAAATTAAGTCAAAACACATTAGCATGCATCAAATACACTCAGAATTTCATTACACTTAATTCTAAGTGTTCAAAAATAGTAAATGTTTAATAGTGATACAGAAGGAAATAGAAAAACAATGAAAAAGGACCCCTAAAGCATTAAAAAACCCCACTAAAATTAATACATAGATCAGAAAGTGGGAAAATAGATAAGAGAAACAAAATGAAGATTTTACAGAAGACTACAGACCTACAAAAATGCTTTTAAATATCTAAGAACAGAAGGTGACTGAATAATACTGTAATGCCTAATGAGGATCATTTTTTAAGGGATGCAGAAGAAAGTGCTGTGAAATTTAAATAAATTCTTCACATAGCTTATCTGAAATAAAATTATAGGCAGATGGCAGACCTATACACACACAGGTATGCCTCTCCTGAAGAAGAGAGAAATAAACACTGCAGGAAATACAAAATGCATCTGAAATATTACAGGTGACAATCTTAGCACATATCAGATGAACTAGTGTCTCAGAGCTAAGACATATCCACTTCAGAATTAACAGAAATGGACAAAACTTAGGCCACTTCACAAGAGTAATTTAAATCACTTCATTGTTTAACTAATTAATTCCTTATGCATGACATTACTTTGAAATCAATGGGGTTGTTCACACAAGTGACAGCAGTGGGACCACGGAGAGGGGGAAGCTTTAGTGGATTTAAAGAAAAATGTGTGGAGCTGTTCAAGAATGGACCTGGTGCAACCCTGTTCACAGCTAACCATTAACAAAACAAGGACTGTATTTCAGTCAGAGAAACAATGTCTCTTTCAGGCATATTTTAGAGATATCCTTCAGAGAGTTGTTATTCCAGTCCAAACACAGCAATACATGCTTATGGGAACCATGTATTACAAAAACTGTAGAACATAACTGAAGCAAACCATAGTTTGCTTGGTTATTGCAGTGAGAGACTCTATCAATGAAAACCAGAAGTTTTAACTCTGAACAGAAGCAATGAATTCTGCTAGTCCAGATTCAAGCTCCTAAACCTCACCACTATTCTACGCAGAAGATAGCTATCTACTGTAGTTTTAGCTAAATCTATGAAAGAGTTCAGCGAATTCAGCCTAAAAAATTCAAAACACAGACACGTCTTCAGCCAAAACAAAGTCAGAGCCAGCAGTAATTCTATTTCTCTTCACTAAATATTTTTTGACCATGAGAGTATGTGTAAAATGGATGCAATTGTAGTCACAATAGCACAGGGATATGAAGCATTTATAGGGTGAACAACATGCTGAGGAAGAATTTGCATGCCTTAAAGATTGTATTTCCATCCAGCTGTAGTGGTTCCTGTAGGAAAAGTATTTTTCTCTCCATCCCAATCTTACTCTTTCCTAAAAATCTTAGTTTTGGAAGCAATAGGACAGACAGCTCAGGACTTTTGGTTTGGGTCCCTGAGAACAAACCAAGAGTTTTGGGAATGCCTCCATTCTCTGCAGGAGCTCTGCTTGCTCCCAGTCTGCACAGGAGACTCAGCTCTGTCTTTGGGCTGAAGACAGACCAGGAGACACACATGGATATTTGCTTCCTGCTTTTCCTTCTCTGGGGAGAGAACAGTCACGTTGGCTGGAATGTTCCACTCTGAATCTTTGGAGGGATACTGCATGGGCTGTCTGGAAAACACCTGCGTGCTGGGAGGTGGGAAACTGAATTGGGCTATTTGAGTTCCCTTTTTTCCAGAGAAATAGGGCTTTGAACTTGTAAAGAGAGGTGCTTCAATGGGAGACAACTTCACCCTTAATCTTTCCATAGAGGAATAACCCTGACTTCCAAACTTTTAACCAGACAACAATATCAAGAGCAGTCCAGAAACAGAGTGAGGCAGTGATGGCAACCAACAGCTAAGATATTAACTGTACACAAGATCTGCCAGTCTACTGGTCAGTTTTGACAGGACACTTGTTAAATACCTGGTATTGACCAAAATAACTTGCAAACAGAATAGCTGCAAAGTATGTAGATACTTAAGCAAAACTCTGTGTCTTCTTTCACTCAGATACAAAAAGTATGTTTTCAGTCAGTGAAGCAAACTGAAATAAACACAAGCTGTGTGCCTACAAATAGACAAGCAGAGGAAGTGTCGCTAAAGCAGTCAAAAGGACTATTAAAAGCCATTCCTCATTAATAACAGAACAAAGAACTCTCCAGAGGCAGCTGAAGAGAAGATAGCAAAGTACTAAAAAACCAAACAAAACTAATGTTTCCCATGTCAGCCTGTTAGCAAGTCAGTTAATCTGTAAAGGATGACTGTGTCTCTGAAAAATATAGCAACAAGAACTAACAAGATAAAGCTCTATCATCAGCCTGAGCCAAAAAATTCAGGTGAGGTATTACTTAATGTTAAGTGCCTAAAACAAAACAAAATTAAAAGCTGAAGCTATCAAACAATTCATTTTGGTATTTCCTATATACTTTTTTTTTCTGATAGAGGTTTCAGGACAAGTTAAAGGGGTCTAAAATGGAAAATTAAAAGTCGCCTCCTTTTACTCAGTATATCCCAGAAGTTACACACTGTCCACCAAACCCTCTTGTACTGCACTATGTTGTTCCTTGCAGTTAGCTTCACCTCCCTCATCCAAATACCATCCTGCTTGCAGGAGTAAATTTCTCCAAATCTTGCCAGCTGCAGCTGATTCATTTCATACAAATAACTAATGGACCAGAAAAATAATATTCACAGAGTATCTTGGAAATTCACCGGACCAAGAGACTGCTTGACTTTGTTTGCAGGTACGGTTGACATTTCTGTCTCTGTAAAAGGTTATAACATCCACAAGGGACTGAAATATACCCTCAGCACTGAGTTTTAGTGAGGGTAAACAGAAGGAAATGTTTGAGTGTAGTTCACCCAAACTGTATATGAACACCTTCTTTACTGGACTACCAGCTCTTCCTCCTCCTCCAGTTGGAGAAATTTACTTCACCCCACCCCATCTTTTTTTAATACAGTAGCTTGTGTTAGAATTTCACTTACAGGTTGAGCTTGCCTTTTTAATTTGCAGAAAAACTAAGAAAATATATTTTGTGTTAATATATAAATAGTTTACGCAAATGTCAATGAAAAACCAACCAAATGCTTTACAGACAACTGACCTCTTTTCTGTAAGGTCCTTTTCTTCACCTTTATTGTTATTCTTGTTCTATTGCAAGATTTTGGTGAAAACACTATTAAAATGAGTACATCTGTCCGATTGTTGCTCTTCATGAACTCTTCTGCCTGTGCCAAAAGTTAAGGCTGAAAGTGGGAGGTTGTTAATGGGCACTGTTAATGGGCATTTCCAGTGTTTCCATTACTTTATAAGTTTTCTACCTGCCTGTTTGTAGCTAATTATTACCATTTGAGGGACACAGCGGAGAAGCCATGATTTTCTTCCTCACTCAATGGTCACAGAGTATGAGGGATAGACCAAAATCTAGAAGAATATCTGCAATTGTGACCCGTTCTCATTATTTCTATTCTATCAGTACAGGGTTTTATAAAATGGTAATGAATATTGAAAGTGAATTTATAGCTTTCAGTGGCAAATTACAACTAGATATGACCAAGGAAGGATTAAGCCCATCATTTTGCTTAAGAGTTCAGACTGTTGGAGTAATTGGAAGATAGCTGTAGGGCATCCTTTTGGTCTATAATTGGGTCATTTCTATCTCATCCCCTCGTGGTGTGTATAATTACAAATTAATTTGAAATCCCACTGTGAGTAAAGAAAATCAGTTTAATATAATGGAAGTGCAAAAGCAACAGGATATTACTTTTTAAAAGATTTTTACTCTTTCTGCCAAAACAGTCTGGCCCAGAAGTAAAGTTCCTATGGACTGCAGGGTTCACATATGGTTTCTTTCCTGTCTTTTATGTGGACACAGGTAAATTTTCTTTCCAAAATAAATGACATTTCATGACCACACTAGCCATAAGAGTTTTGATGGGCAACGGTGTTACCAGAGGACTCCCAGGCAGCTCTAAACAAGGTGATCCAGTTTTACTAGGTTTTACTCTTGCCATGTGAAAGGCATTTTTCTGCTTTTCCCCAGAAGTGTGAAGCATTGCTGAGCCCTAGCTAGCACGGCTGCCCCTGTGAGCTGCAGGATCTCACCCGTTCAGGCTCCTGGCTGAGCAGTGCTGCTGGAAGTTCTGCTCCCCTGCCTTTATCCATCCCCCTGCCGCGGTCGGATGCGTTGGAGCGCTGCCTGCCCGAGCGCTGGCACAGGTAAAAACACGCGCTCCTGACAAATGGATAACCACAACCACAGACAATGTTTTGACTTGCTGAACTTCCTGTTTCGCTCCAAGTGTTTTCATCTCTCCCCAGAAATCTTGAAAGGGGTCGGTGAGAGGGTCCCAGGTGTGATCTGAGCACCGGGAATGTTGACAGCGAGCCGAAGGCTGCATGGGGTGTGCACGTAGAGGGAAGAGGGGAAAAAAATCTATTGGCGCAGAGAACAAGGGTATCAAGATTTGATCACATTTGTAGGTGTCTTGTAAAAACTGTAGAACATCCCATGCCATTAGTTTGATAAGATTAGACTCCTGGCAGAAAAATTTAAAAAATAAAGAAATATAAGAAAAGAAAAAGATAAAGATAAAAAGAAAGATAAAAAGAAAAAGAAAAAAAGAAAAAGAAAGATGAAAAAGAAAAAGAAAAAAAGAAAAAGAAAAAGAAAAAGAAAAAGAAAAAGAAAAAGAAAAAGAAAAAGAAAAAGAA
>JAYDZK010000113.1:13094606-13162926 GCA_034509185.1 Euphonia xanthogaster
AAGAAAAGAAAAGAAAAGAAAAGAAAAGAAAAGAAAAGAAAAGAAAAGAAAAGAAAAGAAAAGAGAAAAGAAAAGAAGAAAGAAAAGAAAAAAGAAAAGAAGAAAGAAAGAAAATAAAAGAAAGAAAGTAAAGGAGGGGGAAAAAAGAAAAGAAAGGGAACTGCTTAGATATAAGTTCCAAAGTTCATTGGGAGTGTTCTTTATTGCATAGCTCCAAAGCTAAGATGTGCTGGGGCATGTGGAAAAATAAGGAGGTGTTAAAAAGCTACCGAGCTTCTTAGTTTTCAAAACCAGTTCAAAGTCCCAGTCTTGGATTATTCACACTGTGACCTTGAGGCCTATTTGGGATGCCATAAAAACTGTATTCAGGAAGGAAGGAAGAGATTATCAAAAAGGAAAGAACTCCTTTTCATTCTAATAATGTCTTTAAAGCAACAATCTTTTTCTTTTACATAAAACCTTTCATTTGAGTATAACAACATATTTGTTAGATTAAAAAATATAAAAATCTCAGCATCACAAGGAAAACCTGGGGCAACCAATTAGGAAGAAGAGCTAGAGAAAGAGATTTGAATGTACTTATCACTCACAGGAGAGATATGTAACAACTTAGTCTTCTCATCCCCGAAGTAAAACAGACATGCTAATAGGATATATTCACCACAGTGATTCTCTAGTGTAATGTCACTCTGCAATTTTTAAAACAAGAAATATTTTTAAATTTCCTTATGAAACTGAACCAGCTAAACATTAATTTTTATATTGCCATTACATTTTTTTAATTCCAAGAAAAAAAAATTTACAACTAAATCTCATTTCCTACTCGGAAAATTTTCTACCTCCTCGATGTAGTTTCTAGGGCAGAAGATACATATGAAAGTTATATAAAAAGCAAATAAATATGTAGATTAAAGAATTAGCTTCTCTATTTGTAATTTTTCTTTCTGCTGCATTTAAAACACTATATTAATTAAAAATAGATTTTTTTTTTGTCTGCAATACAAATAATATACTTGCATGGTTAGTCTTCTATAGGGAAAAAAACTACCATAGAGATCAATTACTTACAGGTATTCACTTACCCTGCTATGATTTTTTAAGTAAACTATTTTGAATAGCTGGCAGCTATCAGTGAGAGTCCTTATATAAAAATAAATACAAGAGCCAAACCAGAATAATTATTGGGTTGTTTAAACTCAATTTCTTAAGATTTTTTTAATCTCTCTAAACCACAATTTAAAAAATGGGTGGTCTCAAATTAGCTACTATATAACAGAGCTTAAATTATGTGAGTGGTGAATTAACTCATTTCCCTCTAAGCATTTACAACTCTTTGTTTGTTATGTAAATAATTAATGACATTTTATTTATAAGAGTTCAATGGGAAATAGAAACCCACAATACAATATTGTCCTTCTTCTCTTATTATTCTCTAGATCTTAATGATAGCAACAACAAATATACCCTTGACATCTGCATTTAAAAGACAGAAAAACATTTATCCTTCCTGTAAAGTTGCCCTACAATCATTCCCCTGTTCAGGAGTATACTAATGCACTTGGAGCAAATAAATCCTGCTCACAATTTGCCCACACTCCACCCCTCAGGATGCTACCAGAGCAGCACTACACTCACCTCAAACCTCAAAACCACTGGAATAAAACTTTGGTTTGATGTGTTCCTGACCCTCAGGCAATGCTTACAACAGTTTGTGAATGCAACTTGAGGTTTTGTATGCATCTGGGAAGTCTGAGGTCTCTCAACCCTGAAAGTTTCCCAGGTGGTATTCTGACTTCTTTCCACCTTTGTTTGGTTCAGATTCCTGGGGAAAAAGGGTGAAGATGGTAATTTAGAAATATAGCTCCTAAAAATGTACTGATGTGGTAAGGAGAGAAAGGACATAAAAAAAAAAAAAAAAAAAACCAAACAAATAAAACAAAACAACACAAAACAACACAAAACAAACAAACAAAAAAGCAGAATGGAGAATGGAAATTCCACTCACAGCAAATATGAAACTTGTCAAATTCCTTTGTGTTCCACATTAATAATGGAATTGTTTGGCTTGGAAGGGACCTTAAAGATTATTTAGTTCCAAACCTTCTGCCATAGGCAGAGAGAGATTAGAATTAAAAATATTATGAACATTTTCCTAAAATACGGGATTGTGCTAGATATCTGTTTTCTTTTAGACACCTGGTGTAAGAGAAAGAGGAAGGCCAAAAAATGTGTGAGGCCAAGCTAGAGGTCCCCAATCTGCTTGATGTGAATCAATATAACTTCCAGGGTGTACTGACTGAACCTGGACTTTTTCAGTTCATGTCACTGCCCTAAACATCTACCCTGAATCCTGGGCAGTGGATTCCTTCATTGGAATTTCCTTCCCAGAACCATTTTACTTTTGATATGTGTTATTTCCTGAGCCACTCTCTCTGCAGCAAATTTTCTACAGTGTTTCTAAGCAGAACCATTTCAGGAAGCAGCTCAAAGAATGAAACTAGATTTTAAGAGAGTGAAAGTGATTTTTCTGTTTAAAAGTCACAATACTCATCTCTGTGCTGAAATGCTGAAGCCACAGTAAAAGTTTGATTCTTTCATCAGGAGAGGAACAGAATTTATTGGTCTTGTAAATCTTACCAAAGGTGCTAGAAGTCATAACACTGTCCTAGGAGGTGTTAGTTTAAAGAGTCTTTGGCGTGGCTGGATGAATCTTCCATCCCAGTACTAATCCAACCCTCTAAAATAAAGGAGGAGGAGGAGCATCAGCATCTCTAGATAAATGAGAAGCTTATCCTCCAACCTGAATTCTGATGGAATTTCCCCTCTGCTTTTCCTTCCAGTGCTCTTCTTTCCTTCCTTAAATATTTCTCTTTGGGCTATGTGGTCAGTTTCTCTTAGAGTATTTTACATCCAGCTTTACCTTTAGCTTCAGGAACATTATTCTTTTTCAGTAACATCATTCATTTTTACCATGGGCCTCTAAACCCCTAATTCTATACCAGCAACACAAAGAAGAGACTCATCCCTTGTGTTGTATTCTTGGAGATGGTAATATGGTAAAATGTGTGAGATACCTCACTGTGCCTCCCAGGAAGAGGGGCCTGCCTGTACCTCATCTATTCCCAAGGACACTGAGAGTGGATAACAAAGACTTGAAAGCGTCTGTGGGGGCAGTGTAGTCTCAGGACCAATGTATATTTGGTAAGGCTAATTTCAGATTAAATAAAACTAACTTCAGATAAAGCTACAATTCTTGACACTGCAGCACAAAATGAGAGTCCAACATTTAGTCTGATGTAAAGTTTTGTGATGCTATGATGTGGTATGATGTGGTAGCCTGTAATTATTTTTAAAATTCTGGTTCAAAACTGAAACTCAGATCATCTCTGCCACTTCCTCCAAACTTAGATGTATCAAAGTAGCTCTTCATAAGCACAAAAATAGTGTTTGCCAACAGGAACATTTCCCTGCATTCTATGTAGAATATTCTATACAGACACAAGAGCTTCAATGCTCTTTCTTTAATTTTAGAAAGGATTATTAGACTACCTAGATATTCTTGACTTTCAATTGTAGGAGGAGGGTTTTGACTTCAAGCAGCACTAACTTTAATTTCCAGATCTTGTGGTTGCAAATGAACATGTCAGCTGTGATCTTGGGATTATGCAAGGTTTGGGGTGCAGTTAAACTTAATTAAAAGTTTTCATAAGCATTTGCTTAAGCTCCAAAAAGAAGAGAAAGGGGAAAAAAGAGCCTACATGATAAAGCAGGCTGGATTGAGTTGACCACTACTTTTTAATGAAGTTCCACTTGTAGGTTTAAACTCAGAAGTGACCATCCTGTCTGACCCCAAGTATAACAAAGGCCATAGATTTTCACTCAGGAATTTCAACCTTTCACTCAGTAACTCAGAGCTGATTTGATCTTTTACAAAAATATGCAGTCTCCATTGAAAGTCATGAGGAGTTTATCCCTCCTCATCAGCAGACTTACAGGTAATATTGCATACTAGCAGTTGTCACACTTCTAAGGTTACTCAGTCACTGACAAGAAAATCCATTTAAGAAACAAATCTATCCTGAACAAACAGGCCTTTAATCTCTTGCATTATCTCCATTGAAGGTGATTTTATTCTAGGAAGCTCAAGGAAAACAGGCTTTTATAATGGCACTGCCTGCATGTGAATGTGTTTAATAACTTTTTAACCCATTAGCCATCCATAGGATAACAATCTCAAATAAACGTGTTTCCCAGAAATAGGTAGTTATATTTAAAAAAGTCTACTAGTGGCATACTGGATTTTAATATTAGACACTGGAAAGTCTTCACAGGAAAAAAAGGCTGTAAATATTCCAACTACAGAAAAGCTCCCTCTGAAAACTGCAGTTTCATAGGCAACACAGAGTTTTTCATCCATAAAATCTGTCAAAGGGAATGTATGACCATTCCTCTGAAGCACCTAGGAAATATGGACCACCATCAGATGATTCTGAGGAAACCAGCTCACCTTGGCTGAGTCCTTTTGTCACATATTAATTTTTAGTCAGTGTTGCTTTGCTTTGCTCCCGGTTCTGTGAATCTGTCCTTTTTTTTTTCCTGTTTTTTTTCTCCAGTTCTCTGAGAAACACTTCACAACGCTTCCCAATAAATTGAAGAATATCAGTGAACAAAAGAAAAAAATTCTGCATTTTGTTTCAGTGTAGAAAAAAAATGAACACCTCAAAGCTTTATTTAATTTCAACTCCTTATGTCTCAGCTGCTGGCCACCACCAATCCCTCATAGCCTGCTTGTATCTCAGTGAAAGCTCATTCTCAGCTCCTCTGTGAAACAGGACACTGAACAAGAGCCAGAGAGAGACAATACCTGCCTGACAGGGCTGCAAATTGCAGGAAAAATTTAAGGATGCATGTAAGAGAGAAGTAAAACCATGTATGAAAAGCCACTTACAGAAGAACAGGAGCAAGGAGAGGATCTTCTAAGCCCAGACACATCTCAACTCCTTTGACTTGCATGCTTATCATAGTAGAGTTTGGTTTGTTCTGTAAGGGTTGATTTCAGCTAAACCAGATAACAGTTGGCTCTAAATGGCATAGCTCATTCTGCAATAGCAGGGATCCTTTTGGAAAATGTGAGGCCAAATGCTCTAACATCAGTTGTGTGGAAATCAAACAGTAAGAGAAATTGTGCTGTCCATAAAGAAGAACCATATACTGAACTAAGAATTGTAAACAGGAAAATAACAATATCAAAAGGATTCTGAGTAAAAAATCATTTGTGAAGGACTCTTCCCCATTTATTCATTCCTAATGAAAATGACCTCAGCTACTAAGGATGGAGTTTCTATCATGGATCTTCCCCTCCTCACTCCATGCCAAACCAATACCTGTAAATAGAAATGAAATTAAAAATAGTATTCTCTTCATGGGAGGTGATCCATTCTTTAGGCCCATATCAAAGGTTTGAGATTTTAATGGGTAATCAGCCGTCTGGAGACATTCCCTAGAGGTGCCTGCATATTTTGATTACAGGAGAATTCAACACTACAGTTCTGCTCCTCAGGATGAGCTTTCTGTGTCTAGTACCTTATATTATTAGACATATATTTTGTATTAATTTATACCTTGGGGAATTATGGCACATTAGTTTGCAACTTGCAGAAATCACCTGTCTCTTTAAATTGACATCAGGTAAAGCTCCTACTGCCACAGAGTAAAAGCTTCCTCACATACTCATACAAAGAAAGGCCTCTCCCAGGCACCAAATGGTGATGAAAATGGCCACTTAGAAGCCTTCCACACCTGCAATATTGCCCGCTTTTTACATTCAGGTCTCATGATTAAAACTTTAAAAGAGATCATCAAAATAGACTTTATGCTTGTCTTTACATTTTCTTTCACTTTTTCTCTCTTTCTCTTTCTCTGTCTCTTTCCTACTTTCTCTCTCTCTTTTCTTCCTTTTTTCTCTCTCTTTCTTTCCTTTTTTCTCTCTCTTTCTTTCCTTTTTTCTCTCTCTGTCCCTCTCTCTTTTGTTCTTGCCTTCTTGCTTTTTTCCAATTTTTTCTCTGTCACTGTAAGGCCTTGGAAACTTCAAAACTTTTAAAAACAAACACAGTGATTTTCACCCAACCACATTAATTTAGCATATGATGCTTTGAGAAAACCACCAAATATTGCAAGGCTCACTAATAAAAACACTTCAGCTGGCAACATGGTTGAATGAATCATTCTCCCTAGGATTTTTGTATAGACCAAATATGCTGGCATAAGCAACCATTCTGTTCAAATAGAAGTGATGGAGCCAGAAGGAACAGAAGGAATGATTACAGCACAAAAGCTGTGACCTGTCCTGACTAAGCTCCTTTTCATATCTGGCTTTGTTGATATCTTCTTGTTTATTCTTCTGTGAGCATAGTCAGAGTACGTATGATCTTTTGCAAACAGTCTTGCATGTGTCTAACAAATCTTCACAGTCAGACAGTTAAACACAAAGCAACTGCAAAACAAACAGGTCTTGCAATATTGTGCTCAAGACTGTAAGTCTGGCTGTGAAGAGCATAAGAACCTAGGCTCAATGCCTGGTTTACATGTCTATTTGATCATCTTACTAAAAAACCAAAACCAGCCTCATGTGTTCACTGATGAATGATTGCAGATGTGTAGCCTAGTGTTATCTCTCACCACCCACCCCATTTCAAAATCTCACAGTCGATTAGTTGATTTTTTTTTGGTACTTGTTCTTCCTGACCTGTGAGCCTGCTCTCTTTTCTCCTTAGAAATGATGTCCAGCTGTGTGCTGAGGGTGCCATTGTGAAAGACCAGTCCACTATTGACTTAACAGAGTTAAAATTATCTATTTTAACACAAATCAGTCATAGCTCGAGCATTCTGGCCTTAAGGAAGATGTGTATACTGCAGAAAAAAAACCTCACATACTGTTTGAAATCTCATTCACTCTGTGACTGGGATTGAAACAAGAGGTTAGAGCTTGAAATCCTAAATGTTACGTCCAACACCGAAGTTGTCACAGGCCCTATATATTTGTTGTACTTAAATCAGGAGGCATGCAGGCATTTACCATAAAAATTCCCCAAGTGTCTCAGATTCTCTGTCATTATCTGCATACAACCTCCTAAGGTCTCTCTGCCAAAGAAATCAATTTCAAAGTCCCACCAAAGCTCTAAATCCACAAATGAGGACCTCCTCCTCACAGGACCTAAAAGACACAAGAACATATTTTGAAAACAATTCCACAAAGGTTGTTCCCTTTTTTAAGACATGAACTGAGTAGGAGCTTATACCCACCTCTCCTACTCATTATTTTGAGGGTAAGAGCTTATGGAAAAACTGAGCATAGTGGGCTCTACATAACCTCTTTTCTATGTGCTCTCTTAACTTTAAAGCTATCCAGGTAGAAAAGAGCACACTTAAAGCCTTCCCAAAGGTTTTCCATTTTCTATAAAAGTATTAAAGATCTTCTAGTGAAGGAGAAAAATATAGAACAAAATTAGTCTAAGCCTGTTGTTAGAGCACTCAGCTTGCAAAAGGGCACAAAAACTCATAGTTGTTGAGTTCTTAAGGCCTTTTCTGGATTAAACTTCCATGGGATAAAATAGAGAAGCAGGCTGTGATGCAGGGACTGGACAGACCCATTCCTTACCCAAAGTGAACTCTCTAACTGCCTGGAAAATGGGCTCTCCCTTTCCCAGCAGGCAACAGAGGCCATTTACCACTATCCGACCTGCCACCCTGGAAAATGGGGTCTCCATTTGCTGACCCCCAGTGAGCTGAGTTATGCAAAGAGACTGAGCCTCCTGCAGTTTAACTGCAGGACTAATGGCTAAATTGCTCTCCCCACATCCTCTATGCTGTTATCAGAAAGAAAAAGCACGATCCTGGTTGCACTTTCAAAAGCAAATTTACAGATGCTGGCATGCAGGAGAAGCTTCTTTGCTGTGAATTGCTCAAGAGAGACAGCACTATTTCATAGCTCTCAGCAAAAGTACTAAAATTCAGGAAGCGGGAGCACTGGCATGTAAAACAATTCACTCATTACTGTTTCTTTGTGGCTAAATTAAGAGTTCCTGCTCACAGTCCTGTTTTAGCCATGGACTCCAAGTATTGCATATTGTCAGCACTATAACCAGGATTTTTTTGGAAGAGCCTAGATGCAGATGCTAGGCTGTGCAACTGTCAGCATTTTGGTATCCACATCTCTGGTCAGAGGCCATAAACCAGCCATTCAGAAGTGAAATGGCTCTCGAAAACATATGCTCAGCCCTTCAGTTTCAGTCACTTTATTGAAATATGAAAGGATACTTAAATATAAACCTGAAAAGGTACACAAAGGCCTTATGTTCATGGATATACTTGTAACATTTAATTGACCCTGATTCATTTTTGGGGTTGGTCCAAAAATTTGATATATTTATTTGGTAAACGGAAAAATTAATTTTTTATCAAACAGGTGTCCTTCTATTAATGAAATACCAAGAAGTAGATGGTACTTGCATTTGCTAAATATTATAGGTTGATTCCTGATACAAATTAAAAGTATCATGGAAGATGGTGCATCTAAATATTAGGAAAATATCTTACTTCACAATTGTAGTAGATATTTAATTTATTAAATTGGGGACAAATACAAGTCTTACCTATTTCAAATGAAATTTTTGTCTAATTGCTAAATATGTCATGGCCACTTTGTGTCACCACCTCTAGAAAATTCATTCCAAAATTATGAAAATGCAAGTGAAGATTTAAAATTCTAGACCACTGAATTGTGGGAAATTTTAAGTGGGTCCTGAAGGCAGTTTTTCCTACAGGAAAAGCAAAACCAAGGCAGAGATGGAAACAAGTTATGACAGGCTGTGCATGGACATTGCTAATGGCCTGTGCCTTTGACTCATTTTCTCAAATTAGTTTAGCCTTCAGTTGCCAACTTTTTTTCTTTGTGTATTCCAGGGCTATATTTTTCCTCTGAGTTACTAAAGTCTTCCAGAATTATCTAATACCTGACTTTTAAAAATGTTTTCTGTGCAGCTGCTAATAGCTGTCTACATGGAAGCCCTATTCAAAAGCTGCCAGTGACTCTGCAGACACACCTGCCAAAGGCTGCAGCCCTTGGAGCGCACAGCCTGTTGCTGTTTTGTGAAAGAAGGCACACTCAGGTGTAGCTGTTTTCCATTATTCCTGGGTAGGCACAGGCACAGTCCATGTCCCACATCCTCCAAGTCCGTGTCCTGTGTGGTCACAGGACCTTGTAGGCTCTGCTGTGGCTGTTGGTGGTAGGTGGTGCACGTGGATGTGGGGGTCAAACTGCAGCTGCTCTTCCCCAACACACTGAGTGAAACCAGACTTCCCTGTGCAGCCACGTCCTAACCTACCAAAATGATCTGGCTTAGCCTGACCACGTTTATAAGCAGTGGTGCAATTTACAGAACCAACTCTTTACAGAGCAAACATCTGTCAGAACAGGAGTGACAGGATAACTGGTATGAGGATGGTGAAGCTTTGGAGACAGAGATTTCAATGTCTGAAAGCAGCTGAGCTGAGATTGGAGCAGCAGCTGCAGCTGGAAGGGTCTGCAAGCAGGCAGCTAAATAGCAGTACAATCTTTCCATTTCAAAATAACCATAATGACCTGTCATTCCTCCTGGGGACTTCTGTGCAATTCAACTGTGGCTACAGGGGACTGGCACTGTCTAGGGTTTGCTGGTGAGTGGGAATACCTGTTTGTCTGTGTGAGTGGTGGTGGTGATTCAGCCTGAAGTCAAGGATATGCCAAATAGCACTAATCCCATGAATATGGAAGATCAAGGTTTGGAGAGCAGTATAAAACAGAGCAGCAATTTTCTGCAGGAGTGTGGTAAACAGAAAATCTGAACAGTGGGGTATGAGAAAAGGAAATCTGGTGAAACCATTTGATTAATAGCAGAATTTAGTCTCAGCTGACAGAGATATGTGAGAGATGGGAGAGAACACAGCAGAATGAAGTGGAAAATAAAGGGAAGCAGGTGATAATCCCATGAAAAGACTGCTGATCAGAGAGGCTACTGTCTCAAATTCTACCCCACAATGGTGCTCAGCCCCACAGTCTTTTGAAATGACTGATCACACTGAGAATGACCACACTAACCTGTCTCAGTCAAAATTAGTAAAATCAGCCCAAAAACAGATTTTGAAGAAGTAGATTCTGAGCCACTGTCTTCCATCTACTCTTTCACACATCTTCCATATGGTTGTTGAGGTCTACCTAATTTCTTACATCTAATTTCAGCTCTTTGGGGAACACAGAGAATTCATATAAACAAGCAAACACTCAATTTCTGTCCCACGTGCTATTTTCACTGACATTATAAAGCAGTGAAAGAAGAGCAGCGAGGAACTGCAAACATAAGAACTATGAAGTCAGCAGAAATCACTGCAGAGAGGGACTATGGTTGCTGCCTGTAGACACATGAGAGGGGAAAACTGCAGGAAGGGAGGCCAATACCAGGTCTCTCCAAATGCTGACAGACCCCAGCTGGTGGGTTGTGCTGGAATGGGACCTTGCCTGTGGCAAATGACATCCATTCTTCAGCCTAGCATGTTGGCACCAGTATACTTCCAGCAAGCAGTGTGCACTGTGCACCAAACAGAGCTCTAGGGAGGCCTGTGCTTGCTGCAGTGTAGGGTGTGTGGACAGGACTAATCAGTGAAGGGTGACACTCCTCAGTGAGAGGTATTGTCAGAGAAAAGGCAGCAAAATGCAGCCTGTGCACTAGAGGATATAAAATCAGGTCCTTAGCTTCATTGATTCTAACTATATAGATTTTGAAGGGATAATAAAACTTCAGCTAAAAGGTACTAGTAACCTCTAAAAGTGACTTAATAGCTTCAATTTAATGATTTGAGCTATGTAGAATGACAGAGTTAAAGTCCCAAATATTTTACATGACTGGTCTTCATCATGGAACCTTATTTAGATGCCAAAATTCCTTAAAGAAAGGGATAGAACCTCAAAACAGGACCCAAAACAGCCAGCTCAGTGAGGAGCAGCCCAGAGCTGCAGAGCCCACCACCCCCTTCTAAACATAAAATTTTTTTCTTTGAAGGAACACCATGAGTTTTTCAGAATTGTAAGGGAAACAAAAAAATTTCTCAAAGTCGACTGATTTCTGTCTTCACATAAGAGGTGGGGCTCACATTCTTTACAGCAATGGATTAGAGCACACACACACACACACACACAAACACACACACACACACAGACACGCACTAGAAGAGTGGCAGTGGAAGTAGAGGAAAAGTTTTTCTTAAAAAGTGGAATTTTGGTTTTTTAATAATGTTGCATGTAAGAAGATACTAAATATCTGATTGCTAAGTGATTGGCTCTGGTAGAGACCAGCTAGTGAGAAAGTGCAATTCAGGCAGTCAGAGGTGAATGACATGGCTCTGCTGTATATTACATGGCTCTCATCACTTCATGTGATATATGTGTGAATAATTAAAAACTTGAACCTGCCATGTTTAGGTTAGAAACAGGGAATTTGATTCCTGGTACATAATATCTAAAAGCAAATACTTATCGGTCACACCAAATATTATTGCTATGGAATATATGAAAAGCAAAACAAAAACAAAACAAAACAAAAAAGAGACATGTAGCTCCCAAAAGTGAAAGGCAAGCAGGTTCAAGTCAGCCCTTTCATTTCCTCTCCACAATTGTAGTTGAGAACACAGTTAACTCAGTCAAGAATCTTCTTTTTTTTTCCTCCTTTTTATTTTGACAGGGGCTTTCACTCCCCCCACTGAAGGAAACTCAACTCAGAGAACTTTACAGGCATTTCTATTGACTCTGTGAATAATCTTGACTCTATGGATTATCCTCAAGCAGCTGTGGAAAACACAAAAGATTTCCCCAAACATAAGAAAAAGAATACTGATGCAGCCTGGGGCAGGCTTTTTTTTCCTCAGCTCTCAAGTGATTTTTAAGAGCCAGGCGGTCTGGAAAACGATGGATTTGTTTGTAGGAAAGGTAAACACTGCCAAAATCAACAAGTTCCTTCCTTAGGGGCCTGTAGAGCAAATTGGTCCGCAGATTAAGACAGTTCAGTTAAGTCGTGTTGGGGCTGACATCAATCCTTCAGGCTCCTTTACTTTTACCCCAGAAAATACAAAGAGAAGTGATAAGATTCTTATGAAGGAATTGTACACAGTAGGGTCAGAAAAATTAAATGAATTAAAATTGCTCTCCTCTGTAAATTTCCTGGCACAGGATTTGAGGGGTTTAACTGAGAGGGTTGGTAGGTTTACCAGTAGTCTCCTTTACACAATTTTTGAGTCAAAGAGCTCTGTCTTGACTCTCTAGATTTGTATCAGTGAAGGATTTAACAGTGATTAAAACTGTGTAAAATGATCTCACATGTTGTCACCCGCCAAATAAATGGCAGTGGATAAAGTCTAACCCTATTCACAAGTCATTTTTCCAACCCAAACCAGGAAATGTGCTAAACAAGCAGAGCCACCATGTATTACAGAGGTGGATTTCATCTTCATGAATTCACAGGCTGTGTGTCAGAGACAAAGTAAGATGTGAAAAACAGAATTTTACAATCTGCTTTGCAATTTCCCAGAACTTTTTATTACAAAGACATGAAAGAATTAAGACAAACTGTTTTTTAATCCTGATAGGACACTGAAACATTCATCACTCTCATTTCAGAAATTAAGAAAACGAGGGAAATAGAAACTCAAGTCTCATGCCAATTCTGATGCCATAAATCACAAGAAAATTTTATCAGAACAGTGTAATAGGAAGGTAAGGCAAATTTTTCAGGTTTTTCTACTAAACAATAGTGCCTAAAACTTTACAAGCAGTTTTGAATACTTTGGCTGGCTGTAGCTGACATGGCCAGGTCATGCATAGTTCAGTTGGACTTTATTGGCATGACAACATCTTCACACACAGCTACAGGAAATCAGCAATGCAGCTGGGAGGGAACACAAACTCCTGACTAGCAATTCTGTGTATTAATGACAACACTCTGCTTCCTAGTCCCTTACATCCTCACAGAATTTTTCAACCATTAACTAATGCATCAGTGAGATTTGTTTGAGATGGAGATGCAACAAGCAAGCTCAAAATGAGGAGCATGTAGGGCCACCATTTCAGTGGGAAAAGGTTAACTCGCTCTAATTAAATCCCACAGAGCCTCTCTGTTCAGAAACCATCACATTTTAAGACCAATGTGAGTTAACATCTCATTAACAAGGAGGTTAGCTGCAGTAAGTCTGCTGTATATAAACATTTTTAGTGCATATTTCTGCCGGAAAACATTGTAGAGGAATATTATATTCAAAAATCTTTGTCAAAAAGGCTAAACAACTGCTAATCGCTGCATTTACACTCTCATTCTGGCCTAAATTTGCATAGCTCTGCAGACTTTTCCTGCACAGCCATACACAAGACCCTCCATGCTGTCTATCACCACCAGAGGAGCACACGTGGGCATCAGTCACACAGCAGACACCTCTGACTCAGGACAGAGCTGTCACACTTGCTGTCACCAAGAGGGAAGTACCAATCCTGCTGGTGGTGATGAGATGTCTCTTGCTGCTCAGAGCTGCTGTGGACCCAGCTGTCTCTCCTACTCCAGGACTGCAGGCACACATGCTGAGCATCATCAGGGATCAGTGCCACCAGAATTCCTCAGCTCCATGAGACACAGGTACCACAGCACCAGCACAGCCTGAGCCTTGTTCACAGGTGGTACCAAGTGTGGAGCTGGCATGTAGCACTGATGTCTGCCCTTTACTGAACACAGACTTCTTTGTGTTGGTCCGATCATCATATGACCTCTCCTGACTATGTTTTCTATTTATTATTGCCAGAGAGAAAAAGGTTTTCAAATACTTGGTATATGTGCAGACACTAAAACTTTGCCTACTCTCAGAAAGATATTTGATTTGTATTAATGAAGTGCTATTTTGGAATTGAGTGACTGACTAAGAAATTTTATCCAGTTAAAGAGAGACCCAAGGAAATATACACCTCGTTTATGACTCATAGTCAAGAAGGAGGAAGAACTCATGCCAGCTAGAAGAGAATAGCAGACAGCATATGTGTGGTTAGCAATTCACAGATACTATCCACAGCTTTACTCATTGAAGCACAAATTTACAATGTCACTCCTGGTTCTATGACAGAGGGGCTTATTTCCAACACAGCCATGGGTTAATAACTTTAGTTAGCTTGTAGCATTTGAAAAGTAGCAACAGGAATCATCACTGTTGTTATGGCCACAGGGTGGTAACAGCATTCAATGAGTTCTAGAGAAAAATACTCAAAATGTCAAAACATAAGCTTAACTGGAAAAAAAGAGGCTGAAGTGTAAGCCCAACGCAGAGAATGGAAAAGTACTGGATAAAACACTGGAAAATATACTGCAGGCAACAATCCTGCTTTGGCAGTGGGATAGACTAAATGACCTAATACAACTTTTCTGTCTCTAATTTATATGATTCTATGATTCAACAAAAACAAACTGTGAAATTAAAAACTGAAGCAAGTCTATAACCTGACTACCACATTTTATAAATGTATATATACTCAATTCTATAGGTATTTAAAATAGTGACTGTCTTGGCGCTAGAACTACAGAAGATATATGCAGACTGTCAGATTTCCTCTTAAAACATTCATCTGGCTGCCAGGCTGAGCAGATGCCAGCAGCCTCAGAGATAGACCTAAGAATAACCTTTAAGACACTCTGGAAAGAAATAATCACTCAAACTGAAAAAGTCAATTATGGTGACTGTCATGGGCTAAAACTCTGTTTGCATTGTGACAATCAAGAAAAAGAACAAAACAAAAAAAAAATCTAAACCAACCACAAACAATACAAAACAAAACAAAAAACTGGGGCAGAAAGAAGGTTGGGCCCTCAATGTCAACTATGTTGAAGAATGGATACTCCATAGGATAGGCACCTACTGTTCTTTTACATGTTGTGCTTCTCCTATGTGGGGACACTGACAAATAAGTTGGATACATGCACATCATAAAAAATTAATAAAATATGTAATACATCCACATCTCTTCCAAGCTTTTTTTTCTTATAAGGATCTTCTTTTAAAGGAAATTCCTACTCTTAAGTGACTAAAAAGAGAGATATATATTTAGGTTCTCTCAGCTTAGTTTAAAAGTATTCCAAATGAGAATATGTACTAACAAAGACTGTCCTGTTTTCTGAGAAGGAAATACTGACTTTCAAATGTGCTTCCCCATGCAGATAATCCTGTGACCACAGAGGTTCCTGCAGTTGTAAATAATTTGAGACCACCTGGACATGTCTAATGTAGATAGCCTGGGGAAATAAGTCATTCAAAAGAAAAACGAAGTCCTCTTATTTGAGTCCCTGGGTACAGATCTGTAGCTCTAAGGCTAATCAATTAGCTCCTAGCAGAAGAATGGGTGGCTCTGTTCTGGAGTACCAGCTTCAGTGCCTCTCTAAACAGTGGAAGAGCCCTGTCATCCTGTTTTAAATAAGGAAAAAGCTTCACCACTGAGGAAGACAAGTATATGATTTAAATAAATAGTTTATTAAAGGAGCAATTGTGAAAGAAAAGATTAATCCCTTTTTTTTAAAGGACTGTTTGTGCCATCTGAGAAAAAATAGTTACTGTGAATTGCCTTTCCACAGAAGTGAGCTTCCAATTATTAAATAATGGGGTTTTTTCTCAAAGGAAAAAAGAACACTAGTAGTGTTGAAAAAAGCAAATGCTGGACAGACCATAATCAAGATGATTGCCACTAGAGTGAAATCAAACAAATTTACTTGGGAAGGTGACACAGAAGTTTCCTGATGGAAAAATAAAAATAGTAGATGCATAAAACCACAGGCTCCCTCAGCTGCTTTTAAACCCTTTTAAAATTGCCTTATTAATTACTGTCCCACTTTTTACATCTACTTAAGCCCTTATTCTACAGAAGATTTTAAAACAGCCATTGAATCCTTACAGAATCTGAAGTTTTGTGACTTTAGGATGTTTTAACAAACTCTGAGATATTTAGGAGCCAATACTTCTGATTTTCAGTGAGGTTTGGGCTCCTGGGACAGGACTCACAAGAGAATTTTATTCAGAGGCTCAGAGCTCCTACTGCACTGTCCCAGCTGTGACCCTGGAAGCCACAGCTCTCCGTAGCACAGGCAGCACAGAAGCATTGACTGGACAAGACCTGCAGAAGCCCCAGGAAGGAGCTTGATGCTAAAGACAGAAATGCCACACCTTGTCTCCTCATTACAATCAGCTTAGTTTGTCTCTCTTCAGCTGCTGCATTTGTTTGGCCACTATAAACATATTTGCCTGCAGATGAGTCAAAACTGTAAGTTAGACCCAGTATTACGAGTTACAGATCTAACATAGCTGCTTGACTTGTGCAATTCTTTGTACAATTCATGAACACCCCATCCAGTATCAGCAGACACATGGAAAAGAAATGCTCCACCAGGCTGAGCCAGAGGATATTTTGTGAGTTGAGCTTCAACACACAAGCTGAGCAAAGCTCCTGGCTCCCCTTGTGTTTCACAGCCATGAACTTAGCAGAGGCAGGAAGCTAAGCTTTCCACAGAAAAATGGAGGGAAAGAAGGGAGAGGCAGAAGCCAAAATACTCCCTTATAGTGTTATGACTGAGGTATTTATTTCAAAGATCCACATTCATATTCCTCTTTGGGTAATTGAATCTGAGCCCAAGCTTCACTATACATGTGCTTTTGGGTATCTGGGGACAATGTTTCTCAATTCCTCAGATCTTTCCTTTTCCATTAATTAAGTAGTCTGCTTTTTAGGGTAGTGAGAGGAAAGCAAGAAATTAAATAAAGGAAAAGGCTGAAGGAAAAAAACACCTCCTAACTTGCCAAACAGAACATTTCCAAGAGAAGTAGGACACCTGGAGATGAAGCAAAGTTCGATGAACCCCATTTTCCAGGGCTACATTTTCTAACCAGGTCATCCTCCTGCAGCTGAGAGATGCTAAAGAACATGTAGGAAATTTGAATCTCAGCTAAGTACATCTACCCAGCAGGAAAAACAAGATACCCTTGTGCTACGTGGGCCAAAGTACTACTACTGCAAGTATTTTAAATAGGTCTATACACCAACCAGAAGGAAACCAGAGGGCATTTTGACAAAGATACACAGGCAGCTATGATGGTAGTTAGTCTTTGGATTTAGAAGAAACAGGATGGTGATGTGGATCTACACTTTAATGACAAGGGTTTAATGAGGTACCTTTGGAAAATGAGCCTGCAAGTACCCACAGTGTGTTTGAAGAGGGACATGGATTTTTCTGAAGGTGCCTCCGCTGTGCAGGGCAGTGTCCTGCAGAGACACCTGACGAGTGCCACTCCTACAGGTGTCAGAGCTGTGCTGAGCAGGCCCAAGGACCTCTGGCTATGAGAGCACTGCACTTCATGGGTGTCCCAGCTTGGGCCAATATGGCCCAAATTCCGTTATTTGTTTATGATAGTTAACTACAACTTTTTATGCCCATATCTATATTCTTGCCCTAAGGAAGCTCTTAATTATGCTTAACAGTACAGTGTGTACACCCCCATAGAAAATATTAATGACAGACCTTCATTAGTCTTTCACACCCATCTTCCCTATAAACTGGGTCATACGGTGCAGTACACACAGTCTGAGTAACTAGGGTAGGAAATTTGAAAGAACGTATAATTCTCTTGCAAACAATATAAGGTGTTTCAATATATTATTTCAAACAATGTTTTTATTATTTGTTCTTTTAATAGCTAAAAACATAGTAATATTAAAATACCAGCACTGATTTTTTTTTTTCCTCAGAAAATTATAGAACTTTGAGAGTTTGGGACCACATAGAAAAATGACAGATTTTAGAAAGCTTGAAATATATTATGGAATGGAATGTCAGCTTTCCTCATACTTATATGCAATTTAGGCCCCTAGCTGCAGTGAACTATCTGGTTTTATGGGGTCTGTCCAGATAGTCTGGATTCTTTGGTCTGAATCTGCAAATCTTTTTCCCATGCTCAACTTTCTTACTGTGTGTGGTCCCACAGAAATCAATTCAACTCCTCCCAGTAGTTAAACTAAAGATGAGTGTGATTTCTTGAGTGTGTCTCATGGCCTGAGACTGCATATTCCCATGGAAAAGCAAGTGTTATCTAGGGAGAGGGAAGGTTCTCTCTGAATTACCATACACACTTATTATTCTGTGTAAAACATGCAAATAAAATTATATTGTCACATTTTCCAGCTGAAACTGTCTGGAGGCTTCCTTATATGATGCCAAGAATCATAAGTCAAAAACCTTAGAATAGTCAATGAGTGTTTCAAATTATTCCCTTATTTTCTCAGGTTGCCTGGGCAAGGATGTTTTACATGGCTCTTAATTTATTATCTTTCATAATAAGGAATGTTTTGCAGGAATATAACATTATGGAATATTGCTGAGCATATTATTAAATATAATCATCAAGATTGTATGGTCGTGTCTATCTTTCTCCAAGATATTTGGGTAACTGGCAGTTTCATTCTTCATACATTTCAAACTCTATTTATGTTGTTAAAAGATCTTACAAAATGGGTGCTCTGGTAGGTTACCACTGCTTTTCCTTACTGGAGGGCAACAAGTGCTGAGTCTGAGGGACTATGCAGAAATTCCAGTGGCCCAGGCCATTATATTCATCTCAAATGAGACAAAAAGTCCACATTTGAAAGAATTATTAGTATCAAGAATACTGTTTCTTTTTATTAGTGTTTGGGTTTTACATAGCACCAATAAAAGTTATTCTTTTTAATTTACCATTGTGGGGGTAAAAAAAATCATACAGAATCACACTAAATAAAGTTTAGTACGAACCAATGACTGATCCCAAACCTTGCATTATGCAGAGGAAAATTGTGTAGTCAAATAACAGCTGCCAGCTGTGATTTTGAGCCAGAACAACAGCTTTTCTCAGCAGTGTGCAGGGAGACATCTCCAGAGTGTGTGGGATGGTTTGCAGTGCTCAGGGGGAACAGGCTGTGTCACCTCTGCGAGCAGCAGAGCACACTGAGGGAAGGCAGAAGCTGAAAGATGGGGACAAAAATAAGTACCTGTGCCCTGACTTGCCTCAGGGGAACCCAGAGAATGTAAATCATCTGCATTGCAGCCATTTTTAGGATTTTTGCCTTCCTCGCACTGCCAGGCTGGAGCAGCAGCTTATGCAAGTGTGTCTTAGGTCTGAAAGGAGAGAGGAGTAAGAGCAGGGGCAGCCATACAGGCTAGTCACTAACAAAAGTGCTTCCAAAAGTCCCCATGAAATATTATCTCTCACAGGCAGCTGTTCAATACCTCATGACGTGTCAGGCACTGCCTTCCTGCCAGCACATTCACCCCAGCTTACTTCTCTTTATTAGATTGTGAATTCAAAAGCATTGCTCCCATTGCTCCACCGACAGCTTCCCTCCCCAGGGACTCAGAGCTGCTCTCACAACCCCACATACCCCAGCACCATCCAGGCCATCATTCATCTCAATATATCAAGCACTCAAGTGCCTGGGAATGCACTCTGATCCACAACATGCAAGTAAAACAGAGCTTTGTCTTATGCACATATATGTGCCAAACAAAGAATAGATCACTTCTGCAGATTATAAAGTTACATTAATTAAATTTGTCACCATTTTGGCTGCAAATTTTTTTTGTCTGCTTGTGTTGAAATCTTCTTTTTGGTGACATTTTGTCTTTCAGGGAAAGCCAAAGGGAAGAAAAAAAAACAGATCCTGGATGTTCCTGCTCAGTGAGAGCAAGTCCCTTGTACCCCCCTACAGCCCCAGCCTGACTGTAAGCTGGCACACAAACACAAAACATGCTGAAGAGTGCAAGCCCAGCAGGATCCAAGAGGCATCAACAGTTGTTAATCTGCTGGGGTTTTAACAAAAGAATGAAAAAGAAACAAATCTTCTGTGTGAGCAAGATGAATATACAACTAAGTTCTATGAAGAATAATTCAAAAGAAGTTTGGGATAATTTACTGCTGTTTAGATTAGTCAGCATAAATAAAAATATATTTATTCACAATCTTAAATCCAGGCTAGGGCTAAGGGCCTGTTTCCCAAGGCTCAATCTGCCATATAACTGGAGTTTAGAGTAAGGCTTCAACAAATCTCAGAGAATATTTTATTGCTCACCCCTTAGTACTGCAAACCCTCCTGCGAGTAGCCTCTTCTTTTACTGACATAACTGCAGATTGCTTTCCCTCAGAGAACTGAAAATAAAAGGCAATAATTCCTTGGTGAGTCAAGCTGAAACTTTCTGATTTATGAAACAGTCATTTAGCCAAGGTCCAAGACCACCTATGAGAGTAGCAGAAGCTCACAGGTAACATGGAGAAAGGGTGCAGCACTGAGGATCTGCGACCTCCAATTTTTATCTGTGTGGAGTTACACCTACTGGCAATGGGAAAAATGAGTGTCCTGGAAAACATGGACAGCAACAGCTTCTCTCATCTGAGCTGCATCTGTTCAGCACCTTGGGGGCCAGAGTCCTTATTTCTGCCAGAGCCATGAAGAACACCAGGAGACACATACCAGTCTCACCACACAGGCCAAAGCATTAACCAAAAGATGACCACAGATGAATGTCAGGAAGATCAAATTAGGGTCAAGATAACTTGGTGTCCTGCTTGCTTGCTGCTTACTCAGAAATAATTTCCTCTTTATGTGAGTTGTTTGCTCAAATGAGGTTTGTAAGAGCCCTTATCTGACTCAGCCTCCAGGCAGCAATGTTTGCCTTGCTTGGTGAAATCATTCGGTCACTGAAACTACTGGGAACATTCCTTGGGATTTCAAACGGGGACAAAGCCTGAGGTAACACACACTATAGTACATATTTCCTTCAACTCCCCACAAATGAAAAAAAACCTGACCATTAATAAAAATTAAAATAAACTAAAATTATAACAATTGCAACATCTATTTTCTTCATTAAATTATCTTTTTTTGTCCTGAAGAGAAGCCTACCCATGCAGCTAACTTTATCTATTATTTTATGCTAAAAGTCACTGTATTTCCCCATTGAGGACAAATATTACATTACCTCCTAAGAAAAATATGTCAAGAACTTTTTATATATTCAGATCATTTTATATATTTTATATGTCAAGATCATTTTTTATATTAAGCAGATTGATTCAGGTTTCCAAAGAGTTTCTGCTCAGTTTTCAAGCCATATTAGGCTTGCACTCATCTACCAGTTCACCCTTTTCCTCGCTGATTTTTGATCAACTTGCAGAAAGATAGAAAGAATTCTGTATTTTTCATGATACATGAGATATAAATATACTTTCATTTGTAAGTTGATCTCATGTTGTTTAACTTTTCCATTGTCCTCAAAGTTTCTTAGATTAATTTGTTTATAAATGTCTTTCCATTTTTTGCCTTTCTTTCTCCATTTAATTGCTTTTTGGGTTCTCCATTAGCCTTCAGACAGTGTCTTATCTAATTTTGTGAGACTATGGAATAAGCATCATATGAACTCTTGATTTCACAGTTCTCTTCCTCCATCTTTGCATCCATATTTTCCTATTTCATGTTTTAAAAGTGCCTTGGTTTTACAGTAGTCATGAAAGATGGAATCCTTGCCTGTGAGATTGTTAGTGCTGGACTGCTGACAGCACAGAAGCAGAAAGGAAATGTACAAAGTGTAACCTGAATAAGAATTCTCTTTTTCTGGCAGTGTTTTCCTCTTCTGCCAATGCAAAGGCAGCAGCACCAGCCCAGTTCACCTGGTTCAGCCAACCTGCTGTGCCTGGTTTGTTGCAGTCCAATGCATATCTAAACATGTCTGTAGATTTGGCTCCTTAGTATCTGTTTCTTTACCCAGATGTATAAATAGTGACCTCCTATTAGAACCTAAGTCCCTAAAGTATTCCTATAGAACAGATACCAAAGAAATCTGCCTTTATGTTTGGGTTTCTTTGGAATTTTTCACTCAATTATTAGTCATCACTCCAGGAAAGCACAAATTTTTTTAGCATCAGAATTTAATTCTTTATTCACTCTGTGCTCCTCAATAAACATGTTCATTTGGAGAGCTAGTTTTATCCAGCTAATACCCAACTGCTGCTGAGTTAATCAAACAGAAGCAGCAAGGAGGCAAAAACAGAGAACAGACCTGCCACTTACACACTTTGCAGCCAGTCATGGGCAGGCACCCAACCTTGCCAGAGACAAACAGCTCAGAAATTATTCTTATCCAGATTATGTTTCTGTCCCTCTGTCTGTAAAAAAAAAAAAAAAAAGGAAATTAGAAGGACTGAAACAACTTCAGAAATGAGGCTTTAAAGCAGCATTTTTCAAATCTATTAAAAAAAGAAAAGGAAGCAAGCAGAAAACAAGCCTGTTCACCCCCATTCAGGGATGCAGAGGTGCAAGAGACACACTGACACATTTTCAGACTCTGCTTTGCCTCTGCCCACCCTCCAGTTGTTTCTAGCCAACTCCCAAGTGATTTTGTTAGAGGTAAAGCAAGGGAAAATGAATTTTCCATAGAAATGGAATTCCTTAGGGAAGTGATTATTCACTGACCCAAAACACATCACAGAAGGACCTTTCTGTCCATGACATTCAATTTGACCATGAGCACACTTCTGTAAGACCGGAGACTTCCTGAAGCTCTGCTGAGACTTACAGGATGCAGTGTTCCAGCAGCCCTATTCAAACTCAAGACAGAGCTTTTGCATTCCTTGGCCATCTTATTGTTAATTCTCCTTAATTTATAGCACTCTTTAGAGGAGAAATTAAAAGGGCAACATTTCATTCAACAATTGCTACAATCAGGTGCAGCTTAAAGAGTTAACTTCAAATGATGTTATTGTCATGATGCTGTTCAAAGTGCCTTCACAAGAATCCTATTTGTAACTGTCTTCCAAATATGCCTGGAGTAAGATTTCCAAACACTGAGGTTTCCCTGAAGCACTGACCAACTTTCAGTCATCTCTAGGTAAAGCTAATTCACAGTCTAGTGCAAAATCCATCTGGTCTAATTAGGTGACAGAGTTTGACTCTCCCTGTTTCTCACCCTTTCCTATTGAGTCCTGTGCAAGATGGAATAAAAAACTTAATTCTAGATGTTGAGACCAGCAAACTGAAGAGCTGTTAAAGAAATCAAGCAGGCCTCTTTAAGAAACTGATTTTCCTTCCATCAGACAAAACCCTGTGCAATGGAGACCCATTAAATGAATACATGAGGAAGCTGCTCTGTAGTGCATCCAGCACAATGGCTGAAAGAACACTGTTAAATTTATCTATCCAGCCCAAAATATATTTCACATAATGTGATAGACTGCTCAAACAAGTATCTCTCACTCAAGGGAGCTGCTAAAGTATTTGGGTGCAATGTGGATGCATATTTAACAGATTTATACTTCAGATGGAATAGCCCTTTAGAGGTTTACCATGCTTATGGCTTCAAAATCAGGATGTAAGTCTACTGACTACTAATAGGGACTTATTGATGCCTTTTCCAGTGCAGAAGAAAAACTAAGTAGTACGCTGGTATTGACTTTCATAGCTCCTGACTATTCTTTGTACGTGCTTCTTGTTGTTTTGAGGGGACTTCTGACTTCATTTCATTCCATATGCAAAGCCAGTAAAGCTGTCACCAAAGGGACTTTGGAAAAGTTTATTTGAAAGAGAACAGAAAGTTTATTTGAAAAAAAAAGAACGTTTACTTGAAAAAGAAAGTAAAGATTTATTTTAAAAAATTAATTTTTCCTCTCCTTGCTTTCTGAATAAAAATGTTTAGGGTAAAAACATATTTCTAGTGTCAATGGGACCTCTGGAACATTATTGATTTTAAAGAATTTTATAAAATTTTAAATTACAAGTTCCCTAAGTATCAGTCAGTATTCAATACCTTTGTTAATATTCCATCCTCTACAAATTCTGTGTATATCTTTTCTGAAGAAATTTCTTGGAAATAGAGGTTCCCTATTGAACAGGAACTATCTCAGATTTTCAGAAGGACAAAATTCAGATCCTTTCCTGGAAACCCCACACTGCAGTCATCCATAAAGCAGACTATTCAAATAATATAATGTCAAGTCAGCTGACCTCTACTGTCAAACAGGAATGAAAAAGAAAAGCAGCATCTTAATTAAGAAGTCTCCAAATCATATATAAATTCATAAATCAATGGCAATCACTCAGAAGCTGATAGGGAACCAGACACTTAATCAGTGAATTAAAGGAACGTGCTTCATTCAGCTGCCACTCTTAAACAATTTCTGTCATGTATTTTGCCACAACGTTCAGGTATGAAGTATATTTCATTATATACTTTGGAAATCCTAGGGGTATGGATAACTACAGCATCCTTAGAAATTCCAGATGTCTTTAATATTCACATTAATCATTCTTTCTCCTAACCTTAGCACAATGAAAAGGTTCAGCAGTCTTCAAAATGTCCATCTCTCCCACAAAAATCTTGATATTCTGAAAAAAATTACAAACCTGGTTTAGAATGGAGATCAAGTTTTCTCATGAAGGAATTTCCTGGATAAAAAGAAATAAGGAATTAATGTGTTTCTGTTTCCTGGTTGATAAAAGTTTTCCACAGCAAATAAAAATGGCAAAGCCTGTTCATATGGGAAGTCAGAGAATTTTGACCTTTTTTTCTGTGCAAAATATTGATTTTGAGAATAGCAGAATTCTCTTTCAGACAGTCACTTCCACAAAAAATCTCTGCTCTGCCCATTGAGCACAAGAAGTTATCCAGATTCTCCAAAAAGTTGACATATATCACATGAAAAGGCGCCATGAAGTATTTTGTATATATCATAGTAACAAAAAAAACATGTTACCATCTTTTTGTAGTGTCTAGCAGTACCTCCTTGTCTTAGAGTGGAAATGCAATGGAAAAGAGAATTCCCAGTAAAACAGCTTCAGGAACTACTGATACCGTGAGGCAATGTTTCCTAGATGTACTGGCATAAAACACAGCAGAAGGGTAAAACTTCCAATTTCAGCAAAGTCAGGATTTTTTCCCTTACAAAATACTGACATTTCAGCAAAAATACATATGATTTTGTAGTGTGTTTGCATTTCACTCGAAAAATAAAATGGGTAGGATGAGTGTTTCCAGACAAGCTCTCTCAAGGAGTGAAAATGGTTGGCAGAAGTTCAGTTCTAAGACCATTGCTCGTCACTTTGGGACACACATCTACCACTACAGAAGCAGACATTCTCCAGATCTGGTCTGAGCGAGCAGTAAGAGCTCATCACAGCAAAAACAATCTGACTTTGCTCCAAAAGAGAGAAAACAGAGATTCACCAAGCTATATACCACCTGGAATGGCTTTGCATGTCAAACTTCAAATGTATTCTGTGAGAGAAGCGTTTATTTTCTTTTTGCTTCCAAGAAGCTCCTTATTAAAACAAATCAGTTTGTGGGATTTATGGCACCTATACCCATTGACAGAGTCTTCACAAAGCTACTTGTGTGTTGTCAGGCCATTAGATATGCTGCTGGGTGAAGGTACAAAGAAGACATCACCTGTGCAATAGATTTCTTCACCCGATGACAGCATTTCATTTTTCCCCTATCTGGAGACAGAATGAATACACCAAGGATCTTAGGAAACAACTCCATGAGATAAGATATAAGGGAGCTTTTGCCAGCTTAAGCCAATACAAGGTCCAGTGAGATTTTCCAGCTGGAATTTGCTTTTTCTGCCTCTTACATGTGCACTCCCAGCCAACGTGTGAATTTGTCATCAGGCACTAACAAATTGCTGTTTGTTTTGCAGACTGCCCATGTCATCCCCAGCAGGAGGAGCAGAGTGCAGGGCCAGAGGTCTCACAGCTGCAGCAGCAGCCCCCATGGCAGACACGAGCCAACTGCTGGGATTTAGTGAGTCCCTGCTCCCCACACAGGCTGATCCTGCTGCACAAACTTACAGCCAGGTCTCTTCCCTCTGTTTTGCCGTGCCTGTGCTCTGTAACCCCAGCTTCAGGAGAGGTTCCCTTTTTACAGCCACAATTGCTCAGTTCTAGCAGAGAGCAAGGCAACAGACCCAGAGGTAACCCAAGACTGCCAAAAGCCTCCCAGGTAAAATCGCCCTTCATGTGACAGAACTGTGTCCTGTCCCCACACACTCTAAATCAATGCCAATTATTCATTTCTTTATAAGGCAGTATTAAGAGATTTTGTTACACATGTTGCAAGGACGTAGTCATTCTTTCAATTTCTCAGTCTACAATGGAAGTAATCTCCATAGAGCAGCAAATGATGATGGATGAGTAACATAAGCCAGGAGACTGCTATGTTTTTCAAGTATATCACTGGAAGAGCTTTCCCTAGATTTCAGAGCATAGTTTTTGGGGGACAAAAATATTTATATATTTGTCACTTATATATTTCAAGAGCATTACCTCAAAGAGGAACTCATATTTAACATTCATCATGTAGCATTAGTCAGTCCTCTCCTCTCCTCTCCTCTCCTCTCCTCTCCTCTCCTCTCCTCTCCTCTCCTCTCCTCTCCTCCTCAGTACACATATTTATCTAACAAGCCTACTAATTTTTTACCTTAACAAAAACTTTATCATGGAGGAGTGGAGCAAAAAGAACTCCTAAATAGGATATTCCTCTCTCCTTCTTTAAACCTCTTTCCTTCTATCACTTTGGTGAGCTGTGAGGGTGTCCCTGACCAGTCTGTAACAGCCTGACCTCAATGCCTCATATGGTCTAAACATCACCAGATTCTGACACACCAAGAATGAAGTAGATGATGCTTTACCATCTCTTTCCCCATCAGAACTGCAGACCAAGTACTTATATGACAAGACCATTATGTGGAAACACCCTGAAGGCATCGTCCTTTAAAAAAAGAGAAATATATATATATATATATGGAGGTATCTTTCTATTGCCAAATTCACTGGGGGGAAAAAAATGAAATTCCACTTCCTGGTGCTCCCTATAAGCTGAAATTAGAGGTTGATCTCACAAGCACAAATACACCTTTACCAGCTCTATCAATGAATAAATAGAGGAAGAAATAATTTTCTGCTGCAAAATAAAAAAAATGTCCTATACATTGTCTGTGACATTAACCTTTTACCAAACACAATTATATAGCAGATTGCTGCAGTGACTTCTGTAGCGATCACAAAAGAAAAGAGCCAGATCTGTCAAATGAAATTGAAGTCTTGCATGCTTCCCTGAGAACAACCCTCTCTCTCTCAAGGTGCCTGTCTGCCTTCTTTCCTAGCCCTCAGGGCAGAGAGGAAGCCTCACCTCAGGTTTGTGTTGCCAGGCAATGAAGCTGTGCTGTAGAGAGGGGAATTCTGAATCTCAGTGCTCTAACTTTCTGCAAAATGCATCTGTAGGCAAAGTCAAAATGTATTTTGAGAAAATTCTTTGTGGCAGTCTTTGTCCTGAAGGATTTTCAGGCAGACAAAAGAAGAGGTGTAGAAATCCTACTTGAGCATCCAAAATTATGTTCCAGAAAATACCAGGTACCTAAGCACCCTTCTTCTGGCTGTCCTCATGCACCTGTGGCTCTCTTGAGCTGCTCTGGAAATCTGAGCAGCAACTGGACCCAGCTGGTTAAATGCCCTGTGTAGGAGCATTGCAGATCAAAGGGTGGACAGAACATGATCCTGTTCACTTCTCAGTGAACCCAGAGCATAGCTGCCAGTTTTACTCTCTAGAGAAGATCCCACTCTAGAGGAAGGGAGAAGGAAGGCATCAGGCTGCAAAACAAATATTTCATATTTCTCTTGAGAAGAAACAAACTCCTGAAACTGAAAGAAGGTGTAACCATGTTCCATCACTCACCATTGAAGTGGCTGTTTTTCTCTCTTAATCTTCATGTTTTGGGGGTTTTTTTATCATTGCACAAAGTCAGAACTTGTCTTGGGGTATAATCTGTTCCAAGTGTTGTGGGATAAGAAGGAGGAGAGAGGAAGAATTTAGGTCACTGGCTGCTGTTGGCTAAGCCTTCCCACTGAAAACCAGAGGGACTTTGTCTAGACAGAGGACAGAAGGTGAGGGGGAATGAAGGCACATCTGAGTCCATACTGTGTGGGTTAACAGGTAGGATTACCCTACTAACATAGAGAGTTTGCATATTGACCAGCTGCCCTGGCAGCCAGCAGCACAAACCTCTTTGTATGCACAGGAGAGAGGAGGGCTGCAAATTAACTTCTTTAAAGCCAGGACAGCCTTTTGCCTTGGTCAGGTGAAAGACAGCAAGGATCTGGATGCTCTTGCTCTACCCATTAGATTTTTTTCCATCTTGCATTTTACAGATGTTCCAAATGAAAGAGAAAGGCTTCTGCCTTGAGGCTCCTTCCTGAGTTATACAAAACAAATCATAACTTTATGCAATAAAACAAAGTTATCTCTTAACAGGAAAAAAGAAACAGGGTATGTCAAAGATGCAAAAAAATGCAATGTATGGACTTCATGACTCTTGAAATAATGTAAAATAAAATAAAAATCAAGACAGCACATTTTGTCTTGGGTCATTTAGAATCTGTCATTTTTGTTCTCAGCTGTGTACTCCGCCCTGAATTCAGAGCTGTCATGGCTCTTTGCTCCTAAATCTCTGTGAAGCATTGCAAAGATGGAAGCAGATCCACCCTCACTGCCTTCAGGTTTATTCTCCTTCCCCCTCTATTACTTCTCTTTGTTTTTTTTTTTAATCCAGTCCTCTTTGCTCTCCCCTTCAGCTGCCCACTACCTCCCCAGTCACTTTCAGCCCTGGCCACTGGTCTCTGCTCCCCTCAGCTCTTCATATTTACATCACTTGTCTTTGCCCTTCCCTGTCTTATGCTTCATGCATCTCACCTGTGCTTTCTTGGGCCTCAGCAGCAGTTTTACCTGCTGCATTTGAGCTTTAGCTAACCCTGAATTACAGCTCACATTGAGAGTAGCACAATGTTCAATCTCACAGAAAGCAGCACCTCTGCTATACATACAGGTTTGAACTGTCCACACACACTTTTCTTGTAGTGTAGTGCACATGGAAAAGGAGCTAAAGGTGTAATTTTGATCTGTTCATTGAATTCAGGTGTTCTGAACTCATTCACACTGGCTATGACAGGAACCAGACTGGACCCTAAGTACTGCTGGTTGGGTATTTTGCAGGGAAGCTGCTTTTCCAAAGAATGGTTATTTATCAGAATCTTTCTGCAGCAAGGCTGAATATTGAAAAGACTGAAAAGGACTTTTGAGATGAAAAAGAGAAAAATCTTCATATATAGTTTGTTAAGACAATTGTTCTTTCATTTCCCTCATCCAGACTCAGCTCTTGTCTGACTGCTTAAAACGGGTCATTTACCTCCTCAAACCATACCTGGAGGAGCTTGAACCTATTCAGACAAGATTTTGCTTGTTGGTTTGCTGTTCCTGATTGAGTGCTGTGCTGGTTTGGTCGGGCTGAAGTTAATTTCCTTCACAGTGGCTAGTATGGAGGTATGCTTCAGTGTGCTGTGGAGTTTGGAAGGTGTAATGTAAAGTTTTAAGTTCAGGAAAGACAAAGACCATGTCCAGCAAATATTGTCCTTTCCCAACCTCATAACAAAAATCTGCACATAACATTCTGGGCATTAGCTGGGAAAGGCTATGAACTTTTTTTTTTTTTACTACTTACATTTGACCAATATTTTCATTTTGCCAATCCTACTTCTTATTCAGCAGTAAAATACACACAGCCTTTTCGTTTGGCAAGAATACATTCTGGAAAATTCTTGTGAAGCTTTACAAAACAATTGTCATGAGTTCCCTATATTTAAAAAAAAAATCACAGGGAAATGATGACATTTCCTTTGCCACTGCCTTGATTCATGCACTGTGGTTCAAATTCTGCACTCCTAGACATAAATGCTATTGTGGTAACTTCATTACCACAATAGCAATGAAGTTACCACATTACCACAATAGTAATGAAGTTACCTCATTTACATATTTAGCAAAGATTTTGGCTAAATATGTAAGAAATTCTTACAGTTCTGCTCAAACCTTCTCTTGCTGCCAGAGAAAAGACAGGTGCCAGCTCTTTTTGGGGGTGCTCAGTGACAGGACAAGGAGCAACGTGCATAAACTAAAATGCAAGTTTCACCTCAGCATGAGGAAGTGGTTCTTCACAATGAGGGTGGAAAAGCATTGGAACAGCTGCCCAGGGAGGTCATGGAGTCTGCCTCTCTGGAGACATCCAAAACCCACCTGGCCACATTCCTGTGTAACCTGCTCCAGGTGACCCTGCCTTGCCAGGTGGGTTGGACTGGATGATCTCCAGGGGTCCCTTCTAACCCTATTAATTCCATTATTCTGTAAAATGTATTTTCCAGAAAAGGGGCATGTATTATGCATGCAAAAATAGCCTTGCTTGTTATTCAGTACAAAAGGACTTAAAACAGGACAAAAATGTACTTTCTGAACCTGAGAAGTATTTTTGGAGACACTGCTTTGGAAAGGGGAAAACCTGCTTGGTTTTTGTTTAAACTAGAACCAGTATTGTACTGACTGGCTTAGATTTTCAATGCATTTTCCAACCTGTTGGACACCTTCCACAAATATAAAAAGACACTACAGACATAAGTGAAGAGAAAGAGAATGTTACTTTTGTGCACAAATTTGTCCCCAGGGGTTTATAAAGAAGGTCTGTACACATTTTTGTGTAAAGATACAGAACAAATTTACTACAACAGAGAGGAGCAGTAAAAGCAAATTTATTATCATTTTTATCATTCCTGACAGTATTTCCAGCAGACAGCCCAGGTCCATGAACTGTGCCTCAGAGTTTCCACACCCGAGAAAATTTGGGAACCAAAATTCACTGCTCCCATCCAAGTGGTCCAAAAGAATGGGCCACCTCTTCTAGTACATGCTGTGTTCCTGCACACAAAGTCATAGAGAGGATCCGGAGTAATGTTTTTTCCAGAAACAAAATTAATTTATTTTCCTGATTACTTTAACTGTAAAACTAGATAGTTCAGTATGTTGTTTTGTTGGGTTTGGGGTTTTTAAATTGCTAGTTGCCTTTTTTTTTCAGATTGAAAATTCTTTTCTTATTTGCTAACTCTGGCTCATTTTTATTCAGTACCACTGACATAACAGCTCAGTGTCTGAGGACAGGGGTTGGGAGATAACATCAATTTCACAAAAAACAGAATCCTCTGAGCCAAATATTCTTCCAGATGCAACAAGCCCAGTGATTCTCACTGTTGCCACACTGTATTTCTGCAGTATTTTCTTCACCCTTGAAATAAGTCTGTCACCTATTCTCTAAGAACTGAAGAAATATATTCTGTACCTGGAATGAGAAAAATCTGGGGGAAAAAAATTCCATTTTGCAATTCGTTTTACCCATCTAATTTGCAGGCATTTCTGAGCTATTCCTCGTGGGTCTAATGGAAGCATGTATTGCTGAGTATGGCTGCTCATGCCACTGCATTGTTATGCAGTGCAGGTCTAAGGGAGTCCAATAAAAGATTAAATGCATCCCTAAATAAGTGTCTTTCTGAAAAAAACAGAACTGTTTCTGTAATTTATCAGAAGACTGAGTCTACTTTTCCACTGACCAATCTTACTGACCAAATTCTGCCCTTTTTTTGGAATATAACATTTGTTTGCTCTATAATATTAAGCAACATTGTTCCATTTCAGCTGAAGTGCTTCATACCTCCACAGTGCCACTTTCTGTCTTTTATGTTTAAGTCATATTTCAACACCCCAGACTTGGTTCTCAGATCCTAGATTCTACCCACAGCTAAAAACTGACTTGTCAGGTGAAACTTTTTTAAAGCCCAGTTATAAAAAAAGTGGGTCTAGAAGGAAGAGCATGCACATAACTAAGTACAAGTACATTTATAACTAAAATCTGACAGCTCCAGGACTTACCAAAAGCTCCTAAATAGTTACTTTCGTTTGGCTCCAATAATTTTTTGAATATGTCTGCTTACAAAACTTATTAAGGGAAGTTTCATTACTGCATTCTCCAGCTCTCCTGCAAAGAAGAAACACACTGAAGTGAATAACTTCTGACTTGAATTTTCACCAGTATTGTCTATCTTTTGGTGGGCTGTGAATGCAACTGTAATATTACATCTGTATTTTCAGGTTCCCTCTGAATTCTGAAATATATTTCTAGAATCTCTTAAATCATCAAGAATTAGGCAAACTCTCCATTTTCCAAATAAATTCGACTAGTGCTCACGGAATAACACAAGTAAATGCACTTAGCAACATGACTGAAACTTCTCTAGTTTGCAAACAGAAAGATAATGTTGTCCAGAAACTTTTTTTTAACATATCAAAGATGCCTGGATTTTACAGTATTTTTATTCCAGCTGCCAAACCACTTAAATCACAGAGATCTTCTGGATTCATGGCAGTCACCATCTTCAGAAAGCATTTGATTTTTTCCACAGTGCTGCAAATGCCTTTCCCTGAGGTTGAAAGTGAGGATAGTGCAGTCCCTATCTGCACTGTGATGCTCAACTGTAACAAATTGGACCCCTCCACTTATTTTCCTGCACCTGATAGGCACCCTGCACAAAATTTTAGGGCTATAGAGGGCTCCCCATATGTGAGGCAACACTTGAAAATTTTGGTGCACATTTTATTTCTCCTTTGGATGATGGTATTTGTTAGTAGCTAACATGTCTGTGAAGGAGAAATCAAAATCAAGTAAGCAACAATGTAAGAATCAAGTATCTAGAAAGTGCATGATTAAACTGATGAGTTTCTTTTGTCACCCTGATTTCATGCCAATGTATGCACTGGGTATGCCCATAATTAATACAAGTGATTTCATGAGAGTATTGGAATGTTCTTAGAAAAGTTTAAAAACTGGACCAAATTCAGGCAAGAGAAGAAAACTGCCAAATTAAAAGGATTTTTACAGGCAATTCATACATGGAAGGAAAGAAATCCCCTTTATGACTTGATGAAAATATTTGAGGAGAATCCTCATTCTTCTAACTAATTGCTATTTTTGTCAGAAATGTAAGCAATTGTCATGGCACATCATAAATTACTGATAACATATCACCAGTGAACATTTGTAAGTGAGATAAATGCAGAAAGTATTTATGCTGCTTCCAGACAAATTAACACTCTGCCACCCTTCACCACCCAAGTTTGCTGGTATTTGAGTTATTGACAATTTGAAGCTGCTTGTCTTTAAATAATCTTAGCTCTTGTGGGGTATTATTATCCCAGGTGCACTGCAGAATTCCAAATCCAAGTCAGTTATGAAATTTTCCCCCAGCTCCCTCAAAAGGGGCCCTTGTTGACTTCTCCAGTGCTCTGGCAGCCAGCGCCCACAGTTGCTCTGTGGAAAGATGTGACTCATGCCCAATTCACTCACATTTAAAATTCTCTCCAGCTCAATAACTTCTGGCAGTCGTCTCAGCCATTTCTGGGTGTCAGAAGCACAGGGTGTTTTATCTGGATGTTCTCTGTGGCTTGTCAAGTGGAGGAGCTGGATCATCACATTCCCATCAATCAGGTGCTGTTCACTATATATTACAGCTGAGCCAAGGAAGAGCATTGTAAAGCAATATACTGGTTTTGCTACTGCAATGGCTGACCATTCAGTCATTACATGAAAATTTACTGGAAATTAAGGAATTTTAAGGCACAACTTCAGCAATTTCCTACAGCACAAACAATTTCTGAACTATTCTAACCTAGTGTGACTCAAATCAATCCTCAACTTGTATTACAAGAATTCCCCCTTCTCTACCAAACTCAGACTGACATTGCCTGAGACTGCTTTTTGGAAAGGTAAGTCTGTGTCTTCCACCAACCACAGTGCTTCTTACAGCTGCCTTAATGTACACAAGGCTTCTCCTGAGAAACACCAGACAATGAACAGCCCCTTCCATGGGAGCTGATAGATCTGATTATCTCCCACCAAAAAATATTCCTGTTCTGCTCATCATACATATGGAACAAATTCAAAATCAATCTACAATCCTGTCATCTACTGCAGCAAAATGCTGTAAATCACCATTTCTAGATAGATAAAAATTGTAAGATAACATTATCCAAATGGCAAGCCCTTAAATTTTCACAGCCTTCTAGGCTGCATGACATACACAGTGTGTCCTAAAGTGCCTTCTCAGATCTGGAGGCTGGGAATGTTTTGACACTACTTTGGATTTATTAATAAAAACATTATTAAGGCTGGGGAAAACAAATACAAAAACTGCAATTTTATTATTCTTTCTGCTTTCCAAGACCTCTGCTCATCAGTCTACCAAAAATTTTTGATTTCCCAGGCAAATCTCAAGCCCAAGACAATCTCCCATCCTCAAAATGCAAGATATCCTTTTAGAGTTTTCTGCAACACCTGCATATTTCTCCATTTAAAATAATGCTATTGGATGCCTCAGAAACAATACTGAGGAGTCCTGTCCCCTTCTAATATGTTTTTGAAAAAATTGCAAAGCACTGTTAAGTACTTAGGATGCTCACAACTGGCCAGTTCTGCCCTGCACAACTGGCAGAACCCCCATCTGACCTGCAGCCATATTTAGCAAAGCCATCTCTCTGAACATGATTTTGACAATTTGTCAGATACAGGTTTTTTAGAACTATTTATGTAAGATGATATTTAGAAATGGCTATTGGAAGTGAGTTCAAGTGAGAGCAGAACTTGCAAAAAAATGTAGCAAAACTTTTTCAAACCTTCCATTCAGCTATCTGAGTATTTCTTTCCTTTGATTCATCATAGCTACCTTTAGCCAACTAGAAATTTAGTGCTTCATTTAAGGTATCCTTTCTCATTTTGGTAAAAAAAAAATTGTATAGCTACTCTACCTTAGGTCTACAATCCAATTTCAGATTTTGTATTCTTTCTGAGGCAATAAAACCAGAGGGTATTTCCAGTCAATCATAAGGCACCTATGAGTCAAAATTCCAATAAAATTAGATGTGAGCTAGAACTCACCTCTTTTTATTGGTAAAGGGAATCAAGCATATAAAGGTCAGTGATTCCTTTAAAGCATTCCCCCTTTGTTTCCTGTTACATTATCAAAAATCGCATTGTTCAAAGACAAATTTTTAAAAGATAAAATGCATTCTCTGAAGAGGGGCAGTTAAGAGATAACCAAGAATGTACTTCCAGATTGTCCTGGCTCTGGATACAACTCAGCAAGACTATGTTACTGAGTTACACCATCATCCAAAGGTAAGGCATGCCGCTGTGCACAGCTTTATCCATTAAAAGCAAAACAAAGCTTATTACCCAGTCAAGCATCACTGGAGATCCACTCACAGCATTTGCATGGCAACAGCAACTCTGCACTTCAGGTAGCTGTTCAGGTGGGAGCAATGTGCAATCAATAAGTCACACCGAACAGGTTTTTCCATTTAGCACTGGCTTTCCCTTTGATTGTTTCTTACATATCCATTCCATTGATTGGTCTGGTACCACTCAGATTACTCTGTGCAGCATTCCTTGGTATTAGACAGGCATTAATACTGCCTATAATGAGTGCATTCCTAATTAGGAAAATTCTAGTCTGTGGGCTGATTTCAATTCCCATTAATTTTGATTTTAATTTTCCTCCTATTAGGAGAAAATTAGGTAGGCAGCTTGTGCATGGGTGTGTGAGGAAAGTCAAGGAAGAAAATCAGTAGTGAGTGTTTATTGCTCTATCTGCACTTTCTCAAGGATGAACTCAAATAGATTGTTTGGAGGAAGGTTAATGAATTTAGACCAGGGTTTACAACAGCTGCCAGCACAGAGGGAGAGGCTGGGGGGAGCAAACTGCCCGAGGTGAGGAGAGGCTCTTAGAGTAGCAGGAAAGCACATGCTGAGAATTCTGCTTTTTTGACAGGTCAAGTAAAGTGCAATTTATGAGATCAATAAACAGACCTGCCATTATAATGGATTAACCAGACTTTCCTTCATCCAGAGGTTTCTGCATTACTGGAGAAAGTGTATGTTATTCTGGGACCTTCTGAAATGGGCAGTTTTAGTTGGAATATGCAGGGAAAGTGGAGGGAAAAAGGGAGACAGGATCATCAGAAATTCAGTTTTTCTTACTGTTTCATCAAAACATTCCTATACATAAGTCTCAATACAGAAGTTCTCATTTTCCCCAATACTAAACTCATTAACCCCACAGAGCTCCTAATATGACCAGAAAAAAAAAATTTGAAGATTTGGTTTCTTTATCCATAGAGAAATTTTCCTTACAATCTCTCCCTTATGCTCTCTCCCATCTAACACTTACACATGTGTCAGCCTGTTCAGCTCTCCACCAAAATAATGAAACAGATGAAGGCCTCATGCACCTCTTTTTTATGGTGGTGTGCCCTCCTGCATGTCTCCTGCTCTCTCTTTAGGACTGGTTAACATGCCCTGTAAGAGATGAAATCGTGTTCCTTGGCATGTTTAGGATGTGGCAGTACTGAAATAATGGGTCTGGAGCAATAGCAGAGCTGAGCAGCCAGATGATGAGCACATGGTAAATTCCATGATTACATGTGAGATCATGAGGTTCAAGTTCCCAGGAGGAGAGAAGTTATCTTCATTGAGTAGGAGCATACAGGGACACTGAAACCACTTACCCCTGAAATTATGGCCTTAGATGAACAGCTCTGTATTTGTGAGACACTAAGAATTACACACCTTCAGCCCTCATTGAGGTTTCTTAAAACTAATATCTAATATCAATAATAAAGAACCTTATTCCTTAATTTTTAAAACATATTGCCATATGAAAAAATAATGCTGTCTTGTTTGAAGCCAAGCAAAACAATTCAGATTTGGAGAATAGATATTATCTGCACAAAGAGAACAATAAAAAAAAAATGACACCACTTGCATGAGACCATAAAGGAAACTGTCATTTCTTATAAGTTTGTTGCTAGATAGGATGAGACATGAACCTCATGCAAGTGTTTCATTTGAAATGGGACAATGGGATATATTTTCTTGTGAAGATTTGTTTGAGGCAACAAAGCATTTTTAAAAAAGCAACAGCTGTAAACATTTAAATCATATATTTTATAAATAAATATGTAAGTATACACATATTTCATTTCTTACATCGAGATTCTTGTTACTGTGTATTTATGGGGGAAGTTCTACTACATGAAAAGTAAAAGAAAGAGAGAAAAACTAAGTAAATGTCAGTAAATATTTTTATAGCTATTTTAGGTAGCTATTCTGTGCTGCTTAAATGCTAATTATTTGTTAAGGGAAAATGAAAAGTAGTAATTTATTTAATGAAATACATTTCAGTTTCAGAAAATGTCATTATCACACATACCATCTGGCTTGTCTTATTCAGGTATACTATTGATTCACTTTTATCCAAATTTATCCAAGATATCAGACGCCACTGCAATCTGAGTATAATGACAAATATGTGAATGTTCTTCTGTGTTTGCATTCTTTCACAAATGTCAATACAACTGTTGGGGTTAGCTTGTCACCTATGTGATCCTTTTTGTTTTCTCCTTCTTGACAAGGAATTGGACAAAACACCAAGAAAATAAAATATGCAAGCTGAAAGAGTCCCATGGTTTTCAGATTTAGTATTTCTTTTCTGCTTTTACAATGGTGGTACATAGGCTACTACACAGGACACAGGTAGGAGACTTCCAAGCTTACAGCCAGGTGTTGTACATTTATCTTTTACACTCCTGGCCCCAAGGATCTGACTTTCAAACACTCATATTCCATGCCTGCAATTTTGGGTAGCTACTTGCCTCATCTAATGGAATATTCACATCTCCAATTTTGGCCACAGAAAACTTCTACTCCACAAGACACTGAAGACTTTTCACACTTCAGTGCCCTACATTCTGTTCTTTAGCTCCCCATTACACCCCTATTTTTTTCCTCTGAAGACTAATTCCCATCCAAAAATCCCAGTTTGCTTCATCTAGACAGGATAAATTTTGGACAAGACTGAACATAGAGAATAGAGGAGACCCAGAAGGGTTTCTGTCCCCACGTCAGGTACCATTCATCATAGTTTAGACAGGTCTCCAGTGCTGGAGGTGTGCTGGAAGGTTTGCGACATCTTTAATCTTATCTCAGTGTAGTGTTGGTACAGTGACATAACTTTGAGTATAAGATGACCACCAGACACCTGGCCCAGTGGCTGCTACGCCCTTTTTGTAGTGGTATGAAAGCAATCTCCTGCACTGTCTGTGGTGTTACACACTTTGCATCTTATAAAGTTGAAAGGAATGTGAGAAAAGAAGCTGTAGGCTTTTAAAAATAACCACGTAGGCTGAATAATACCTTACCTGTAGATTATACCTTTCTGGGATTTTTGTGGGTTATTTTCCCTGCCTTTTCTTATAAGTTATTTTTAAATTTGAGTCACTTGCAAATCACATTGTTTCACATGTGGAAATACAATCTCAATTATTGAGTACTTCCCCAAATGGTAAAAAGTGCTGCTCTAAATTAATCCTGTATGTGTTACAAGTTTCTGTGTGAGGCCGAGGGCTGCTGACCTGTTTGTTCTTCACAGTGTAAAGCCAAAATTCTTCACTCAGTGATTTTATAACACAATTTGAAGCTGATGAATGTGAGGAGACAGCCAGTGGTGTGAGAAGAATTGGACTATCTTTCATCCAAGTATGCAGCACTGCCTGTCTAATAGATCCTTGTATTGCCTATTTAGGCTGTTACTGCAAACCACCTTCTAAAAATCATTTCAGTGTGTTTACTTTCAACAGCTTGTGAATTTTGGCACTGTGAAAGAATGAGATAATGAACCTGTGGAATCTCAAGGCCTGCAGAACTGAAACTTGCTGGAAGAAGGTGGTCTTGCAACACTTAGATGCTGATGAACAGGAAACAGCCAGACCACAGAGGCTGCTTCAGTACTGCCAGCATGAGAGGGGTCTGGTTACTGTGCAGTTAGATATCAAAAAAGATCTGAACACCACAGACTCATTTCTCTTTTCTCCACTACTGCTTTACTCAACATTTTCAAAATTAAATGTTTCATCTTCAGCATTTGAAGTGGTTTTCCGTCTCAGAATTAGACTGGATTTTTAAAGGGGTTAAATAAGCTTGGGGGAATAATGTCATTGTTTCATTTAATCCAAAATACTTTTTTCTGGTTTAATATTATTTCATTTTATTGAGAAGAATTGCAAAGATTTGCTACCCAAACAAACAAAGTTACTAACAAATATAAATAAATGTGAAACTGGAATTAATTAATTGCAAGCAAGAAAAGATCTTTGTAAGCTAAAGAATAAAGTAAAATAAATAATTCCCAAAGTTTGTTACAAAATCCATACTTAAAACTAGAGCTGCAGATGAAGTTTCATAGATCTAGGCAGATAAAGAAGGACTGCCCTTATTGATCTACTTTTATGAACACTTGGAAGCTAGTATAAATACAGTTTACCATCTCAGGGAGCTGTTTCCCATTATTATTTCACTCTAGACTTTGGATATTATATAGTAAATTGGAGTATAATGTGGTTATATATATATAGATATGTATATATATATATGTGTGTATATATAGATATATATATATTAGCCTGCTTCTAATATATATCCAACCATGCATAGTCTAAGATGTATGAGATTTAAAAAACAAAGGTTTTTGGTTTTTCTTCTCTCCATTACAATAAGAGAAGAGTGTTCTGTCAGGCTTCACCTTCTTTAGGCACCTGAAAATTCACTATTTTGTCTGAAGCTACTGAAGCTATACCAACACAAGCTTTTTTGGAGTGAGATTCACCTATCTGAAATAAGGAACCCAAAGCAGGTCATCTGAATTACCTTCTATTCATTATAAAGAAGACTAAATAATATACTGTGGACTTCTGGAAAGCAAAATTAAGATAAAATCAATTGTGTCTGTTACCAGGTAATGTTTGTTTACAACAACAGGAAAATAAGCATAAAATTTAAGAAGCCAAATCCCTCCATTTTCTAACAGATGTTTAGAGTTTCTGGGCTAAAAGGTGTTGTCAAAAATTACAGAAGTATTTATCCTTTTTGTGTCACAGAGTCATTGTCAATGGCCAAGTATCTAGGCTCTGCAACCTAGTCCCTTTATTATTGTACTTGACTCTTAACTGTAAAGGTTTTTTCCTAAAGTCTAAGGATTCAAAAAGTACCTCTGTCTTGTCAGAAACACAAAACAGTTGTTCTGTTTTTACAAATTTTCAGTGACCACATTTTGTGCTGCATCTTCTTATGGCAAACAAATACTCAAACAAATACACGGTCTTCTAGTAATCCATCTTAAAATATAAACCTTTCCAGGGTACTTGCTCTGAGAGGCTGAGTGCTCATAGTCCTACTTAGATCAGCCATTCTGTTCAAGTTCCACATTACCTCCCTGTCTTTCTTGACTTAAAAAACCTGCTCTGCTCATTGAATTATTAAGACTTCCATCCAGATCTGTCCTCTATACTTACAACATTATTTTATAATTGGAAAATGATTTAGCAACAGGCTGTGAGTAGAAAAATCAATAGACCTTGATAATGAGATCTGTCCTACATGTTCCTAATCAATTATTTAAAAAAAGAAAGTATATTACAGAGGTGCTTCACATGTTACTAATCTTGCAAGCCAATGTTCTGTATTCCTATTTTACTAATAAGGTCTTGTGAGGAAGAGTGAACTCTGTTTAAACTATCATTCATCTTCATTTCATATCCTGCCAAGTCCCTAAGCAAGGCCAGAAGGTCACGAAGCTTTTGTGAAATAATAAACTATTCCTTACTCAGAACGTTGATGATATTATCTCCACTGATAGAGCATCTGTTGTCTACCTCATTAATCACAAACATTGCAATGCTAAAAACCCTGTTCTTGAATCTTAAAGAAACAATATTTAGCTTATTTCAACCTTATCTTTTTGACAAGCTCTGCTCTGCCTACTGTAATGGCAGAACTGTTTTTCCTTCATGTCCTAATAATTCAGTATATCTATGTATAATTCAGTAATCTATACTAAGTAATTTCTTTGCTCTTCTTTTGATCAGATTATTTCACTTTTGGAGAAAAAAACTCCACTGAAATGTAGATTAGACAGCTTCTCTGATGATAATTTTCTTTTTATATTTTTGCTTTGTTAAGTCTTTTAATACCCATGCAGAACACCTGGGGTACCAATATGCCATTCAGACCTTGACCTGTGCTGACTGCTGCACAGCCTCACAAGAACGAGAGTAGAGGGAAATTCTGAAAGCTCAACCTGAAAGTCATGTTTGGCTCCCCTTTATTCTGGTGTCACCTGTAACAAAGTAAAAGTTTTATTATTAATTTCTGCAATGCACAAGATAATTCAGCTTCCTCTCTCAAAATAATAGACAGGAATTTACAAGAATGTAGTCAGGAACACAGGTGATTACCATCATGAATACAGAGAGAAGAGATTTTTTTTTAACAATTCAGCATTTTTTTCCTCTCAATTTCTCTGTATTAAAGCATTTTTTGTCCCATTCCAATTGAACAAGACTTCAGATATAATAAGTCAGACCTGAGAAAGAAGTAAGAGGAGCAGGGCAGGTTTCTGAATAGTGTTTATTGAGATGCATAATATGATTTACAAAGTTCTTAGTATGCTGAATTTGAAGCTGTTACTCTTTATCAGCACACTGGCACATAAAGCTTCCTGAGCAGGTAGGGATTTTTAAATGCCTTGAAATGTCTACTAATCTAAGTTGTGATCCAGTGTCTAGAAGTATGTGATTATTTAACTGGAAGTTATAACTACTTTGAGAGTCACGTTGTCAGTGACCACCTCATATTTCTATGTGGCTTGTGTCTTTTATAAGGGAAGGCAAATGATTTATGAAAAAGGTGACCAGCTGGAGAATGAAATGATGCCTTTTTTGTCTTTTCTTAAATCATGTTTCTTCACATTTTTCTAATGTGAATGATTTGGATATAAAGGCACATGAACAAAGGCATGAAAGGTAAAGAATTATTTGCAATTAATGGCAGCCACAGGAAATGCCATGGAAGAGGATGCAAGGTCAGCCTTGAAAACCAGAGTCAAAGATTGTAGTTATTCAAAAAATTGCAAAATCCGATTATTAATGATGCATGTTTTGCGGTGGTTTAATGGCAATTGCATTGTATTTTTGTTCTGGATTCTCAATTATCCATGACTTGGATTTGAATGAACCTTTTAAAATTTCTCAATAAGAGGAGGACCAGAAACCAGCTTTGGTAACAATATCTGCAATTTGGCATCTGCTGAACGGAGTTTTGCGAAACCCACCAAGTACTGAGGAAATCAACAAAAAAAACGCTAAATTTTTTGGCAATCCCACCTAAAAAAACCCTGTTCTCCTAGTGAAAAAAGTTGATACCTTCTCAAAAAGAAACATTTTGTTCAGGATTATCATTTTTATAGTTATTCTCACATACTCAAACATTTACAGCTAACTTATTTCATTTGAATAGTCTGTTCCTGTTGTTTTGACTCAAATCAACAGCTGACCTCATTATCTTTATGATCGTCAGCTTGTCAAGTTCGCAGCAGTGCTCATGTCACTAGCTACAGTTGATTACAAACTTAGAGGTCATCTTCCTTGTGCTCTTATCTTTCATTTTGATTAGGTAATTAGGAATTTTATGTAGTCAGTGATTGAACTAGCCAGTGGTAAGTTCCTAAAGCAATCAAAGAGGTCCAGAAGAGGCTAAGTAATTTTTTTGATACATACAATTATGTTTCTGAAAATCAATCCAACCTTAGGAGTTGGGTCAGAAGGACAATTCAGGCACAGTTAAACATGTATTTATTTAATCATCTAATGTATTAGACACAAGCACAATTATATATATGGCAAACTGCATCAAATATGAATTCAAAATAACCCTCATACAGCCCAGTGATGAGCAAGAATCATTTCTGTAGCACAGATGAAAGCAGGGCCCAATGTGCCATCAGCGGCAAAGGAAATTCTGTTCCAGATAAGATTCTCTTATGCCCAGTGCTGAGCTTTATGGGAATCATTTCTGCTGAGATCAATTGGTGCAGTACAGCCTCCCAGGTGTGGAGTTGCTGAGGCTGTGCACAGGCAGCCCCAGGAGAATTTCCATCAGGACTGGCAGCATTCCCAACATGTCTCAGCAGGGAACACGTGGGTGCCAGAGCACAAGGTGAAGAGTCTGAACTCAGGCGAGCTACCACAAGAGCTTAGACACACAGATCATAATGTGCAGCCAAGTGAGCTATCCCACAATGAAGGAAAAAGGCTCCTTTTTCTGCCTGTGTGGAAGGGAAACAGCAAGGTATTGCTTTACCTCAAGTCAGTTCACTCATAGTGCTGGACCACACAAGTTCCTTGATTATGTCATAAATTATCAAAACTGAGCAAACTGTAGACTTCAATCTCAGAATCTTTAAGAAAAGCACCAGATGTCTTATCTTTGGTCTTTCTTTCTGTTTATGTCTCTATTGTTAGGGTTTGACATTTTAACCTCACAGTGACATCTCTGCTTTGAGGAGGGCCACAGTAACACACCTGTCCACAAGCTGGGAAATCCTGCTCTGGTTGATGATTACCACTCTATTTTTGCTCTCTCATCCGATTTGAGTTACACCCAAAGAGAATTAGCACATGCACAACTGCAGGAATCTTGAATACATTTTGATGTACTACGCACATGCTAATCTGGCTCAGGAGCTCGCAGCTGAGATAATACTTTAAAAATTGCTGAGTGCTCTGACCTTGTCCTGTGATACAGAGATGATGGAAATAATGTCTGCTGATAAGTTAAGAATAAGCTGCTACATGGAGAAATCAGTTTTCAATTAATTATAAAGCTGACAGAAAGATTAATATAGTTGAGGTAAATATTTGACCAAGGCCTTTTGGAAAGCCCCAACGTATGTCTCAAACCAATAGGTGAATATCACAAAATCAAATCTGCAGAGTGCAACTGATTTTGATTTGGAACTACTCGAAACCCTGACAAGCATAAAATAAGTGTAATTACTAGCACATGTTTACACAGTGTCTTATAGTTAAGGATTGCAAAGTAATGATGATTTAGCCTTTCCAATAGCCCAGAAAAGTCAGCAGTCTTTATGCATGTAAGTACTAAGACAGTGAGAGGATCACCCCAAACCCTTTCCAAGGTATAGGAGAAAGAGCTTGTTAAAAAGTCTCGTTTATGTTACTCAAGAATGGAACTTTAATATTAATTGATTATTTTCCTCAAGTAAATGCAAATACACACTCCTTCATACTCCTTTAGATTTTTATTAGTCAGCACCTGAAAACATCTCTAAAATCTCTGGGTTTGGCAGTAGTCTGCAGGAACAGCAAGGCAGAACTGCGTGTGTCTAACCCTGCCCTAGAGCTCCAGGGCCATGTTAGCTCAGCATGATGTGGAGGAAATCTCCCCCACCCCTCACACTTTGATGAAGTTGTTGTTTACAGACAGACGTGCTGCCAGCAGCTCACACTCTTCAGACACTCTGCAGTGCTCAAGCTGATGTGCACATTCCCCCAGCAGTGCCTGAGGAGCAGCTACAGCTCCGTGCAAACCCGACCATGGGGGTTTTAGCTCAGCGCTGCCTTGTGCTCCTGAGCTGCCTGAGCAGCTCTGTGGTACCCCTGCTTTGAATGGCCACTTGAGATGGTGCTGCCTACAGCAAGAGTGCTTCCCAGATCATCCTTCAAATCATCATACACTGAGTTTTCTCCTTTAACTAATGCTGCCTACACCTGAAACCTTTTCTTCTCCCATTTGCTAAACCAAGGTCGCATAAATAGAACTAAGTCCCAGAACCAGAAAACTTGGACTCATAATGTCTATTATATTCTTCATTAAGTACTGATGAACCTATATAAAAATGTAGATTCATGAAAAGAGAAATTCCTGCCACACTACATATTTCAAGATTTCTGCAAAGTATCACAATCTCACAGAATATTTCACACTGCAACAAATATTTCTGGCTTATAGGAGTTTCTGGAACAAGAAAGAACATGTAGGTCTTGTGAAAGTCTCTCTATGTTTTGTTCAACTTACAAAGAAATGTGTCCTCTTACAGAAATCTTTGTCCCATAGCTGGACAAACAGTGCTTGAACTCCAAATATTGCAACAGCTGAAATCCCACAGTATTCCTGTCACCACCAGCCCCACAAACCAAAACCAAAGTGAAAACGAGTTTGCTCCTGGCTAAACTGGTTGGAGTTATGCTAAGTGATTCTCAATACAGAACTGACAATTAGTAGTTCCCAAATGCTGATAATAACAGCAATAAAAAGAGTGACACTAATAATAATAATAATTATTATTATTATAATGATATAGCTACATACCTCAAGCTGCATTTAAAATCACTTAAACAGAATAAAACTGATAAAACCAGATTCAGCATGTCATAGTCTGATGTATCCACCCAGGAAATTCAGAAACACATAGCTCACCACAAAGCAAAGAGAAAACAAAAAAAAACATTTGCAACAGTCTCTTGTTAATGAGATGTTTATGGGCCAGTGCTTAAACTGGGAAAAAAAAAAAAATAAGCCAGATTAGTGTTCTTTAGAAGTTAAAATGTTGGGTTTCAGTGTTTCCAAATTAATTACAACATTGAAAATTTTAGTGAAAGTTATAATCCAATAATGGTCACAGAAATGGGACATTAAAAGAAACCCTCCAAGCTGCAGGAAAGCTGCAGCCAGTGTAAATCAGCAAAGTGACACAGATATCAATGGAATTATACCAAACTGCACCCACTGAGCTTTTGGTAAAAAAGAGCACCAAGGAGAAAGATGCAAAGGTATAAATAGAGATGGCTGAAAGCCAAAGGAAGACATTTAAAAAATACTGAATGGGATACATAAAACCTGAATGTCTGAATCCCACCTCAAGCCCATGCAGTCAGTAGAAACCTGAGGACAGCTCAGCTGCCTGTGTGTAAGAGTCTGCCTTGTGGTGAGACCAACCAACCCCAAAGCTCCAGGTGTGCTTCAGATTAAAATTCCATTGTCTGTTACAGAAGTTTATGAATCCATTTTATGGGTGAACACACACTCACACAAAAGTGCCTAAATTTAGGCAACTGAGTCTGCAAGGTCATTCCTTCCTGAACACCGCAGGAAGTGGAGAAAAACAGGCACTACTCCACAGCAGCTATCTGACCTCCATTAGACCGTAAAGCAGCATTAAAGTGAACCATTTTCCAAACAGCAGTTAAAAAAATCAGTGCTTTCTTTTTAATTCTGAATGAAGCCAAATTTGTAATTCTTGAGTCATGTCCCAGAATGAACCTACAATCTTAAAATTTCAGTGCATTTATTTTCAATATGCACTCATTAAAGTAATATGCTTAAATGTTTCATACCTTATTTGATTAGTTTTGTTTTGTCTTCAATTTCCTTTCATAAGGGGATGTATACCTCCAGAAACATTAGAAATGGTTTTCATTCCTGTGCCACATGCCTTTAAAACTTGCCCAATATTTTTAGAAAAGAAAGAACATATTTTCACGAGTAATGGGCTGGTGCTGCGAGGGGGAAATCGCTGAAGAAGGCTGAAGTTCAGTAACACTACAGCTCACAAAAATGTGTTTCCATTTAGATGTGACTAAATATCCTGTTTGCCTGTTCTTTTTTTGCCTGAAATATCAGAGTCTTTACTGCATCTGAAGGTTTTGGATCACAGCATTAAAAAAAAAGGGTATCCACACACAGCTGGCTTTTCTTCTGTGCCTTTCTCTGAATTCTGTTCACTTGCCTCATTCCCCTTTCTCATTTTTCCCCAAACTACTGAAGCCTCATTTTTTTCAAACGCTGCTTGGAGAAATATGTTCCACAGAGAAGGTACAGGAGCCAAGTGTAGGTGTCTTCTCCCTTTATGCAAACAATGGCATAAAGACAAAACACATCTTTTCCAGTGCCTGCTCACCTCACACAGGTCTAGAGCACTGAAATCCCCATTCCCTTGAGTTTACACCACCACTTGAAAGGCACAAAACTATAACTAATTTTTCAGCACTGCAGGTGCCTGGTGCCTGAGTTTTTGTTTTAATTTCTCTCTCTGGATCCCTGCCACAGGGTTCTGGTTTTATGACATCAATCCCACTGGATCCTTTTGGTTTCCTCTGTACCCAATGCTCCTTCATGCACCGGTCCCTTCCCCTCCCAGAAGCTGAGAGAAAGCTCTTGCTTGGATGCTCTGGTGGCTGACCCAGAGGCTCCTGAAGTCACTGGTGTCACCGGTGTGCCAGGGCTTCATCACACCCAGGTCCACCCACTGGGTCTGAGGGGTCCAAAGGTGCTGCACAGCCAGGCACAGGTGTGATGAGGGAGATTTCTGCATTTACCGCTAATGGAGTCTAGGATAGACTGCTGTCTACTCTTTTTTCACAATTCCTTTGCATCAAATAACGTGGTGTAGAGACCTTACATAACCAGTAAAGAGGTTATGTATTAAGACTACAGGTGTGTTACCTAAAAAAAGAGAGAAAATTCACTCATTTCTCCTTTTTCATCTCCTTTGAATCCCTGTTGTTACTTGTACCATGCATGCGTTTTCCTCCTGTCACCACTTCTCCCCAGTAGTTTGGATCCCTCCTGACATGTAGAGGCTAAACTCCAGCTCTCTCCAAAATGCTAAGGTGAGTTAAATTGACTCTCCTGTTGCTGTGTTAACAATTGAATAGAAAATTACAAGACTTTCTTGGAAATATAGTTGTATTTCCTGCTTTCAGTCTTGGCTGCAGTCCAGAAAAACAGAGATGTATAAGAAAATCAAAAAAATGTCACCATGTTTAGGGAGAAGGAAGGTTTACTTTTCTGTATCTTAAAAAAAATAATCTTTATTCTCATATTTTACTTTCTTTTTAAAATTGTATGGAGTTATTTACAGGGAGCACCTTGTTTTTCTCTCTGCTCAAGGCACACACCAGGAGCAAGGAGATTTGGAGCACCACACTCCTTAGAAGTTACGGTCCCAAACCAGCATCCATTTGTGCCAGGTAACATAGAAACATTTCCAACAGCCCTCACCCCTAGAGCTAAGAAGCAGCAAGGACGAATGCAGACAGCTCCATCTCAGCTGCTATTCTAGCCACTCCACAGGCTAGCACAATAAAACTCTTTGAAAGTAATGGCCAGATTTTAATAATTTTAATGGCTGTAAAGGAGACCTACTGGGACAAACCCATTGCCTGGCTGTGCTGCAAAGATGAACACCCATGTGCAGAGCCATTACTGTCTCATGGCACAGACTATGCACTACAAGAGGTGGCTCTAAGAAATGAAGATTAATGAATAACCAGAGCTATTAAACTCAACTGCAAATTTTCTATTTTGATTTACCCCAAGCAAACCAAGTGGTGAACCATCATCTTTGAAAGGAGCTTTTTTTTTCATTTTGACCATCTGGTAATCTGTGTTAGAGATAGGTAACTGCAGTATTTACCAGCCCTTAACCTCAGAGCTGCAGAGAATGCAAAGAGAGAAGAGCAGACGACAGAGCAGACAATCTAAACATCCTCTTGGGCTGGAGACACTTGTGCCAATCATCAGATAAACTTCTTGGCATCACATCAAACCAAGGAAAGGAAGACAATTTGGGCTCTGTTCACCTGCCTCATCCCTCTTTCTCATTTTTACTCAAACGATATCCCGCCTACTGGAGCCTTTTTTTTCAAATACTGCTTGAAGAAATATGTTTCTTGTAAAGATAAACATGCCAGAAAAAGAAGTCCTGCCAAACTATTTGTAAATTTTTGTAATTTCATTTACTATTTTTGGTCCAATGGTCTGTGTCATCACACTTAAAGCTTCTTCTTTTGCTACTAATTTTATTGTCTTCTTACTAATGGAACTTTAATAATTTTTTCAGTCATATTATTTTCATTTTGGAGACCAGCCTTGAAGAAACTATTTTACCTTAGTCTCAGGAGAATGTGAGGATTCACTCATTTAATATCTTGTAGCAGCAGCACCTTTTCTGTCATTTTTGCAATTTCTTCTATTCTCATTAACATCTTCTGTGTTCCTGCATATTTCCAGTGGTATTCCTACTTTCTTCTGCTGCATAAATTTTTCTTTAAAATCCCTTACTCTATAATTTTTATATAAAAAATATACTAGATCCTACTAGATATTTCATTTTCCTGTGAGAGTCTGCTCTTTTTGGCAAACTGATGTTGAGTAAGAGCAAGAGGAATCATTAGGTGCTTAAACTTAGTCCCAAATAACACATTATGGCATTCACTGTGGTACTTATACTGGAGAAGGCTTTTTTACTACATAATAGGTCTCGTTATCGCCCCAGAAATTCAATGTTCTTTATTACAGTAGGAAGAACAAGGCACACAGAAATTAACAGGAACCATCAAAGAGCCAACAAAACAAATATAGAGAAAAAATACTTTTTCCTCTAAAATTGAGATGAGAGCCTTACCTTGTCAAAGCACTGTACTGTTTGAGAAGCACAGGTCTCCGAGGGAGCAGAGCAGTTAATGATAGAGGTAACTCAAAACATATGATCATTTGCAATATGTTTGTTAATATTATTAGGTTTGAAGCCTACAAAAGCTGTTGTGATTATCTAATCTGACACTTGCATATCAGGGGAGCAGATCTAATTTCTGCAGCAACTCCACAATGTCTGAATAAAAGCATTTATTAAAAAGACTCATTTTCATTACTTAAAAATAACTCTAGTGTCAAAATTGACACAGTAATAGCCCTCTGTTTACTTCCTCTTACTTTAATATTTGCAGTTCATTTCTCATTTATGTACCAATCTTAATCTTAGGGAAGTTTTTTACCTTTAGCTTCCTTTGCATCACTGTGATCAGATCACTCCATTATTATGATTGAATTTCACCTCCCTCATGAAAATACTGGTTGATGCAATAAAATAATTTCTACCCCTTCTTTTGCACATGTAGGTCTCATAGACATTATGAGATGTAGGATCATCATTGTATTTTTCTAATTCCATCATTCCTGTAATCTCCTTTAGAAAGCATAGATGCCCTAATGGGACTCAGAATTATGATTCAGTAACTCAGATGTTACTTGCTGTATTTGCACAATGCCATTCTCCTGAACAGCTTTCTCCAGTTTTATCCAGAGATTTTTATTTTTATGGTAGATTCATGGCAAAATAAGTCAGGTCTTTAGACAAGTCTTGAAGACATTTCTTACCTTCCAGAGCATTGCCTGACACGCTGGAAACTTGACTGTGGTTTTCCTTTCCAGATGTGGGATGTTTTATTTGGCAGTACCAAAAGCAATACTTTCAGTGGTTTTAGCAAAAAAATTCACACTGATCTGTGTTATTTATTTATCCTATCAATAACTTCTCTAGTAGTCTTTGTGACATGTATGTCTTACCAGCATTCATTTTCTACTTTCTTTTATATTACTGACTAAAGTATGAAATAATATTTTGCCTAGAAGTGCATCACAGGATGATGAATTCCCATACATAACACTTGGAGATCTATCAGTAAGCCAGTTTTTTATTTAATTTAGAACACTATATTATGATTATCATTCTTTTCTGCTTGACAGTTTTCATACTTCTGCACATTGTCTACATCATTTTTTCCTTCTTTTGTGGCTGGACAAGCCTATAAATAACTTCGGTTTGAAAGCCATGAGTCTAAAAATAGAGTGGAATGAAGCTGAATAGTCTAGGACACAATGCACATTGTTATTTTGCTAAACAGGTGGGGAGGGGGAACTTAAATCTAACATGCATTTGAATGTTTTCTCAAAACTTCCTTATTTAAAAGGAAAAGCTCTAGGGCGTGTGAAATATCCAGATGTCCTATCTACTTAACACAAGTTTACAGTTTGTGTCTAGTAGCCACTATTTTTTAACAGAGTTTTCATAGTTATTTTACAGAAGGTACCTGTGAAGGAGGGAAGATCCAGCCTAATTCACAGGAGGATTTCTCTCTTGAGGCAGCATACCCAGACTAAAAGAGTTTTCCAGGCTCCTGTGCAAGGAGAGATGTGCACCTTCAGACCACTTTAGATAACCTAATTCAGATAACAACTTTAGAAAGGGATTGTGCTTTAAAGTCTCTCTGTAGAAGCCTAAATTATTAGTTGATATTAAACAATTAATTGTTGTAAAAATTGAGATGGATACAGATGTGGGCACTTAACCTTTGACAGGTGACTCTTGCTAGAGCCTTGCAAGTGACACATCCTCCTTCCACTGCTGCATAGAGAAAATCCATGGGTGCTCAGAGTCTTCTACAAGATCTTCACTAAACATATGCACAAGTAATACCTGCATTAGACATATTATTTTTATCAAGTATTGTTGTAATTTCAAATTCTATATGTCCTATTTTTCATTAAAATGTTACTAATTGCATCATTTTTGCAATTACTTATTTTGCAGGTTAGCCTTACACCAGTTTTGCCAAAGAGCAGTGACTTCTCTTTCACTGTCAATCAATTACCGGTCATGTTTGACTGATTTCTGAAGGATTTTTTTAAGTTCCTCAGTGCTGCAAGGTTTGCAAGTAAGTAAAAGAAATTCAATCTCCTCATTCTGACTTTTCTGGCACTCAAGGGTGCCAGCTCTGCTGATTTCAGAAAAATATTTAACTTCCACTGCGTAAGTTTATGGTCCTCCTTATCTTCTATCTCAATAGAAAGTATTTCCTTAATACTTTATCATAGGAATACATCATCATGCTTTTCTTCAGGAACAGATTAAAAAAAAATATTTGTTGTACACTTCCTTTCCTATGTTGGGATTACTACCCTTATCTCATGGCGCACTGATACAGTTGTTGAACTGTTGTTTGTTCCTGACACACTTAAGAAGTTCTTTTTCTGAAATTCTGATTGGTTTTCTGCTTTCCCAACAATGGTTATTAATAAGTATTAATATCAGCTTAAATGTCTTTTCATAACTTGTCCTGAAAAGTAGAATATTATGATTTGTGCATCTTAATGCACTTTTCCTTTCCTTTTGGCCATGGGTGCAACATATCAGAGCACTGGCTTTCTATTCAGAGTACTGAATCAGAAGTTTGTGAAGCTGTCTGTTTCCCTTAAAGCAGATTTTGCTGTTAAAACAAGCTGGAAGCACCATGAGTCATCAGGTCTGCATCTCAGTTTGCTCCTTTCAGTTCACCCCATCTGCTCACTTGTCAATCAAAACCACTTGTTATGAACAGATATGATGCCTGCAGAGATTAACAAATTGAGACCCCATGATGCAATCCTGAGACACAAGTGGAAGGATACAACATATGGAAGCCAGTTTCTGGTGAACCACAATATCTCTGCCTGCTCTGACCAGATGTTTGCAGGGCCCCAGATATGTCAAACTCCCCTTGGTGTACCACACTGTCAGACAGAAAAGTCAAAGCACTATGAGAAAGGCTCTTCTCATATGCCTGCAACCATGATGAAGCCAGATAAAGCCAAGAATACAGATCTTTACAGCCAATTTTCTTATTAAAATACAAAAGATTCTGACATTTTTTATATTCTGTAGGACTACATGAGAGTCTGGCTTCGGTATTACAAAGGCAAAAGAAATGTGCATGTATTCTATAAGATTAACTTGTAAATAACTTCTAACCCCCACCTAAAAAGTTGCTTGTCCTGCTTACTGCCATGTTAAAATCATGTGATGTTTTGGAAACTTTTCTAGGGAACCATAGTGAGAGCAAGGAAAACCAGCTTGACCTCTGCTGCCCAAGGTATGTCTCAGACCTTTCAGTGACCAACAGGCAGTTACAGGATTTTTATATCAGGTTGCCTATTCCACATTGTATGTGCCTGCTCTGCATATATGCCTGCTGACAGGGTCTTTAATTACATGATTTCATAACTTATTTTCCATTCAGTGGGTGAATCAGCAGTATAAATGGAGCAATATTTTCTTTTTCCTCTCAGCATTCATGGTGCAGTTTTAAGCCCCATTTACTGGGAATCATCCAAACCAGAAGATAGAGTCACTTATTATCTTATGAGTGTTTCTGTGGGCATGCCTGTGCCATACAGTGATGGGTGGTGATAAGACTCTCTGGAGACTGCTGCCTGAGCCAGCTCTTGAACCAGAAGCTGTGTTGCCACATCAGCAGGGTGCTGCAACTGAACTAATAACCTTCCTTGGAGCCATTTGGCATGGGCATTTTGACAACCTCATGGCTAGCTGGAATCATGGTGTAAATATGCCCAATGATACTGATCACCACAACACCGAGATTTAAACTGCACAGGAGCAAACCCCTTTCATGCCTGCATCAATCCACTTCACCATTTTTTGACTCAGTTTTAGAAACACTGGCTAATGCATTTCCTCCTTCCCACAAGTGAACCTAAAAGCACTTCTCTTCAGAAAACCGAAATTAATTTAGAAAGTCTAACTCACATCATTCTGAAGACCAAAGAGCAAGTTCAAAGCATTTTCAGAATTGATCAAGCAAATTTTCAAGACATAATGCTTTCACTGAAACAATTTTTTTTTTTCCCTGTGAGCTGGGTTTAGCTTTCAAAACTTTTCGTAATTTTATATTCTTTCTTAATGAAGTGGTAGTTCTGAGGACTGTGGAGATTGGTGCTAATTTGATTTATCACTACTCCATAACTTTTAAGGCAAATATATGAAGGCATCAATTGTTAGAGAGAGTATTTGTATTTTGGAATTTTTATTTACATGTCCAATAAAATGTGAAAGATAGACTGTGCCCATTCCACTACCGAAAACACATTCAAGCTTTTCTATAAGAGACACAAATTAGTCATGAGCCAGCAGGTTTGAGAAACACAAAGAGGTAAATTACAAAGCAATGTGCAGGGATTTAGCTGCATGACTCCTATTAACATCAATGGGATTTAACTGTGTGACTCCCTGTGCACCACTTTGCAAATTTCCCCTAAATTGACTAGCGTGGTAATTCCTAGACAGCATGCAGTGGGGAAGTGACTGCTTCTGTAAACACAAGGGACTGTTGATTCTCAAATGTCTCCATGCTGCACTCAACAAAGAACAAGCATTCAAAGAAACATTTTATTCCCTGCATCACAGGAGGACAGGAAATAAAGACACAAGCTCAGAACTCCATAGGGGACTCCAGTTCCAGAAATGTCATTTAGGGAAAACAAAACTCTCTTAATGATTCCTGATACTGTCAGATTCCTAACCTTCTGAGCCCAAAAAATATGATCCTTTAGTACCACGTAGGTACTGATGCACCAAAAGAGAGTATTTTTTTTAGTTCCTGTACTAAAATGACCTAAGAAAACATAGGATCATAGACTCATAAAATTATTTGGGTTGGAAGGGACCTTAAAGATCATAAAGTTCATTCCAATATTCTCTTCAATACTATTCCTACTGAAAAATTGATCACAGAGTTTTATTTGTTTTCTGCTGAAAAAGGTTTATTCATTTGCTTCCCTGTGTTCTCATAGATCTTCTCTTATTCTTACATTATTATGTAGCTAAAGGTTTCATTTTTAGGTACTTAAATCTAGCTCACCTTTTATTAGCTTTACATGTGAGCTGGAACAGACATATTCCTGGCCGAATAAAAGAGTGCAGGCCAGGTCTGCATTGTGCATTTCCCAAAGCAGAGCACACAATTTCAATAAAGGCAAGAAACACAGTATGTGGGACAGCAGAATATTAGCATGAAGGTGCTTTGTGATTTGAGGGGGATGGAGATAGTCAGTGGAAAATTTTGAAGAAATTTTTAAAGTTGGAAATGAAAATAATGTACTTTTCTTCTGAGATATTATTTTTAGATTTTCAGAACTTCCTGTAGTTTTGTGTCCCATAAAACCAAACCACTGCTCCTCAATAGGTATCAATCTGACAAAAGTCAATTTGGAGATAGTACTGCTTCCTGGAAAGGCAGTATAATGTTGTAAACCTGTTGTATAAATACAACAGCAAAGGAAAGTAAAAATATCAAAGCAAAGCTCTTCTGATTGCATTTTTCTTTCTGGCAAGTTATTGTTATATTGCTGTTTATATTATGCCAGTTTCCAAGAGCCTCAGTAAGAATCTGGCATATCTCTCGGGTGCAAAATTAAGACAGGTGAAGCCTAAAACCCTAAAAGAAGGGGCTAAAATCGTGTGATAAAACATACAGATGTAAAAAGCCACAGACACTCACACACACATAAGCCACATCCAACATTCATACATCATTACTACCTGTTGCATTCTACTGTACAATAAATTGATTTTGCATCAGAGAGCCCAAACTTTCCCTTATAATACATGTAGCAGTTCTTCAATATTCTCAGAGTTAAAATATGGAGTTCAGGTCTACAGGAATGAATGAAAAGAGTTGATAAAGGACAGTCCTATATGACATCAGCTTCCTTCCATACTCTTCATTCAGTCTTTTTTTTGACCCTGGGGGAAGATCAGCAGGTATCCATTTCCATCCTGTATTATCTAAGGATTCTCATTCTCATCTTCCCATTTGAGGAGTGAGTAATACTTCTGTATCACTTAGCTCCTCTACTAGCACTGAATCTCCTGAGCCCCTTTAAAGTGGATTCTCAGATTAAAATCAGCCATCCTCACAGTCTCTTCATTCAAAATGCCTTGAAAAGCACTGAGAGGGAACTGTATGTTGGATAATTATCCTGATAGCACAGTGAAAGGATACACACATCCCTTTCATGTCTGTGTCATTCTAAGGGGTTAGCAGTTCAGATCTGCTCACTCTGATCCAGAAACTAAAAGCAAACCTATCCCCAGCTTTCTGTTTTTCCAACATACTAAAAAAAAAATCAGTGTATTTTTAGTATAGCATCTGTGAGAAAAAAAAATCTAGAAACAAAAATAATTCACCCCCATTCAAAGCATTAGCCCTGTTAAAAGAATGCTCCTTTCTATCCAAGAATATTCCTTCCCCAGTGAAAATATTCAAGCTTTTGCTGGATTGATCAGTAAAACCCTCCACAGTCACTTCTGCTGGTGAACTGGTAGGGATGTGTGCATGTGTGCATACTCAGGCACTTCAGTCCTTTGAAATTCTGAACTTAATGGTGTTAGAATAAATATTGTGGATATTAAGACACTCTCAAGGTTTTCTGTTTCAGCAAGCCTGTCTACTGCCCTTCATCTGGCCCACAGTTTATAGCCAAATTCGTTGTTATCACCTTTTCACTTAGAGTCTCATTCCTGGCTTCATGAAGTTACAGAAGATATTCTGCTGTATTTCCTTATTCTTTCTGTCTTCATACAAAGAACGAATAGCATGAAAAACCTGAAAACCTGATTCTAGAAGGTTGAAAACCAAAAATATAAAGATCACCTTCTTAGTTGAGAGTAGTTTTTGAAATGTAGTCATTAGTTGCTGTACCTAAACCATTAGCTTGTTATATTGAAAGAGGGATTCTTCAGCCCCGCCATGATCTCTTGAGAACTTTGCCTCTGACTGCTGACCACTTGGGGCTGCAGAGTGTGTAGAAAACCCTATGAAAATTACATCAGTTGGAACATCTTGTGTTTAACTGTCTGCAACCAAGAGGACTCCTGAATTTCAGCTGCGTTCAGCTGTGCAACTGATGAACAAAGTCTATACTCATTTCAAATGTCCCCCCTCTCATTCCATGTGTAAGAAATACACCCAGCTAAACCTGGTCACAGAAGAATGTCACACACAAAAATCAGTCTACTGTACTATCAGACTGATGCTTTCTTTCTCGTGCTGGTTGCCCTGGAGTGAGGGACAGATAATGAATTCTTTCTCTCAACCTGATCAGCAGCAAATATGAGAGAAACAGGCTCCCTGCCAGTTTCTTCTTCTCTATTTCCTCTCTCCTTCCCCATTTTCTCCTTGCTGTCTACTGTCAAAAGGAATTGAGCAGTTCCCAAAAAACAACCCCAGCACTGTCCAGCAGGAACTGAAATCAAGCATGGGCAAGCTTGATTGTCCTGAGCTCCCAAGGACACACTGATTTGCAGCCCTGCTGCAGCAGAAGATGCTGGGGACCTTACCTGGATCAGCAGCAGACTGCCCACCCACTTGGCACTTGCCTTGAAACGTGGTGGTACAACAACCTTGAGACTCATAGAAATATAAACTGAGTGTGTCATTAACTGTTCAATGGCTGGGATTAGAATAAACTGAGATGCATTCTGAAACATCACTGTTCCTAAATCCCCAGGCCAAAGGCCTATTTCTCAGTCAAAGTCATTGGCACCTAGAAATTACAAATACTTTCTAAATGTAATTTGGAAAGCAGGACTGAATGTCTGCATCTAGCCAGAATGCATGTATCTTACATAAACCCATTCTTGAGCTCTTTATCTGTTAAATTTGCTGAATTCTCCACGATATACCTGGTTTCAAAAGTGAAGAGTTCAGTCAGTTATAAAACCAGGAAACTATTTTATTTTTCTCTAGTAAGGCTAACACAAAGTATTGTACAGCATGTGTGGCAATTGTTTTGAAAGATAGTGACTTGTTGGATAGAAATTCAAGTAAAATATTTAAAATTCACCAGTGGATAGATTTCAGATAAGAACAAGAATTAAGAAACAAGTGTTGCCGTTGTCAATAGATTCAAATCTTCCACCATGGTTCTACGAATCCTTTTGTTATAGCTGTGCTGATCCCTCGGCTAGGACTTAGAAAATCTCTTTCTTTTCTGTTCCTGGAGGCTTTCAGTAGCATAGTGAAAACTCCAAAACAAGGACTTCTGTATCTACTTTGTAAAAATGTATTTGGCAAGCATCTTTCAGTGGCAGGAAATAACTGTTAACTGATAGCAGATAATCAAAATGTCTAGTGTAGCAGATAATCAAAACGTCTAGTGTTCTGGTCACAGAAATTACTATGGTATTCATCAGGTAGGAGAAAAATAACTCATTTGTGTTAGTAACTCTGCCAAAAAGAGTTGATACTGTAAAGTCTGATGGAGCACACGCTGTATGCATAGCTTTTCTTTTCCTGGAAAGGTTACAATCAGATAAAATATATTCATTGGCTTTAAAGCTCACAGAAAGCTATCCAAGACATTCATTGTAAATCTATCATTCAGTGATGTCTGCTGTATTTTACTGACTCTTTGATTTTCATTTCTAAATACGGCTTCAGGTGGAGACATTTTGGCTGGCGTTACTGTGATAACATTAATAGGCTTCTTGCACCATTTTTGACTGCCTAACAAAATAATTTATTGCTTACCTTCAGGAAGTTACAACACAGAGAACAAACTTGTAGGTTACAATCCATTAAAGCTTTGTACAGGCGTTCTGATTTCTCAAAATCATGGGCTGAGTATCCAAAAAATAAAAAAAGACAACAACCTAGCTGCTTGAAACAAGTGAACTTTTATCATTTGAGTGAGGTTGAAATTTCCAGCACTGACATCACAGATCTCTCTTCATGTATTTCAATTCAAAAAATAACAAAAAATGCATGGTAGGACCTAAACCAGAAAGCAACTTGTCCAACTGACACCCATGGTAATAAAATGATAAATAATAGTGCTCTAAGCATGTTGACAGATACTTGTAATATTCAGTGCCCTGTATGCTACCTTCAGCAGAAAAATGGGTCAAAAGCTATGAGGCATATTGCATTGGTATCCAAGTGTTTATGTCCTGTGCTGTTGATGGAACTTTAGAGCTGCCTCCACTGCTTGGAGACAAGCTTTGACAGATGCAAGCCACAGCTGTACGCAGTAGTGCTGCTGCTGAGCTGGGAATTTTTTCTAACACAGATTCTGCCAGCTTCAAAAGAAACCAAGGTTCATTTATGGGGAAAGCAAGCCATCTGTGCTGTTTACCATATTGGGGCTGGTAAAGTTTCCTTCCATCAGCTGCCTCAGTACTCTACAAGTCACAAACCAGTCTCTAGAAAGACTAACTTCCTTGCCAGGGCTACATCTCCAAGATTTATAAGAGAACAGAGAACTGTCATATTTTGCCATTGTTAATTTATGGCTCTCCTGGGTATTTTGTAGCAATTCTTCCATCTCACATTTGCCTAATTTAGCACTCCTGACTTAAGCAAACGTTCAGTTCTACTCCCTGTAAAGTTATGCCTGAGAAAAGAGGCCTGAGTAGGTCCCAGAAGGGAAAAAGCACACAGTAATAAGGTAAACTCAACTATACATAGAAAGGCTACATTCCTTCCACACTAAATCAGCTGAAAACTACTGCAGTATATGCATTGTACTTGAGGGGATTTCATGTTTGAACTTGAAAAGTGGCCTGACAGTGGTCAGAAATATGTTTTGAGACATCAGCTTTATGAAGTAATAGAAATTATGTGAAATTATGGCTGGAACTGTACAGCAGATAAGAATGCCCTTGAACTTGGCTAGCTTCTGAAATAGTTATTCATTCAAAAAAACCTTATAAGGTTTTACTGCTCCTGAACTATTATAAAACATATAGTTTGAAAAGTCTTCAATTAGGGGGAAATTTGAATTAGGAAATTGGCTTTTGCATTTCAAGAAGTTTTATCTTCTAGTGGTGCTTCTAGTCTCCCATATGAATAAATCCTCAGCATATTTATATCTAAGAGAGAAGATCATCATAAAGTTTCCAAATTCGAAGTTCATTTTTTAGTCAACATTTTTCAAAGCACATTTTTACTAGGACACAATTTAAAAAAGAATTCAAAAGAAATCCTAGGAAAATTAATTGTATTTTAATTAACTTAGTTCTTCCTTTTCAAGACAGCTATACTGTAGATAAAAGTTATGGATTTATTTTCTAATTATAAGACTGAAGACAGAATTTTTGTCAATTCTGCAGATATATTGAAAAGTTTAAGTAAACAGAATTTCAGTGAAATAGTCACTGTTCATTTTACCCTTATATCTCAACAGGTTAATCAGACAAAAAAATAAAACCTCTGTCAAAAAAACCCATAAAAGTCACATTTCAAATCTAACAGTGTCCTTTGCAGGAAATGATTCCTTCCATAGTCTCTAACACCAGCATTTGGCACAGGCTGTAACATTGTGCAGTGGCTCACTTTAAACAATTTTGAATTAAAAGACAGCACTCTCAGGGATTACTTTTGGGCTCAGGTCAAAGCTGTCTGGTTCTATAATAATGACCAGAAGTTTACAAAGAGCTAGAAAATTATTTATCACAGGTTTTGTACCATTAACTCCATCTCAGGATATGAGCAAGATGGTAATAGCAAGGCAAAAGTTCGGTAAGATGGATCATGCAGAAGAAAAAGTCCTGGAGGAGGCAAATCAATATTTAAGCTAAATTTTAAATTTTGTTTCCATCTAAATCAAATCCTCTGAGCAAAAGACTCACCAGAACACTGATATAAAGTAGAAGCAAGTTTAGAACAAGCTCACAGCACATTCCAGTATTAGTGTTTTAGAGATTAAATGAGGAAAACCCTAAAGTCCCTCTTAAAAAATAACATATGGAGGGCATATATCCTGATTTCCACATAAACAGTCAGAGTTGGTTGCAGTGGTAAAAGTATGGGAAAAATATTTTGTTTGGATTTTACTGGGTTGTGAGTCTTTTTCCCAAATACAAATGGTAGGTGACTGCAGAACTGGCTAGCAGGTGAGAGATGTGGGCTTTTCCCACTCAACTCACTCAGTTTGTACTTTTATTTCCTGCTTTTCCAGTATGTTTACCACAAAGCCTTTTGCAGTGACCTTTTTATTCCTACCAAAACTTAGAAAAGTGACTGATTCAAGTTTTCTTCAAGACTTTATCTCTTTTCCTTGTCTTCCTTAATTTAAAATACATATTTATCATGAGACAAGTTAAAGAAGGTGCATCACAACTCATGCAGTAGGTTGGAGCTTCATGGCAAATGCTTTTTATCATAGCATTAAAGGCACTTGTTACAGGTTAAGGAAGTAATTTATGTCTCTGCTGGATCCCTACAGTAGACATCCCTCAAAAACTGGAAGGCAGACGACCACCAATCCAACTGTTTATGATAGACAGATCCTAACTGTTCCAGGAAAGAAGATAAAATGAGACACCTCATCCTTCAGAAACTGCTCCCAGGAAAAAAAAAAAAAAAGAAAAAAGAAAAAGGGTAAAAAAGGCTATTGTCTTCAGACAGGAACAAAGATTTGGCTCAAGATAGTCAAAATGCTGTCTATTACCCTTACAAGGAACAGTGATTGTTCAAAAACCACCTACATGTCTACAATCACTATCTACATAGTATCAAATGATGCAACATTAATTTTTTACGAGTTCTTTTCTCAGGAAACCAAGAAGTCTGACTCAGTAAATTGTTATTCAATTAAATCAGACAAAATCACAATCCATCTGTGTGAAAGGACAGCTGGCTACAATCTTCTCTATATCTTGCCCTTCCTTGCAATTTCCACCGTCACCCTTTTCATTCTTGTAAAAAAGCTGATGAGAATGAAGCCCCACCTAAATTCATATTTTGCATGCTTATCTTTTCTAAGGAACAGGTTTAAAGCAAACTTTCCACATCATCAAGGTTTCAATCCTGCCAACCTTTCTGAGGACAAACATTGCAACACGAGGGTAGAGACTGAGCTGCCTGCCTGGGGATGGGCAGAAATGTTAAGCTAACATATGACCTGCAGTGGTGAACAGGAATACATGGTTTAAAGATAGCTCAGTCAGTCAAGCACACAGACACTTGGGACTGCAGGATTTATTCAGTTGGGCTCAGAATCCAAAGGTCTTGTTCAAAAGTACCCAAATGTCAATCCACTAAGAACAGACCAATAAATAGCACCAGAAAGTTATCTCTGTGTGTGAGAAGACAAAATTGTAGAATTTTGTTGGCAGGAAGACAAGTTATTTTTTGAAACAGAAGTATTATGATTACCTGTCAAAACATACAAATCTTTCCTTTCTTATGGAATCTAACACCTTTCCAACCATACAGAAAGAGCCATTTATATAAGGCTTCCAGGATCTCTTGGAGATCCACAGTACCAGATATTGATCCACCTGTCCTCTGGCATTACAAAGCATCAGTTGCCTGAGTTTGTATCCCCTACTTTTTATCCCAAACCAGCAGTATTACTGTGGCTCCCTGTAAATGTCTTCTATCAACAGCAAGCAGGTGAGGACAGGAAGTATCCAAACAGCAAGATGGTAGAGAGAATATTTTTTTAGTGATTCTAATGTGCAAGTCTTGAGCACATGATAAACTTGTATCTCTTGTCTGTCATGACACACCCTATGTCCATTCTTAAAACAGAAAAACTAATGAAGTTTACATTAGGTCCCAGCATGTTATACTCAACTAAATCCTCTGACATATGCTAATTTTTGACTGTGCAGACTGTTTAGGCAGCAGCATCCTCATCTGATATATTAGAGTTAGTATAAACCTTAAAACCTTTGGTCTGGATCATGTTCTGAAGAAAGCTGTTCTCTTACAGTATTTAATGCTGTACACAATATAGGCTTTGTACTGACATATTTAGCAATGACAATTATGTTTCTTATTCCCCAAAATTCATTAAGCCAGCGCGTGGAACAATATCCTGTAGGCAGCAAAGTGCAGCAGAATCTTACTCATTTTAGTAGATAAGTGACCAAATAACTTCATTTTAAGTCTGCTCCAAAGCCATCTTGAAAGAGACTGATTTGCTGTGGTATGGCAGGTGGTAGTTTTTGCACTGATGTACGTGAGCCATTGGCATTTCTGGGTTCCTGTCTCTCACCAGAAGCTGCAGAAAACACTGCCAACCATGCTGTTAGCTGATATTTGTCAAGCAGCAGCCTGACCTTTTGTGCTTTATCACTCTCCCGGGGAGCATCCTGTGCCCTCACGCAAAGAAACACAGGAGAACCCAAAGGACACAAATAAGATATCCTTATTGACCATGGAAGAGCAGACATCACCTCACACAGTGATCTCCTCAGTTTGATCAGAGCTTCATGCACCACTTACAGATGCCTAAAGCCAGTGTGTCTCTGACCCTCACGCCTCTCCACAACTACTCAGCTGCTCACAGTTCTAGCCTGCAATGGTCAAGAGGACAACATGTGTTTGCCCACTTTCCCCAGCTTCAGTGTTTGCCTTTATTGATTATGATCAGCTGTAAAGCCTGTGAATTCTGGGTGCTCCAGGGGTTTTCTTGACAGCTAACTAAGCCTGAGGCAAATACAGACTCATGCAGCACCAAACAATCCTACCTGGGTTTCTTCCTTCTCCCCCTTCACCAAGCACTGCATTTAACGGTAATTGTTTATGATAAGGAGATTGTAATTAGGAACATGCACTAGCATAAGTGTCCACTATTTCATATGCCAAGCATGTGCCACCAGCACAGTCAAAATACCTCCAAGGACTCCTTTAAATTTTTATTATTTTCTTACAGTAGATGAGGAATCCCTCCCCCACTATGCACACGTACATTTATGCAGCTGAATTCCACTTCCCCGTGACAGCTGATTCAAATACAGACCAAGTTACTAACACTGCACAAACAAAGTTGTTGGTTCTTTCCCAGTAAATAGGAGACAAATGTCACAGAAACCAGTACAGTGAGCTTTTAAAATGGCAGCCAAGCAGAGAAATTTAGGGCTAAGCATATGGACAGACAGCTGGCCAATACCTCATTTCTAGTCTAGTGTTCATCGAAGAGTGAGAGACAGTGTGCTGATCTTTTTTTGCAATTCCTGCTTGTGCTGCATAGGTTACTAAAGGATTTCAGAATATATATATACTATAAGACAATAAGGAAAAGGTAAGTATATGATTGAGCTCCCTTGCAAGCACACACAATTCCACAGAGATGCAGAGACAACACTCCTGCGAGAAGTGGAGTTTCAGGTTTGTAAAAGGTGGAAGTGGGAATAGTAATTTGAGTCTTATGTTAACACTTTTTCTTTAAAAGTTGCTTATTCATTCAAACTATCAACATGTTGACTCATTTCTGTTTGGCTAGAGGTAATAGCTGCACTCTCCCATGCATTTAAGTTTCAGCCAAATTAGAGTACAAGTCAGGATTCTTCGCCCCTGGCTGACAGTCTTACAGAGCTGTCAAGACAGCAGAAGGCTTTCTCCAGGTAAATAAGATCTGCATTGCCATGGCACAGTTCTTGCTAAATCCTTTTATCTGATGCTGCCATCAGTGAGACCCACCAAGGAAGAAATACATGCCATGCCCACAATTATGCATACTCTGTTAATGGAGTTTCCGTGCAAAATAAAAAGCTTCTGGGGGAAAAAAATATCTTTATGCAACTGACAGAATTAATGCCTCAGTCTTTTGGATTTCACTGCAAATATAAAGAATAAAACCACTCCAGTTATATATTTTATAGGATTTAGAGAAGAAAAAGGCCTTTTTGTGAACTACAGACACTTGTACACGCACTTCTTGCAGTTTAGATTTATCTGAAAGATGGCTATTCATCTTGATTAAATAGAGATGCAATCATCATTTGGAAGATGGATTTCACAACAAATTATCAGGCAGTTAAGACCATAAAGTTTTATCATTCTACCTAACTGAATACAGCTCGGTAAATAGGTTGTCTAAGAACCTCAAAGGCACACTATGTATTTCTGAGCCTTAAACCATCAACCTACTCCATGTCACATAGAGCAGCCTAATCAAGAGTATAGAAATTCAAAGAAGCCCTTTAAGATCAAGAGGCTTGTTATATTTCAAGTCCACAGCATACAAAGGAAGACCCCAGTAAGGTTTCTGGGCCTTAGTGCACAGTCTTCATGGCAATGTCTGAAATAGCTGGTGAGCACACTTCTATACATCATCAACTTCCCAACTCTTTAACAACTCTACCCATTCAGCCCTTACAGCTTTTTTTTTTCATCTGGTCAGTCAATTCAGGCTTACCTTCATTAGGAAAAAAAAAAAAAAGTTATTCTTAACTGTTATGAGAAGTAATATCTAAGACAAGATTAACTGCATTATGTAATGGAAGTAACCCTAATGTTTAGGTTGCTCTTCAATTATGAAAGATTATGGCCTTTTCTTGAGACACCTTTGCAATAGAAGCCTTTCCTGCAGACCTTAGAAATCCAGCAGAGAAAGCCCTTGAGCTAAAAGAGTGATTTCCCCTTGTCTTATGAAATTCCATTAAATTTTAGCTGCAATCTCAACTGTTAAAAAAAAATTTAAAATCATATTTCCTTTCTTTCCCTTACACTCCCCAGAATAAGAACAGCTGCACTAAGTCAGACTAAAGGTTCATCTAGCTCAGTTCCCTGTCTCTCTGACAGTGGCCAGTAGCAGATGTTTAGGGAGAACATGTGAAATATAGGGCAGACACACCACATTCCCTAATAAACCTCCCAGCTTCTGTCAGCAGTTTAGGGATTTCTTGGGTCCAGCTTAAGCCCACCATACTGCATATATAATTAGATGTTATATTCCCCATGTGCACTACTTTGCATCTATCAACATGAATTTTGTCTGTCCAGCCATTCAGTATTGTCAGATAATCCTGCAGATCTTAAGACTCCATTTCTTTTTTTCAAAAAAATTTTGTATCCTTGTCAGTCCTTTTCAAGTCATACTTTATCCCTTTCCCCACACTCTTTGATAATATCTTAAGTGGCAAAAGCTCTGGAACAAGTTTCTGTGGTATTCAAGAGCTAATCCTGTCCCATTCTGAAAAATTGTCATCTTTGCTTATTAACTTTCTTCATAATTTTCCTCCCATAATAGCTTTATTTCATTTAGAAGTTTCAGTAAAGACTGCTGAAAAAGTTGGGATTTTTAATCTTTGTACACAATATCAACCAGGGTAACCTTATTCACATGATCCTTTACTGCTTCAAAGAACTCAAATGGATTTATGGGGAGATACTTAATTTTTCAAAAGCTGTGATGAATTGGTGTGCATACTCATTCTCAATGTTATTATTGTTTACACTAGATTTCCTAGTACAAAATCCAAACAATTACTCAAAAATCTCTGAAATTAATTTTAGACATTGGGGCCATATTTCATTCTTTATGTGAGGTCCTTTTGAGGTTATATGTAAACAACTCTGACAGTTTGCTACCACTCTTTTCACTATGTAACAGTGTTCCATAAAGAAATATCTCCTGCTAATACATGATTTTCAGTCATTTTCTCCAAGCCATCCTGCATACAAAGTCTCCCTTGCATGTGATTAATCTCCTGTCCTCCTCTAGCCCACACTGAGCGAGTGAGGTCCTGGGCTGCCCACTTGCCTCCACCTGAGGATTTCTCAAAGCAGAACAAAGCAGTGACTAGATTGTGCCCTGTGAACTTCTATGATCTACTGCACTCCAAAGTTACCACTGGGGACCAATTTAGGAGCACTAAACTCTGAAGGGTATTAAAAAGCTGTTTAATGTCATTCTGAAATACACACTCTGTGATTTTAAAGTCAATTGCAAATTAAACACAACTTTTTCAAATTCTGTCTAATTAGGGGATCAAAAACCAGAGATGTCAGTTCTCTAAGCTGCAAATAATGTTCCTAAGCCAGCAGCTGCTATTTATACCCTTTTCACATTGCAAAAAAGGTTCGAGCCATTTGATTCAAGAAATACCTGCAGAAGTATTCTGTGTCTGGAAGCAGCTGGAGGGTAAAAGAATCTTTGGTTTGAGCATGGCTGACCTGTTTAATTCTGCTGCCTGAACCAGTCTGTAAAGTACTACCAATTCATGCTTTTTCACTGATACAGCCTCTGGACACTCTTAATAAGGCATATGCCAAACAAAAGGACTCCCTTTGGCATTTCTTGCAGAGGACACAAGACTTGAGTGTAAGAAATAAAGGGGATATTTTATTCAGACTAGTGATCAGAGGCACTACTACACTTCTCCTTGCTGCTTTCATTTCTAGACCAAACAAAGACTGCACCGTACTAGTGAGCTGGTGCTTGCTCTTCACTTTAATGCCTTAGCTTTTCAAAACTGCATTCATGCACATGGATGACCCCTCAATCAGCATAGAAAAATAAATTATTATTTAGAACCTCATGTCAGCGAATCCCATTAAAATTCTTACTCTATGATTTAATATTTTTCAGCTTACTATATACTCTGGTGTTGAAAAGAGTGCTTGTAGGCAGAAATTGTCTAGGCAAAGCTGGTTGTTTCAAAAAGTCAACAGAGACATGAAGCAGCTGAAACTCTTGATTTAAGGAGCATATGATTATTTTTGGCAACTAAATAATAAATGAAGCTTTTAGGCAGAAATAGGGGCAGCTATGACAGGCTTTAAATTAAGAGAAACACCCATATGTGCTACATCTCACATGTACAACACATTGTATTACCATGAGAAATCCACTAAAATAAATAACTATTGAATCTATGAAATCTGAAAGTTCAAAATAGGAATCAGGCACCTATTTATTTATTAGACTGTCAGCAAGGTGGATAACAGACTACTTCAGCACCTTCAGTCTGCAAGCCTACTGAAAACTACATCAGTCCTTGCAACATTAAGCTCTGAGTACACAGTTTGCAGCTAAGTCCTGGGTTTTGCTCAGCTAACACGTCTAACCCAGATCCTCAGTCTTTGATCACACCTATCACATCCAGACTTTGTACAGTAAACACAGAGGTAGTTATGAATTTTTATTCCACACCAGTGTTATTAGGGCATTCAGTGGAAAACTGTAATGTCAATCTGGTCCTTGTTTTAAATCAGATAAAACTTCAAAAACCTCTGTCCCTTTAGAGGTAGAGGATGGTGGCGATGCTTAGACATGGATGGGAAAGAGAAGAGCCTCTATTTTGTTGTTGAGGACTCCTTAAATTCACCAGAGAGATGGGGATAGATAAAATTGCATTTTGACAAGGAGATCACGAAAATCTCCACAGAATCTGAAAGACAGGTAGGTAATTAGCACATTGTGAAAAATTACTATTACTGTTAGCAATATCATTTGGGTGTTTCATTTCACTATCTTTACTTGGCTTAGAAAAAAAACCTAAATTGCCTAATTCTACATCCATGACCTCTGAGATGGACACATAGCACAATGAATTTTTCCAGTCTAACCTTAGCTGCATGGAAAAAAAAAAATATAGATGGGACAGCAAATACTGAATGATTTCTGAACCTGGTCTGAGTGAGGAATAAAAATAACCTTTTGCAGCTAAAATTTAAAACTTTTTTTTTAAGTTAGTTGCTGAGGTTCCTAAACTTTTATCAGGATTATAAATGCCCCTGAGTCTACAGTACAAAAATGTCAGAATGTTCTTACTCTAAATTATGATCTGCTCTGAAATTGTTATGTTTATATATTATAAGCTGCATCTGTCAAAATAATGGGTTGCTGAAAGTTTTGACAGAAGTTTTGCAGGCATTTATGGTATGGTTCACTGTGCTTAACTATTTGAGAAACAGATTCAGCAATAAAAAATCAGAGAGCAGTCCATGAGCAGTTAGTC
>JAYDZK010000113.1:13168167-13274644 GCA_034509185.1 Euphonia xanthogaster
CTCTTCCGATCTACTAGCAGCACGAAAACACTATAGGCATTGTTGATGTATATCACAATTTACCCTTGCATTTTTATTATTATGTTGATGTGTCTTATTGATTAAATATTTCATATGCCTTCAAATTTTTCTTTAGCTCTTTTAAAAGGTAAGGTATACATGTGGACTTCTAGCAGACACTTATTTTTCTTAAATGCAGAATATACTTGCTGTATTTAAAGATCTCATGATACCTTTCATGTGTACTGACAGCTTCATTAAGTTGTATAGAAATACTATGATATGGATGTGTTTGTTACTGGGGGTGGTCTCACAGGTGTTTTAAAATATGCCATCCAAATATCCTCTAAAATATGGCAAAACTTTGATATCATAATAACATTATAAACTGAGATAGCCCAACTACACATTGACATTCCTCTTTGGGAAGTATATGAGATCCAGTTATAGACGCTCAGCCTTCCTTTTCTGAGTATATTTCAATTTAAGTGTAAACACAGAATTAAAAATTATGTAAAAGAAATAGGAAAAATTACTGAAATTTCTCAGCCTTGAAGTGTGAAGTTTTAGAGATGTTAGATTTCATACTGTTTTTTATCCAAGATATTTTTTTGTCTTTAGAATTGTCAACATATGGCTAAATACATGTGAAAAGCATTTGCAAGGCCTTCATGTTAAAAAAAAATCTGGTTAACCTCTATTTTGCATAAAAATAACTGGTGAAAAACTCTGTCTCCCAATGTATCAATCAAATAGTACTGATTTGCCTGGAAATTTCATGTATGCTCTGAAATTTAGAAAAAAATATCAAGAATGAAAACTGGTGCTCTGCAGATCCAGGTACCCCAAGAAAATGCTACAAATCCAAAGAATGCTCCTGCATGCTACATTTTCAACACTAATATCTCATTTAGCAGTCAAATGTGAAAAAAAGCACATGTAGCTGGGAAACTTCCTAACAACAGTACAGGGGGATGGGAAAGAGAACACATGTTTTAAGTGGGGCCAGTATTCATTTGTGCTCAAAATTAAAAGCTATACTCATGAAAATTAATGTTTATCACTAACTAAATAAACTTTCCAAGAGGTAAGCCCTTCCTCATCTGTAAAAAATTAGCCATAAATATTCATACTAAGCCATAATAGTCATTACTAAGTTTTAGAATTATCTGTTGTAAAAAATAATTTTACCTCAATCTTTTATTGTCTATTTCTTGGTAGGAACTTGTGCTATTCCCTGGGTTTGGTGAAGATGTCCTTGGACTCTCCAACTCAGAAATACCACTGCTGACAGGAGTTTACTGTTGCTGCTTCTGCAAAGAGTGGCAGCTAGGATGGAAAAAGAGCTCCTGGGTCCTGAGCCCACGGCTGTTCACAAGTTCTCCCTCCACAACTTGCAGTGGGCTGAGAAAAGATTAAACTGCAAAGTCACCCACACTGTTGGGAACAAGGAGCAGAAGTTCAGATTTCTTCTTTCCCGAGGAAGTGATGGCCTGAGTGACTGAGACCTTAGTAGTCATTGCACACAAACCTCAGTGCAATGCAGGGATGTAGGGTCCCTGGAAATTCCTTAAAACAGAGGGATCAAATTGGAGATTGGAAAAGTGACAAGTGCCAGGCCATTCCTAACAGATTCAGCTATATAAGTGTTTTAGCTTCCCAGATTTTCTCAGCTAAAACCACAATCAAAACAGAAATGAAAATGCATAGTTACCAAGATGACAGTTATTTAGACTCCAAACCTGACTTCATTTGAATTAAAAATTATCTCTGATAAATAAAAAGTCCTAACAATTTTTCAACAGTTTAGTTTTAAAAAAATAACAACATTCAAAAACTAATACGTTCTTTTAATCTGGTTTTCTATTTGACAACATTTGTGTTTCCTTAATTATGCAATACATTGCAGACTCTTGGATTGTCCCAAGAGGTTATAATATACCATCTCTTAGAACAAACACTCTAATTGGGTACATAATTCTGGCTTTTACAGAGTGTCTAATCAGCTCCTAAGGCAGATGAATTCAGGTTTGTATACCACATGTTTAAGCAAAAATATGAATGTTTTAGTGAAGTGTATTTATAAAGGCCATCCTTGGCCTCAGGGGTTAACTTCCTTATGCAATATCTCCTGCTTTGAAATACCCTCTGCCAGAGCCTCCCTTTCTGCCAAGCACAGGGACAGTTTCAGACCAAAAAAAAGGCTCAATTGGCCACTGCGAGCACCCCACTTCTAAATATGCAGGATTTTTTTCATTAAGAGATTAAAGTGCAGGTAGATTATAAATTTTTATATTTAAATAGACTCACAGACTAATGTCAATGCTGTCTCCAAACCCTTCTGCAGCTTGTGCCTTTCTCACTAAGATCAGTGCAAGTCCCCACAAAACCTATGTGTATCAATAAGTTCTGGCTGGATCCAAACTTCAGCAAAGCAAAGCTTTCTTGAAGCCTACAGGATTAACAAATATTATAAAAATAAACTGTAGAAAATGAAATGCACAGTGTACAGATCCAGTGAGTGTTCCAAGAGATCACTCCCAGGTGTAGAGGGTGGACAGACCCAGACCAGCTTCTTGTGATGTGATAGAAATGTTCCAGCATTCACATTTTGCACACATTCCAGCATTCACATTATGCAAGTATTCCATAGTGAGAGTTATGTTCTCTGAAGCATGAATATAAAATAAAGAAGCTTTCAGTGGAAAATATGTGTGCTTTCATCAGTATTTTTCATTTAAATGTTCTTGCATGCTAATCAGAGCAATCATTTAGAACACAAACTCACACTTCTCTGGCGTCCCAGTTCATTAACTGCTGCACATAAAGGGCTATGGATTCCAGAAGAAGCAGCAGTCCAGAAATTGTTCCACATGGGGAAAAACTCTGATCTTCTGTTTGGCTTCCAGAGAAATCAAGGGAGTCTTATAACGATGGGGATCTGAAAATTTGTGGGTGATAAAGTCTGAAAGAAAGACCACTGTTTAGGTTAGCAGATAACTCCAGACTTAGCCAGCCAGCCATCCAGCCAGCCCCACTAGGAAGCAGCTTCACATCAAATGAAGAGCAATTGATCTCACAAACACAAAGGGAATGAACTTAGTCTAGGAGCCATCCAAAGCAATACACAAATGCATTCTTGAGAGACAACAGCAGTATCTCATGGACATAAACACAATACACTCTGCCAGAAGTATCTCAGGATAGGAAGAGACATTTGCAAGAGTCCAGACAGCATTTATGAAGTTTTAAAATGTAAAAGCCATAAATTCTTTTGTAACATCACAATTCCCTTATTTTTTGTCAAGTAAGTCAATATTATCTGTGGCAAAATTGCTAGAAAATCATATTATCTCATTCAACATCTGTTGGATTTTCACACAATAAATTCATCTCAGTCCATAAATTTTTCAAATAACTGGATAAGGCACACTCAGTTTTCTCTAGCACATCAGTAGTGCCTAGAAGAGGGCAAATATATTTTTTGGACCTTTTAGAAATTTAATGTATATCATGCTGCCTTCTTAATTCTGTGAAGAGGATTAAGAAAAAAGAAGATTCTCCAGAAATGCCCAGAGATACAAGGCAGTCTGGCAGCCTTACTCACAGGCTACCAATGGAGTAAAAGGACTACTTAACGCAAGTACAGTTTGTAGGTTCCAAATTTACAAAGCTGATGAAATATTAATCCTTTTATTTGCATTTTCTGAAATGTAAAAGCAATGAATAGTAGAAAAAAATATTTCAAGAACATTTTTGTTTGTTTGTTTCACATTATTAAATAACACCAGATGTGAATTCCCTATATTTTGTTTTTAAGACTGTGGACTCCTAGGCTCATATGAGCTATGACTTCTGGCTAAGCTTGATTAACTTCCCAATTTCTACTATGCTCACTCTTGCTGTCATATTGAAACCCAATTTTCAAGGGGATGCCAAGTCCTTGATGAAAACAGTCTTTTATTATATCCTAAACAATGGATTAGAATTAGATTGGGCTCATATGGGAATAATCAATCACGGCTAACATTTAGGCCATTCAGCACATTTAATATGCACTTACACATACAACGTATAAAAAGATATATACTATTAAAAAGATTGTTTTGACACAAGTGAAGAAAATACAGATTCAAAGTATTCTAGGTCGTTTGGACACATCTTTCTTCCATCAATCTTAATGGAAGAGATGGACCAGGTTCATGCTTGGTTTGAAGTGATACAATTTCACAGAAGTTAGTTGGACAATATTGATTTACTTTTGCTAAGAATAAGGGTGTATTCTCCCAAAAGAGAATCAGTTTGTGAAACAAAATGATACTGCGCCAGTAAAATTCAAAAGTATTCTCATTTGGCAAAGATACACTGATTAAAACCCCTGAGCTCCATCTTTTCTTTCAAATGTTTCATTCTTACTGATTTTAACATATATGAACACAAAAGACTTAAGTCCCTTTAAATATTAAAAAGTTTCATAAATAAGGGCTCCTAGATAAGCAATTTGCTGGTTAGCCTCTTAAAAGATTTCTGAGAATACTGGTGTCCTCAGAAAATATTACTGGACTTCCTCAGAAATGTGTTCATTTTGGTAGTTCTTTGTTTCAGCAAAACATCCAAGCAAATACAGTTCAGTTATTTTGAACCACTGTAAGAATGCTAAATGAGTTTTTATTTACCTTCTATTTAATACATTATAAAATACTCTACAGCAGAAAAGAAAGACAAGACCAAAAAAAGTCCTTTTTAACTAAGATAATTTTTAATGCATTTTTCCATATACATGAATGTACTGCAGCATAAGATATTTCTTAAGATACATAGTACTTAACAGGATTAGTTGGAATTGATTTCAAATTATTTCACCTTTAAAGGTTTAGATTGACTAACTACCTAGATAATGCATTTTACTGTACTACACAAACATAATACAAAAGTATTAATTCATGTAAGATGAGATGATGCAAGCTATCAACAAGTCTGTGTTCTTTTTATTTTCTGTAATTTTTTTTCTTCAGAGAAGATGATTTTAACTACAAGCAAACCTATGGTGAATCCAATCTAAATGGTAATATAATAATCTACTTTTGTCACCTTCCTTAAATAACATGCTTTTTAAAAATGTCTATTAGAAACTTTAAAAAACTTGGACTTTCTTGTCAGGAGAGTTTCTCAAATTGCATGATTTGTCAAGGGTGAATTACAGAGATACAAGCCAATAACATTTTTATAAGTCCTTCTTCACCATATCAGAAACACAATGAGAAAGTTTCTTAGTAAAAGAGAAAAAATACTTTCTCTCTGTTAGATCTGGATTGTGGGAGATGCTGAATTAATCCTTAATGATGTCATGTAGGCACAGTTCAATAAGAAGAACCACAAATACCTGTATATTAAAAATAGAGTACAATTTAAAAACAGGAAAAAAAACTCCATTTCTCTGGAAAACCAACTATCAGTTCCTCATTACCACCCTCTGCTCTCTGATTCTTGGCTTTGACTTTCAGACTCCCACCCAATCAGGACTATTTCAAATCCAGTATTGGCTTTTAGTTTCACTCAGGAACAATAGCCTTTCCAGTGTGTTTTTGAAGTTATCTTGAGCACCACTGAGTGTAGCTTTGCCAGACCTTTGTAGAGCTCAATTTTTTGCTTTTACACTTGTGAACTTGCCATTGGATTAATATATAAAGTGTCCCTGGTCATGTTATAGTTATAAGTCCATGATACTAATCTACACATATGTTAATACATTAAGGACATGCTATACCTCTTTTTTAACCTGCTGCAAGATTAAATTACTGCTCTGGAATACCTTGGATATTTTTTCCTGCCTATGAAGATTAACTCAGAAAAATACACCAAAGTTTTCAATGTCTTCCTACAATGACATTGTGGTGGTTCATTTTAAGTGCTAATGGCAGTGTGGTGTTGCTGTTTTCAAAAAAATTTTGCATGGCAATACAGAACTATAGAACAAATAATTTAAAAAAAAATCTTGAAAGGCCATCTGGTCTAATTCCTGATGAAAATAGGGCCCACTGTAAATGCCTTCTACAGAACTGAGTCCTAAGAACAGCTTGCTGTTCCTATTTAGCTAGAACTAATTCTTACAAAATTATACAGGCCCTGGACACTGGTGATTTATTAGACAATTGACCTGTTCAGAAAGGATTCTTGCGATCATGATGGGTTCAGCATCAGTAAAAGGACTTAAGAATAGCTGAAGTGGTTGCCACCATGTTCCACATTTCAGTCTGAATAAGTGGTCACTCTCATGTATTTGATGTTTTGTGGACTGTAAAAATCTATGGACATCTGAGTGCTGATGTGTTACAGGTTTCAAAAATTTTTAATGTGGGGAGCTGTTGATTTTCTGGGTTTTTTTAACAAATTTTTTTGTCATGCTTCCAGAAACAGTGGAAGGCTAATCTTTCTGGAATATTGTGTGTGATTATAGTCAGTAAAGGCTGAAATGTTTACCAAATAAAAGTATAAATATAAAGCTGTTTGTAGACTAATCTGGAGACAAGAAGAATTGTTTAAATGGTTTGTGCTGCTAGCTTGGTATTTTTTATATTTAAATAAAAAATCACAGCACAGTTGTGACTTTTCATCTCTTTAATGAAGTGGAAAATATCACATGTTTTAGCAAAGAGACTTTTTTAACTTACAAATCTATGCAAGTAAGATATTCTGCCTCCTAATAACAAGATGAAAAGCTTTTTAATTTGTAAAATAGGAAGAGGAAAGTAAAAAACAATGCAAAACAAAACCAAAACTGCATGGTTCCTCAAAAAGCATTCAGTTTATAGCTGCAATCCTTTTATTTTCCCTTTCCCTCCTACACCAGAGCTGTGTGTTGTGGACATATGCAGTGATTGACTTCTGCAATGGCCAGAGCCACTTCTCTCCTGAGATGACCTTTATTTTCCTCTGCATTTTAAAGACCCCTCTGGAGAAAAGGGCATTGAGAGGTGATGAATTTGGTATGGAAAAGATATCATAGAGCAAAGTTGCAATATTAGGATACTGCTAGAACACTCATTAATGTCATCTCATTATAACTGCTTAAGATATTCCATGTGCACCCAACCTTGCAACCATTTCCTGGACTATTTGCTCTTAACACCTTGCTCCTTGTGTGTACCTCCAGCACTCCCACTTTTTGTCTCATCAGCTGTGAACTCCTCACCTTTTCCTTCAACAGCCCACTCCTGCTAGCTCACAAGGACTAGCAAATTGTTTCCCACATCTTAATTTCACATGCATTTTCATATTTCAATGCCTGACAATGTCTAGGCAGCCAGTGGCCTGAGATCACAGCCACACATGCAGTTCTGCCTTGTCTTGCAGTTTCTTTGTGCTTCCCCTGGTTGCAATGGACCCAGCAGTTGTGTCTGTCTCATCCTTAAAATTTGTGAGTTGTATAATGAAGGAGTTCCTTCCTTCTGAGGTTTTTCAGACCATGTAGCTCAGCTTGGTCAGTGAACATGGCTAGTGCAAGAGCAACATACACTCAAGGGGGAATAGAAAAATATTTGTTCACAAGAAACTATCAAAAGTAATACATTTTGCTACCCTTTTTGATAAAAATAATGAAAATTTTTGAGACAATAAGACACAGTTTGAATAGTTGCTAACAATTCAAAAATTGACAGGGCTGTCTTTTAAATGCTAACTTGCCCTGAATCAAAAAAATACTGCTTTTTATCAAAACTGTGATAAAGCTATCCAATTTACAGCATTGTCTAGCTTTTAATGGATTTATGTATGGAAATGCTCAAAAAAATGAAATATATTTGCAGAAGTATTGTCTAAAAAGCCTTCAGTAAAACATTATGTCATGTATGGGAATGTGTGGTATACTCTGGTACTCAGTGATTGCTTCCCATTTAAATGACACTTGCTGAATTCTGAGGGACTTCCATTTGATGTATAACATTTCTTTTCTAGTCCTTAAATACATGCACATTCACACACAAAAACACATTGAGCAAGACAGATGTATTGACACTTGTTAACAGGTCAAACTAAAACATTTTCAAGGACACAGTGTTCTCTTTGACCTGCTAACACTTAAGCAAGCTGCAACAGCCCTATATAATTCAGATTGTAATATGCTTTACTTAACCTTTGTTAACTAACACATGAGGAACAGCTTTTCCTTTTAGTGAGGACAAAGCATGGTATTTCAAAAGGGCTTATGTGAGTTGAGAGTATGGCTCTGTACACAGTTAAATCCTACATTTGACTACTGAACCCATTCTTTCCCCTTCCCACCCAAATCCACATGGAAACTACAGAATAGGAAAAGAAAAATGTAGATTTGAAAATACTTTGATTTTTTTTCCATACCAAAATCAAAAAATACCTTCATTATTTTCCATCTGTACATGATGTTCCCTTGTAGACAGCATGAAACATCTAAAGGTGCTTGTCAGGAACAATCCAAGGAAATGAAGGATTAGGTTCAGGAGTATGCTGCAAAATAAGACACACTGGTTTATCCTCTAACTTAGTCACTGGTGCACATCCTATAAGCTCCAAACTACAGTTCTTGCTTTTACTTCTGGGATTTGAGATCAAGCTTTTTGACAGTCCTCAGCAGAGCATGCCCTCACGAGAGTACTCCAGGCTAGTTCTCAGTCGTTGGAGACCCAGGTAAACAAACTCATCTCTGCTGGAGTTTCTGAAGTGCTGAGTTACTGGAGGGTAACTCCTCTCCTGATTCCTTTTCAGGGATAATTAAAGCACACTACAAACTTTTTAGCAGCTTCTGCTTCAGGGATTGTAGGAGCTCTATCCCACAAGAACAGTGTCATCTGTTTGAAGGAAAATACTTTGTGCAGACACACTCTTTGCCTAGCTCAGATCCCCCATCTGGATTCAGTAGCCCAGCCACCACATTTTTAACTTCTTCTAAGCCTTTTGAGCCTCCTAAGCCTTTTCACTGTGGTCTGTGATTACACTTGACCTTTGTATAGGAAGCACAGAGCAAGTGAATGAAGGGGTCCTGCCAGACACAGGCTGTCCTTAACAAAAATCTGCTGTCTCAGTGAACAGGCTGACTCCCTGCAGGTCAAAAGTATTGTTGTGGTGAGTCTAGCAAATTTTGGGGAACATCAGAGATTAAAAAGCTGCTGTCACTGAGCCCTGGTTCCCCTTGTCTGTAGAGTTATCTGGGGAATGTTCTTCCATCCTCTCCCTGCAGTCACCCACTACATAGTGTGAAAGTGTGATTCTTAATAAAATTCCACCGTCTCAAGTTTCCAAAAAGCTCCCTTTTGACATGTGAAGGTAAATGTTTCCCCTCTTGCACTGTATCCAAATGCCTATATGCAGAAAAATTGTCTCCACAGGGTATAATTTTGAAAGGTAAAATGAAGATTGGAGAGGTCAAATGATCTCACTTGAATGTTTTAATGCCAGTAATCTACTTGAAGAAATTTACAAGAAACAAAATCCCAATTTTCTTTTTAATTTTGTACACAGATAATTGCAGGATTGTCAGTCCTGAATAGCCCATAGCTCGAGGCAAGAGGAATATTGAAGATACAGCTGTCTTGGATCACACCTTGGATCTTCAGATCTAGTCTTGGAACATTCTGGGACCTCATACAAGTTTGCTGACTGGAACAATGATTTTAGAGGTGACTGATACTACAACCTAGACTAAGGTAAAAGTAATCCAGCCTTGTAGGCAAATTTAATTTTCCACTGTCAGTACAATGGATTCTGCCAGGGAGGACCTCAGAGAAGCAGTGAGATTTCTGTCGTAAGCCTCTGAAGAGAACCACTGGGATTTTAGGAGGTAGATGGGAAGGAAGTGTCTAGGAGGAGATCCTGCAGTTTATAGGGTCTCAGGAAGCCTCTCTCAGCCTTTCTCTTTTCCCACTTCTCATTGCTTCCCTATCATTTTCTGTCTATATACAGTCAAACCACTGAAAAGATAATAGAAAATCATTCCAGTGTGGATCCGAATTGTGAAATAATATGAAAAAACACCATCTTCTGTTTCTTTTCTTTTCCACCATTAATCCCCAGGAGAGACACAGAACAATCTGACTTAGTGATGCAACCTGTCACTGGCTTGAAAGCAGGCAAAGCAAAGAAAGAGATGGAGTAAGAATTGCAAAAAACTGAAAGAGTTCTCAAGACCCTCCCTGGGAGGCCCTGGAAGATGTTAACATAAAGTCTCCTAGTGGCTAGGAGCAGTTCTGGAGGCACATGAGCAAGAATAAAATTTTAGAGTAACAAAAGCTGAAAGAGCTTCTGTTACTCAGTATGTCCCCATTTTTATAAAAGCATTGGTATGGCAGGGCCACTAAGTAAAGGCCTTCAGTTTTCTTATTTAAACAAATGAATTACAAAATACATCAATACAAAAAGGATACCTGATATATTGCCCAAAAGCAATATTTTTCTAAAGTGAATACAGACATTAGGGAATACATGTCATTGTTCTATGTGTGAAAATTCAGGTTCGTGGAGGGCTTCAAACACTCTCAAACACAACTATTGCTTCCTTCCTCAGAGTGTTCAGAACAATGGTGAGTGCATGCAAGGAGAAGATTTCAAGATCTGAAATGCACCCTGTGCTCACAGAGTGAACAGTTTTCTTAGTGTCTGCTGTCTTCCCTTCCCAATTCCCTGGCCTTACTAAGGAAATAATTGAATAAAACTAAGCTAAACAAGGAAGACTGCCAGAAGAAGACACACCATCTAAAAATACAGCTGCAGAATAGGCTTTACAGGTAAAGGCTGAAATCACTGACAGATCTCTGATATTCAGCCAGAATTTCCTGACTTGGCTTTCAGCTGTTCTTCAATACATACAATAGCTTATCAAACAATGTTAAACAAATTGCTCAATTTCTTGGTTAGAGGTCCTTATATGTGACATGGAGAGAGTACCAACACCTATTATTGCCTGTTTCTATCTGTTCCTGATGTTCTGCTTCCACATCTGTAAATATTTAGTCATCTCTGTACCAAATATTCTAAGTTTATGTAAGGTTCTCCTTTGATTTTTTTCAGGAATTACCATGCATGAAGAAAACTACAATTAATTAAAAAAATCTTGTAGGCAAATATAAAATTTTTCTTAATAAAAGGCAACAACTTGCTCTTTGTTGCTGCATTGCTATAGCTATTTGCTATTCCCAGTTCTAAGTACAAATTGCAATTCTATTGTGAAGCTGTGAAATACCAAATTAATGTTTTCAGCCCAAATAAAAACACATGCTTAAAGAAATATTGTGTACATTAAAACTCATAAGACTGATTTTTCTGGCCCTTTAGTTCGTGGTTTCTTTGGTGTCACTCTATCATGTTAATAAGTATTCAGCACCTGAAACTTTTTTAAAGTATTATGTTATCCCTAACTGCCTCTATGCCACCATCTCCATGGCTAAAAACAGAGTAATCCCGACACACTAGTGAGCAATTTATATTACAGCTGTATCTCACAGTCTGTATCTGCTCCTTCAAACACCCTAAATATCAGCTCGGTCTCCACAATACATTCGAAGGGGAACACAAAGGAAGTGGGAAAGTTTTATTTCTAATATTCCCACCTACCACCTTTTCAAATGCATGAATAAGCATTTCTGCTTTTAAGACGTGTGATGTGAGCCATGGCTTTAATTCCTCAGCAAATCTACCCCAGGACAGATGGGCTGAGCTCGAGCACTCCAATATTACTAATAGCCCAATCCAAGAGCTTCAGTCCCAGCTTTCCTGTTTCTCCTCTCTGTGCAGGGAAGGAGAAAGTGGTGGTGTGTACATTTCTTATACAGCTTCACCTGTCATGGGTTTGGCACCAACAGCTAGAGCTCCATTCTGAACCTAAGACTTCCCCATAGGATTTGAAACATATATCAATAACACTTCCCCATGAGAAGATAATGTTTTCCCATTAAAGTTAGACTACTGCACAATTTTGATTACACTGTGTCAGTTTTAATCAACGGCTTCGCTCTGATATTGCTTAAGAAAAAAAATACAAGGAATTTCATTTTCTCCTCAAATCTATCATCAAGAGCACCAACTACCATCTTAAAAACTTTCATCCAAAACACGAGTTTTGCCAATCACAAAGGCTGTCATCTCTGAAGTACATTGAACTAATTAGTAATTTAGCAGGAGTAGAGGGAAAGAAACTCACTTCAGGCACTTTGGTAGACAGACAAAGAACAAAGTTCCTTTATCTGTATTAATACTTTAAAAAATAGCATTAATGTCCTGCAGCAAAAACAGTACCTGGAATGATTTTGTGGAGTCAGTGCTTAATTTGAAAATATTCACACACTAAAAATATTTAATGAAACTGATTAGGAACCAAATTACTTTCCTTTTAACAGAAAGAAATAAGACAAATAAATAAATAAATAATCTTAATGTATGTATTATAACAAAGTCAGAGTCACCAGGATCCCAGACAAAGGCTAAAGCATGGCAGTGTCTGCCTCCCACCAATGAAATGGTGATTCACACTGGAATGTGTCATGGCCAAGTCCATGTCCATCCCCACCCTAACTGCAGGCAGCCACAGGATTTGCCCCAAACTCTGTTTCCCTTTTTGCTGTCTTACTGATAGGAGTTCGTCCATATTTTCCTAGGGAAATTGGATGATCCCACCATCAGAATATTTTGTTTTCAAGTGCACAGCACAGGTCCATCCCATTTCCAATGTCCAATGGTCCATTCCATGTTCCAGGGTGGGCAATCCTTTGTGTGGCCAAACAGAATCAAATATTTCAGGCACATTCAAGAGAAAAGAACAAAATCCCCTTCTTATATATACACCCACCTCCCAAGTCAGCCATGGCTGATAGTCCTGATGTGTGACAGTCTATGCCCTCTTATCCAAAGCTGCACCAAGTTAAGCAGCTGTAGCCCAGCCCAGAATTCTACAACAGACTCTGCTCTATCCCAGCACCTAGTCCACCTAGTTTAAATGCTTTGCCTCCAACAGCCCAGTTGCATTGGAAGCAGGGTATTTTCTCTTGAAATAATTGTGCATAATTTTTAGAAAAATATTTATACACAGAGGAATAAATTAAATTTCAAAAATCAGTATCCAGCCAGTCATTATTGCCTATAATATGTTACACCTAGTGCATAAAGTCAAAGGAATAAACACAGAAAGGTTTTTATATGTGATTAAAAAGAAAAGTATCCCAAGAGTGATTAAATATACTCTATTGGCCTTTATTTTTTATATTTAAGCTTTCAAACAAGCTGTTTACATGATGAGAGTTTTCAAATCTTCTACAAAACCCTACTAAATTAGGAAATTATGCAGTGAACTGATATAAACTTGGGTTTTGGGACTCTAAATCAGTTGGTTTAAAATAATTACTTTGAATCACAGTGCCAGATATGTTTTTATAGAATGGAGTAATAAGTCTTGGTTTTGTGGTGATGATGAACAAGTTGGTATTACAGGTGAACCTTTGCATTTTTTAATCTTTTTCTTCTTTTAGCTATCAAAACCAAATATAAAACCACTGCACAATTTCCCTAATCATAAGTTACAGTTCACTGGCTATTTTTAAGGAGATTGCCATAATCCTATTGGTTTTTTTTGGCTTTAGGACCAAAAATTTCAATGGTAAATTGTTTATAAATGCAATGAAAGGATTTCATTGCTTTTGTTAATATACATATATTAATCTCATTTCTTTGAGAAGCAAACTACTGTGTATAGCTGTCCTTACCTGATAGATGGATGATAGAAAATTAGTAGTCAGAATGGTATTTTTACTCCTCAGATAGCTTTTACCACATAGTCAGAGGTTAAGGCATTCTAGCTCTAATTGCTTAAAGTATAATAAGACAGAGAAAATTATGAAATGAAGGAAAGAAAAATTATGTATTCAGTGTCAAACCTTTCCACACTTGCTGGAGCTTGGCACTCCTCTGACTCACAGATCCTTGTGACTCCTGTACTCTTCTGTAAGGGATAATGACCACATAGAGGAAGGACCAAGTGAGTTTTTGCAAAAGTATCTAAATTCCTAAATGTGTTTTGTAAAACTTTTGTGTCCAGTGGCTTGTCTAAATTGACACAGACACTTTTCAGAAGAAGAGGGGGTCCTCAGAGTCCCAGAAAAGTGGTTTAATTACCTCAGCCTTCTTCCTTAGCAGGACCTATAAGGCAATAGAATAGTTACATAATAACTGTGCTTAAAAGCTCATGATTTAGACCATGCAAAGTGAACTGAAGAGTTGTAAACTGACATTTGGAAAGGTGACCTGAATGGAAAGCAGATATTTTTTTCAGTCATTTACTCTCTGAGCTGCAAAATTTGAATTCTAAACTGCACTCAAATGTAACCACGGGCAATTATTATTTTTTAAATACCTTAAAAAAGGATGAATAAATGAATTTTCTGCTGTCTGAGGATACTAGTACTAGGATGGTATGGTATAATTTAAAAACACTCTGAAACAAGCAAAGTCTCATCCTATTTCAGTTTCTTAATTTTACTTGTAAATTTTCACCAACATGCCATAGGTAAATTGCTTGCAGCATACTTTAATCATTTGCCAGACACAGTCAAATAAGTGAGATTTCGGTGTAGGCCATTTGTCTTGGATTTGAATCCAAATGACAGAATTATTTGGATATAGCACAATTAAGTCTGTCCAGTTATGATGGCCATTTAATGAGCTTCTCCAAGGCAGAAGGGAGTTGGCTCTACCTGTCTAACCAGGGTTTTAATATGCCATAAAGATAACATAATAAATAATTTAAGTGTTGAAACAATTACAAAGCTAAGACTTTCCCAGTGACTCAGTAATGTGGATTGTCACACATGGAGACAGCCATTAGGAATCCAACCAAAAACAAAGTGAAAAAAAGTAGATCACAATATTTGACTGCTAAGTATTACAAATGTGCTGTCTCTCTTCAATGGAACATGTTATGGTTTGAGATAGTTGTAACTTTCACTTGACAGGAATTTTGTGGCTCTGCCTATAGGTCTGCTCTCAGGTGTCATGTTGCTAGAAGGCACAGTCCTGGGGAAGAGTGAATGGATGAATGAAGACAGGGAGCATCTCACAGAGTTGAATCAGAAATCATATGCTGCCCTATTTTAAACAGAAAACCCAAATGATTTCTATCAGACACTAAATTAACCCAGCAGGGATTTCTGACTGTTCCAGGCAGAAAACTACTTTATTCACAGGAATAATTGGATATTCGAGAGACCATCATGTTTTGTGCCATGAGTAGTAAACGTTGGCTCATGCATAAAGGATTGTCATGGGGTCTGTGCCTCTTTACCAAGGCAATTATACAGTTGGTGAAGTTCAGCAATGCCCTGAAACCTAGCTTTAGGACAGAGTCAAGGTCCTAAACCAACAAGAGTTGGCCTTTTCAGTGCCAAGAAGGAATGAAGTTGGCAGCATTGCCCTAGGAGCCTCCTCTGTTGCTTATTACACGAACTAGCTAAAAGGAAATGGAAATTATGTTGGAAATGGAGAAATGCATGGAAGTGAGGGGGATAAGAGGACTGTCCACCTTTGAGAAGGAAATGTGAAAATTACCCTTAGTTATGGTCCTCCAGGAACAAAAGGAGGATATGATTTTTACATCTAGTGAATTTTCTAAGTCCTCCCTTCTTTTTGGTCACAAAAATACATAATTCAAAGACAAAACATTTTTTCAGCACCATAAAAAGTTCACAAGTTAGGAGGTAATTGCATTAGCACGCTGAGAAAAGAGAAGAGAATGCAAGAAATCCTGATTGGCCTTCCTCTGTTTAAAAGGAATTATTTTCCAATACCTGAGCATGCCCAGAGGAGCTAGTCTCTGAGCAGCTGTGAAACAGAACCTTTTTACTTCAGGGTTAGTGCAGGGAGCTCATTAGCACAGCCTCAACCCTCAGCTAAACAGCCTTGTTTGCATATTGAAGCAATAGAATGTGAAGGTGTTAAAAAGGAAGAATTGCAGCCACTACTCCTGACTGACATGTCTATCTGGGCTCTTGTGTTTACAAGAGAATAACGAAGCTGCCCCAAAGCCCCTACTGGGCCTGATTATTATGCAGAGGCTTCTTAGATTATGTATAATTGATATCCATTTTCCCTCCAGCTAACCAATGGCAGCTCTCAGGAGTAATGCTCACTCTCCTGCATCTTACCAAGCAAGCAAACACTGGAAATTGCTATCTTTTGCTAGGCTTAATAATTTTTAAAGACCAAAAATTGACATTTACATTTTTCAGAAGAGCAGATTATTACACTGTTGATGGGGTTTTCCTGCTAATAGCAATCAAACAGTGGAGATACTGTAGTTAAGGATGAGGATAATCTGGGGCTATGTTTGTGTACCATTTCTATATATTTTTGTACACATAAGTTTAATGGACTGTGTATATACCATGTGTGAATGCCCCAGTTTTTCCATACAATAACAATATGGCAACGAAAAGCAAGGGCAAGTTCTGAAAGCTTACTTTCTGTTGTTTTTTGTGAAAGATTTGCAAGGGGAGTTATGCAGGCAAGGACATTCCTTCAATTACATTTACCGGTCCTGTTTCTTTACTTACAATAGTTATCTTCATCCTTACAATTTAGGCCAAATGTTCAATTCCTAAAATTGACACAGGCATGAAATTAAGTAGTGCAGTGCTCATTTTTTATTGCTCAGATATTTCTTTCGTCTTCTAAGAGAAAATCCCATTGAAATGAAAAAATGAAATATTACATCCAGCCTTTCAGTTACAAAGAAGTTATGAGATATGAGAAAAGGGAGGTTTTTATTTCATTGACCAATTTTTTGGGTTTGGGTTTGGTTTTTTTTTCCTGCTTCAGAGCTTTTGAAAAGATGTTTGTGTGGGAGGATTGGGCACAATAATTTTTAAAGTTTTTCCAGTAAAGAATTGATCTTGAAAATGAAATGCTAATAGCTTGAGATAAACATGAAAAATCTGTATAACCCTCTGAATGTGCTGCACTTCAATCCTGACCTTCAGCCTTTTTGCTGTTTTGGTCCTGAATATCTCTTCAGCACAAGCTGTCAGTTGCATGGAGAATTTTTTATCCATACAAATAGTTTCCAGAATAAGGATGTGTCCAGTCCAATCATTTTCATGTCACCTTTCTCTCTAGAGGTGAAGACCTAGCTCACTAATCCTTTCTGCTACCTAACCTTGGCAGAATTTTAATTTTAATCTGCTCTCTGAGGAGATGCACAAGAAAATGCAAGGAATATTAATACATGGGCTGAACTAGGTTGAATGTGCAAAGGTGAAGTTTCTTTCAGCCACTTGCATATATACCTTTTTAAAAGCATAGCCATTATGAGCACACTAAACCCCCTCTTTGCACAGAGCAAGGCAAATCAGTAGAAAGGAAAATTGTGAATTAATTTAACCACTTATACCTTCAGATTTCCTACCAAAAATCTACATACTTCTTCCATGTGCTGAATATCTGGACAAAACTAGATAATAATAAGCAAGGAGCGTACAACCTTTACATAGCTGATTTTTGTTCCAGTAACTTTTCAGAAACCAGAGAGCAGTCAAAAAAACTGAACAGCTTGCAGATGCCCTTACCTTAGCATACCTGCCTTTATGTTACAGAAACATAAATAGACAGAAACCAACTGTAGCAAAAAATAATCTGCCAAAAGAAATGGCAGGAACAGTCCCAACAGGCAACCATTCATATAGTGATCTCCTGACCTGTATTTAACAACAACTTCACACTAGTTCTAAGAAAGAGTGAAGTCAAATAGCCATTTCAGAGCTGCACCTTTGGCCAGTGGACCGCGGGACTGCAGTCTGCACTGTCACACAAGGATTTCAGGCCACATAATTACATTCCAAGCAGTGTTAGTCCTGCACTGACCAGGTAAATCTGTTAAGAGATAGAGTAGCTCTTTTTTTTAGTGCAAGCTTCTGCTTTTTACATAACCCTCTGCAAAGTGGTCACTGCAGTTCTACAAAGAGCTTCCTGGTCACATACGTCTGTCTCTTCACCTCCTTTCAGGTGCTAACTTTCATTAAAAGAAGCTTCAATTAAATATTAATTTATTACTTATTTATTACATAGTGCTTTTCCATGCCATGAACTGCTGAGCTTGCCATACAGATCCTATTTGATCTCTGGGAGGAAAGGAAGAAGGCTGTGCGTCCATGCATGGGAGGGGGCATGATCTGTATTGAGATGCAGCCCACATTATGAAAGACTTAGGTCATACCCAACTTATAAATCTCAGGAGTGGCTCTATTATAAGGCATGTTTATATTGTTCACACCCTCAGTATGATTTTGAGATGCTCCTCAAAAGTATTAGTAGTGTTCTGCCTTCCCCTCACCTTGGTAAAAAAGTTAGCAGAAAGACAGTCTGACCTTTTCTTTTGCCTTTCCTTTAAAAATGCTGAAGCCTCCTTGGACCTCCACGAGTGTCCAAAAGAGGATACAAAGGATACTTTCCTCTTCTTCAGAAATATGGAGCCGCCTCACTGCTCTCAGTCTGGGGTCCTTCTGCAGGAAGAGAGCAGAGTTTGGTCTGATTGTTCTGCACTTCTAGGAGCTATCAGTAGAGATAGGGGCTGGCTTTATTAACACATAATTTGAACTGTTACAGTGATGTAACTCTTTTCCTTCTGTCTTTGGCTCTGTAAGTCTAAACTAAGGACACAAAACCACACTTCTGAAGAGTAGACCCTGTTTCTTTCCCTGAGAAGAGATATAAAAAAAAAGGAATGTTTTTCTTTTATCATTGAGAATACTTTCCAAAATCCATTTACCATCATCACAGGCAGAATATTTGTGCTGACTGTCTGAAAAAGATCATAATCAGTAAATATGCCAGGTGATGTAAAGACTAGAGGTTTGGTCCAATTCTCTATGTGACCAATCAACATCAATTAAGAAATATGTAATGTTTGGTCCATGAAAGCATTTAAGTATTAACTTTTGAATTAAGATTTAAGTTTAAAAGGTTGACTGAAAACCTCATAAGAAATTTTCTCTCTTTAAATTTGATTTTAGATTACGCCAGATTTTTCTCATCCCAGGTTGGTAATTTCCCAGGTCCAAGGCACACAGCCATACATGTAAATCTATATTTTAAATCAGGCAGCACATCTTTTCTATTTATTCTCTGCTTATAATTTTGTTTGGTAGTAACAGGGGGCTTTTGAGTCACAGCTTCTGGGTCACTCTGATGGCACATGGCCCACAGATGAAGCCAGCGCATAAAAGCAACTGCAGGACATGGTTATAGCAAAGAATGATTGAAGGCCCAAGACCCTATATTCCAGAATAAATTTTAGCTTGCTATTCAATGTACTCTCATTACTATTCAGTGGAAGTGCCATACACACAAGCAATAAAAAGTTTACTCTTGGTACTAGAATGGTCACCTGCAAGAAGGCAGAACAGTCTAAAGTGGAGAAAAATAACTGCTGGAATGAATATTTAATGACTTCTTCAAGAGGTTAGCACATGAAGGGCTGAGAAAAAAGTTTGCCCTTCTAAGACTGCTCTTGTATAAGGTCAGTGAAATTTGTTTTACAACTCTTCTGGAATAAAACATAAATTCCCTCTTAATTAAATTGGTCCTTTCTTTGTTGCTACTCTCAGACACACTGTGAAACACCTGAAACTTTGTGTATCCTAAAGAAACTGGCTATATTTTTACATAAATACAGAAATTATTAAAATCTCTTTTGTAGTCAAAGCTCTGATTGTTCCATATTGTTTCCTACTTCAACAAAGGAATTTAACACAACCCATTTCACAAGCTAGTGTCCAGGAGCTACCTCGACTCTTCATTTCCTCTATACCTTGCTGGGCTATAGCTACTGAACATTATCTGAATCTTACTGACTTTAGTGCTTTACAAAAGGTTTTTGCCTCATAGTTTACATAATTTTGTGTACAGGAACCACAAAAAAAATATGACAGAGTAAAGCAATGCTCTTTGAAGAAATATTAAAAGTACCACTGTGTAAGACAATCGCCTCTCCCAATTCAATGAGCTAAAATTTCAAGTCATAAGAATCTGTTTATATCCAGAAAAACATAGATCCTAAAGATTTCAAGACAGTATAAAGAACAGTCTCTTCTTTATTTTAAAGTCTGTTAGCCTTTCTATCTTTCATGTTTATCACTGCATTTCTTTTCATTTCCTGCCGGACCAGCTACATGGACGGAATAACACAGAGACAAAAGAAAACTTCCACAGTCAAGTGCTGCTTGCTTGGGCTGCTTTGTTCCTCAGAAGTCCTTTTTCGGGCAGCACCTCATTGCTGCAACAAATTAATCACCAAAGCCCAGGTCTGGTAATGAAGTGCTATGGATTTGCAAGAGTTTGAGAGGCATTACATCTACTACCTGAAAGAAAAATGAGGTGAGTGCTCAGCCTGGGAAAATTAGCACAGCAGCTCTGTCAGAGGCCAGTCATGCTCTGGAGCAGTTATTAGTGAAGTTAGCAAAGTCTCAAAACCCTGTGGTTCTTTTCTGGCCTGTGCCAAAGAGTCATGTCTACAGTTGCACTTGAAATCTAGAACTGCGTGGGTCTTGGACTGCCATTTACCACTGGTTGGGTGAAACAAACTATTCTCAAACACTGGCATCAGCCTGATCTTTGTTAGCGCTCACGGAGGCTGAGATTCAAATACAGGCCACTCATTAGTCTATTTTCATCCTTCCCCTTTCTAAGCTTGTCATAACTTTCATCATGTTCTGAAGGAACAATTGTGAAGTTTATCCCATCATTCAAGTGGCTAAATTAATTATATTCTATCTCTAAAAGTTTTTGCATTTTGCCACTGTAAAATAAGACAACACTTTTGGGAGATAGGATGAACAGGTGTCTTTGGCTTTAAGCTAAAATAAGCAGAGGGGGAAAGCACATAAATGCATAAATATGGCATTTCCTGAGTCCCACTGAAACACCCTGCAGAAACATTCAGGATGTGTCTCCTGTGACACTCGAGACTCAATCCAAGACTGCTATAGCAATCAGTCTCTTAATGCTCCACTGAGACACTTGCTCTGCTCAAGCTCCACATCTCTCTGGAGAGGAAGAGTCAGCATCTCCTCTGCAAAGTGGTGTTGGTCCAAACTCCTTCTCGTGAAGATGGATCAAGCTCAAGAAATCATCTATCACCAAATAGACCAGCTCACTTCTGGCAGAATGGATACTTTGAGACTGAGATGGAACTCGGCCCTGCTGCAGGAGCTCAGTCATGACAATTTTGCTCTGAATCCCTGAAGTTACTCTATTTTTCTTTCAATTAAAATTACTGCAGCTGAATGCAGAATCAATGCCAAGCAGATTGTATGGCTGACACAGCAATGGGGAGCTCAATAGTAAAAATGCATCCCCTACCCTTTTATTGGAAATTTATCTCCCAGCAATAAAGTGAGAAATTAAGAGTATATGGTGACGTTTCCAATTAAAGCATTACCAAGCATGTCAAGTGCTGAACACACAGTGCATAAACACATCAATCTTTGCCTCTCAGCTTTTTCTAAATCAAGACGTTCTCCTATCTCTCCAGGCATTACATTTTACTTAGTTTCAGGACAGTAGAATTTCCTAGAGTTCATGGCCTTTTTCAGGTCATAATATAAGCCATTCAGCAAAAAATATCCATTCAAGATTTTTTATTTAAAAATAATTTCTAACAATATCAGAACCATGCATTATTCCAGGATATTATTTAACAAATTTTTTGCAGAGTAAGCAAGGAATGTGTTTCTTTTGGTTTCCCTTACATTTCAGATACTTATAAATATACATACAAAGAAAGCAAAGAATATAAACACTTTTGTAATGGAGCATACTGTGGGAGTTCATCTCATCCACTTAAAAACACAGGCTCTCAAGGTAGTTCAAAAGAAAGCACATGTCATCCTATCATAGGTGTCTAAGGCAAATGTAATGAAGCTGATTTGGTTCAGACTAGATGTCTAACATTAAAATGCCTGAAATGAGAGAAGATGAAGACCCGCTGCTGTGTGGCAGACCATGACAGAGGATTTGGGCCGATGTGGAAGGACTGGGACCACCTGTATGAATTAACTGTCGTTACAAACTTTGTAAGATATATAGTATTTCCTGTTATTCTTGGAGAATTAGGTTCCCTGAACACAGGTAACAAAAAGGATTTGTAAGAGAAGAATATATTGTCATTCACCTAGTGAAGTAATTTATTTCAGAGATCATGTACAACACTCCAGTGTGCAAATTCCTTCTCCTGTGACCAATAAGATACCCTATGAAATTTAGAAATTAACATTTATCTACATCTAAAGCACAAGACAATTTGTAGATGTGCAGGACAGCGGCAAACTTTCAGTAATAGACTGATCCCATACCCCAAGCATGAGAACTTTTCTTAACCAAAATTACTTCTGCATATTACACCTCTACCCAAGCCTCACCACACTGGCCTTAACAGTGTCTCTCACTTAGGATTTATTCTTGTGTGTTTCATCAGAAACCTACAGATTTTTGATACTAAGAAGGCTGAGTGTGACTTTTCCCAAGACTTTTAGATGCTGATATTGAGAGAAATAGCCATAATAACTAAACAGGTAGGAGAGACACTTAAAAAAAAAAAAAAAAAAGAAAGAAAGAAAAATCAGCTCAGCTGTCCATTTTTACATTGATTCTCAGAGAATTTTACATATTTTTAAAACACAAGTTTCACCAGAAGATGAAATGGGATGGGGTATGTGGGGGCAAGAAGAGGTCAGACTCTCTTCCAGGAATGAAGAATCTGGGCATGGCCAACAATCTGTTAGTTGTGGAAAACCCTACACCATGAGAGCTAATAAGCAGTTTAAAGAAAGAAATTAGTATAGATAGTAAGGTCTCCCCTGATTTCAAGGTAACAAAACACCTTTATGTAGGCAACAGCCCTTTTAAGCATCAGTCATCAGTTAATTCATCGTTGCCATAGCAGAAAGCAACTGAAGTATTTCAAAGAGTGTCATTTCAGAATTGCTGCCAGAAATTGGTTATGAAGGCTTATCAGCATGGAAAACACAAATCTGGCATAGACCTCACATAAACTAACAGTAGCAAGAAAAGTGAGAGGCTGAAGTTCAAATGCCCTTTTTTGTTCCATTCCACCCTGCTTTGATATTGTATTTTCTAAGTTTGAATCAGTGGAATGCAGTAGCTGGTCCCTTGCCTTAGTCAGTGTTTGTCTGGCATCTTCCAAAATGCAGCCTGACCTGTGGTTCCACTTTCCAGGCATTACAATACAAATGTATAAACAGTAAGCATAATCATTCATTGAACTGATATTCTTCCTATTTAATCTCGCCTACTAAAAAATTTTCTGTATCTGCTAGCTAGGAACTTCATAAGAAATACAAAATCTATGAGGAAGACTAAATAGTAACGTGAATAAACAAATACATCCATGAATATGTCTTACTTAATAAAAAGAACCAGCTCCATCAACCAGCTCCAACAGGAAGCTTCAGTCACTTGCAAAACAAAAAATCAGAAACATCTTCTTCATGTTAAAAGTCAGTTAGAGAAGTTGTGATAGTGAAATTAGGATGGTCTACAGATAGAAGCATGGCAAATTGTGTAGGGGAAGATGATGTTCTGCCACGGTATTGATTTTTTAAATTAGAAAAACACAGATGAGTTTTCCTGCACACAAACTTCAGAATGCAGTGTTATTCTTTGTAGTTACATATCATATTGTATTATCACCTTCTATTCTTCTTAGTTACTTCCACAGGGCATAAATATTTATTCCATTGACCATTCCAACTCCCTAGAATGAATGCCATCTACCATATTAAAAAAAAATGTGTTTATAGGCTAGGCTTTGCTTCTACCAGCACAAAGTCTTTTTATATCTCTATTACTGTAGATATATTATGTCTTTTTTCTGTACTGCTGTTGCCTAATGAAACCCTTCCCAAAATTGTGCCATGCACTCTAAAACCACAGTGGGAAGCATTCTTACATTAAAAGCTTTGTTACCTAAATAAAGAAAACAAGAGGAGAATGAAAAAGAGGGCATGTTACAGCTGGGGAACTGAGACACAGACTGATTTGCTCAAAAGTATTTTCCAAAGACATCCAATAAATCAGTGGCAAAAGGTCTGATTCCTTACTCCCTATTCAGTCTCAAACTTTCCTTTCTTTTATTATTTCCTCTTCTCCATGATATTACTTACCCACACACATGAGCAAGATAACTATCACAACTATTATGCTATGCTATTCTATAGCACTAAGGATGAATAAAAATGCAGGCTATGGAGTGCATCAGTTTTATAGTGTGCTTTCGAGTGTCACAGATCTCCACCCATAACTGCTCTGCATCACTGTTCCCATAGTAACAAGATAACATGAGAGGCTTTGGTTTCTCTGAAAGAGTCCAAACTCAAGATGAGAATATCATATTGGACTTTATAAATGAATTCTGATTTGTGCCTTTCATGTAAAATATATCTTTGAATGATGTACCCACTTGAATAGTGAAGTTATTCAATTTGATGATAGTAAAAATTATAGATTGAAGAGAAAACAGGTTTTAATGTATAACAAGGAACTGAGAATGTTTTTCCTTTTAGATTACAGAGCTATAAGGCAAGAGATTCCCATGCCAAATTAAACATGTTTATAGTAAATTGACAGGAAGGAATTATGTGATGGTACTGGCATATAAGGACCAGAAAAAGCCTGTAGAGAATTTTTAATACAGACTAGTCCCCCAAAATATAGCTGATGGCTGAGGAAAAAGTGTGATGTGAGATCACTCCATAGTACAGATATAATGGTAGCAACCCAGGTGTCTGCACATCCCAGCAGTTGAGATCTGGGAGGTGACAGACAAGAGAAGTAAAAGAGCCCCATGAGAGAACGGCAAGCTATGGTGGAGCTGAGAAAAAGCAGCAGGTACAATGGAAAAGGATCTGATCTGTGTAATGTGGTCAAAAAACTGCTGGGAATATGTACATGGAGGCTGTAGGACAGAAGAGAGGCAATGGTACTGCAAAGGTAAATAAGAGGAAAATCACATACAGTTGTAGACAAATAATACACATTGAGTTCCAGGAACCATTTTTACCACTCCTAACAATTTGACCTGGGTACAGCAATACCAACAAACCTCTTCCCACTGCTGAGCTCCAAAACCCACTACATAAGCTCACTTCCTGATCTTATTTTTGGAACATTTTTGAGGATATTTTCAGTTGTTTCATAGAACAGTTTGAAGTGCAAAGTACATGTAATAGGTTGTAAAACATAGGAAATTTTCTGACTAGCTCCCTGTGTGGATTGAAATACCGTAATATGATGCATCCTTATAATTCAATTACTTTTTTCATATATTCTGGCTGTTTGTATTTTTTGTCTGCTTTTTGATGTCTAAAAGTTAAATTGATTCAAAAAAGTCTATGGAGTTGGAAGAACTTCCCTCTGACTTGCAGAGATGTGCATGGCTGGACTTGCATTCTCCTGCCATATGTCTCTCTTTTAATGGTTGCTACTTCAAGGGGCTGAAAGCATTTCTTCATTTGATCAATAGCCTGAGCAGTTGCTACATGCTCCGGTGTGTACAATGGAAGGGGCCTGGCAGTGCTACCTCTCTCAAAAAAAGCAATAAGAAAAAGCCACTTCTTTCCCCAGCATTCCTGCATGGCAGCTCTTCATTCTGCTGAATGTCACTGAGTCCAGAGGGCAGCTCAACATGGCCACGCTGGAGCCACGGCAGCACTGTGCTGGTGAGGTCAGCAGCTGTGCAAGAGCACCAAGGGAGGGCTTGCATTAGTCAGGACACAGCCAGTCCAGAAGAAATTAAATTACCTCCACTAAAACACTGGCCAGCCCTCGCCACAAGGAAAGGCTTCAGTTAAATGCTCTTTCCTTCTCTCAAAACTTTGCTTCACATCATTTGTGAGAGGAACATAGGGGAACCTTTCTAAAATCATGAGAGCTGGGGATAGACTTGTATGAAAGTATGAAAGCGTAGCTGTATAGTCTACTGTGCAACAGTTTTCCACATAAAATAATCCATTCTCCTATTCGTGTTCCATTCAGGCTGGCAGGGACTCAGATGGCTCTAATGAGGCAAGAATGAGCAAAAGGCAGACACACAGACTGTGAAGTGAGTTTCAGCAATAATGTTTCTCAGGGGCTGGATATGCTCCTGAGATTTAAACACCACTCACTTATTGAAGGATGATAACTGAAGGGAAGGTGAGTTTAAACATGTATTTGTATGTGAACAAAAGTGAGATTTGCACCAAGGCATCCAGTGATCCCACTCCTCTCCCAGTGAACCAGTCCTCTGACCTGCCCTGTCAAGGCTTTTCTTCTTCATCCCTTCCTGACAGCTCTGAGCATCCTTTTCATCCAGAGGTCTCTGCCATTTCAGATCACCTGCTCTACAGTTGACTTTTGCTCCAGCCCTGCTCAGGTTTCTAGGGAGTTCAGAAATGACCTTATGTTTTACAGAATTCATTCAACCTTTCAACACAGTAAGGAATTTCAGAACCTATTGTATTCTGTGCCTGCCCATAATATGGCACAACACAAAACTTCCTGCCCTACCTGCAGATTATACAGCTAAAATGTATTTAACCTGCAGCACGTGCTAGAGCAAGAAACAGTTAGAACTTTGCCTCATAGTACAGAAATGAGAAATATGAAAATCTGGTAAACTATTAAGGAACAAAGCTTTCAGCAGAAAAGTGACATTATAGTAATGCTGATAAATTGACTATCATAGGTGTTAAGATCTGCTGTGGAACTCTTCATCCTTTGCAAGTTCCTTTCAATTGAATTTGCTAGAAGATACAGTCTTAAGCTGTGCCAAGGGAAATATTGGATATTAGGAAAAAGTTTTTTATAGAAAGAGTGATGAAGTACTGGAACTGTCTGCCCAAGGAGGTGGTGGAGTCACCATCCCTGGATGCATGTAAAAAAAGATTGGATGTGGCACTCAGTGCCAAGGTTTAGTTGAGGTGTTAGGGCTTGGGTTGGACTCAGTGATCTTAAAGGTCTCTTCCAACCTTGTGATTCTGTGATACCGACAGGCCTCCAGTCTCTAACCCTAAGCTTGATTTATTCCCACAACAACCAACTGTAATGATATTTTTAAAAGGAGATTACTCAGATTTGGTGGGTGAGATAAGTAAAGCAAAACCATTGGAAGCTGTTTCACTCCTTCACAGGGAGAGTTTGAAGGGGGTGCCTTTGTAGAGCATTTTGTCTTACTGAGGGCTTCTTTCTTACAGTCTTTATCTGCAAGTCAGCAAGTTTCAGTGACTTCCTGCATTACATTGACCCTACCACGCTTGATCTCCAAACAATTATTCTCCTGTTCATCACTTCTAAATGCTAGCTTTGAATCTGGCCTTTGCTGCAGATCATACCCTGCACAATTCCCAACTCCCTGCTTCCTTATTACCTGTGTTCATCATTTCTGTTAGGGAAGAGTGTAATTTTTATTTTCTTCCCAAATGCTCCAGAAGCAGACAGGATAACAAAAAGTGGCTTTCCTTTTTGCTATTACAGTACAAAGAATGTGCCAAAAAAACTGAACAAACAAATCAAGTGGCTGTATTTGAGTCCCTGGTATGGAACAAAATAATATATTTCTTTCACCAGTGTTCCCACCTGTGGCCTGACATTGTCTATGAACCCTGGGTGCAGTTTGTATTGTTAGATGTCTGCAATGCAGTGGTGTGGGACAGATACCAAAAGGTTTTCTTAATAATGAGCTAGAAGGAAACAGGCATTTAAGAGTGAAATTAATTTTAAAAAGCTGAAATGGTTTAGGCTGAGATGTACGAAACCTTACTTTTAAGGGTTAAGTTTCTGGGGCCTTGGGGGCTGTTTAGGAATACAACATTAATTTGATTTCTCCAAAGCAATCCAGACATAAGAGGATCTATAGTGGGAAATATATGGCAGATATTTACTTCTAGAAGACTTACAAAACTGGGGGGTTAGTTCCTCCTGTTGATCGTGGCAGGGTTGTATTAATTGTCCAAGTGATTTAAGATACAGATCTCTATAAGGAATAACACCATATGATGAAAAATAACAACACCAAGTGAAGAATGCACCAGAGAACACATTGTGAGAATGGGAGAATTCCTGTTTAACATTTTTTTAATTTTTTTTTAAATCCTGTTTAACATATTTTAAAGCCAGTTACAGGAAACAAAATATTGTGTCCTCTTATAATCATAACAAGCAAAAAACAAGTAAAGGCAACTACAAATTCACTACCAAGATCTTTTTCTTTAATCTCCCTGAAACTGCAGGGTATTGCTTTGGACAGGTGAAACCTTCTCATTCACTAAGGGCTCTGTAGCCTCATGGAAGTATTCCTCTGACAAAATAAGAATAATTTCTCATTACAATTATGCTAGCCCTCAGGTTACAGAAGAAGCCACTGCTTATTTCCCTGCAAGTCTACTGGAAATTAGTACTATTTATCTTAAGAGTGGAATCTTTGAATAAGAAAGAGCAGGGAAACTTTTGTATTGGTTTTCTTGGAAGTTTTGCATGTTGTATTTCATAAACCTCTGTATCTCCCTTGGTGATATCTGGGATCTTCCTAACTCATTCTGTACCACACAGAAAGTTGCCATAGGCTTGAAGCTGTTAATAGAATATCATATTAAACTGAAAATTGAGACATATAAAGATATATAGATACTCATCCTATATTACTGGTCCTCTTGTCTAAAAGTATCAACTTCAAAAACTTAAATTTCAAAGAAAGTTTCAAGCATGGTCTGCTTTTCTGTGTTGCTTAGGAAATTTTGACTTACACTTCAACCAGGAAAAAGAAAGAGAGGGAAAAGTAACCTTATATATCCTCCATGGGTTGTTTATTGTCAGTTACCCTGTAGGGTTAGAAACTCAGTCTTTTACCCTATAAAACCTTCCTATGGTTATTTTGCTAAGAGCAGATTTTCTCTTCAGGTATTACAAATTAATTGCTTCCATAACTCTTCAGCTTAGCCCCAATTCCTGCAGAATCAGTTTTTCTTAATGCCTACTGCATTCCTGGATTTCCTGTGCCATTTCTAAAGACAGGTCTGTACAATATTGGTAGGTGCAGTCTGTGCTAGCTCCTTTTCCTGGTGTCCCATCATGCTGCCCCAGGAACCTGCTGTTATGTGACTCAGTTTTTATCACAGTGTGGAGGGGAGAACAGAGGGTTGCAAGAGCACATGGAGCGCTTAGGGAAAGAGTACAGGAAAGATACAGTACCAGACTAATACTTTGTGATGTGCCTGCAGCATTTTCCAACCAGAGGTTTAGAGAATTCCCCTACTAAAGACTGAATCAGCCAATTATATCTAGTAGTTACATATATATATATTTGTGTGTCTGTGTGTGTGTGCATGTCCATGTGTGCACACATATATATGCATGAAAACCTCAAAATCCCTCATATTTGTGTCTCCATAACACTTTGTGTGAAAAAGTTCCAGGTATTGTTTTGCCAGCTTCTTGCTACATGGTAATTTTCAGCTCTTGTACTGCAAAAAAAAAAAAAAAAAGGTAGAAAATTATTCTCCATCCCCTTCTCTGATTGTAATTTTCTAGCCCTCTCTCATATTCCTACTGTTTTTATTTCAATGTTTCTTATCTGAAATAAAAGGTCTTAATTCATTTATTAAATGTTCACATAGAGATCTGTTTCACATTTATTGCCATGCTTCTTGCTCTTCTGCCTAAATATTCTTGCTGGTTTATATGTTTTTGTCAGGAAGATATCAAAACTTTTGGCAGTGTATAATATGTGAGTTCACCCCTGAATTACAAAAAAATCCCCATACATGTGTGTTCTGATCTTCTGGTCTCTGCCTCCTCCCTGACAGCATGAAATCATCCCAAAACTGGCATGCTGAGGAGGACCCGCTCAGAGCTAGCTGGTAGGAAACGCTCAGAGCAAGGAGATGCAACCACTAAATCCCACCCTTCTCTGGGATTTCACAAGCTCCAGATCAGGAATAAAAAAATCTTCTCATGAGGAGCACTCCATGGCATCAAATATGTAATACTGTATAGTATACAGAGCACTCATTGGATCTGGGAGAACTCTGGTCCAATTTCTCCCTGTCTGCTCTTGATGATTCCAAGCCATCCTTCTCAGCTCCATAGGAGCACCCACAAAGGTGAATCTACAGGTGCATCTCCTCCCAAGTGACACATGGATGGTGGGAAAAGCATCCAACCCTCCTCAATGGGTCTGGGGGGATATTTGTAAGTTTTTTGTAAGCTCTAAAGGAAGGGATAGAAAGCGTCCAGAGGAGTAACAGGGCACTCTTCAAAGGGAAGAAACCTGGATTTAAATCCACAGAATTGAGGAACTAAACTGAGGTTTTCTGCATGCTGGTCAAAAGCTCCAACCCGTGAGCTGCTATACAGAGGAGAAAGAGTGTTTATATTTTCCAGCTTTGTTAAAAGAGGGGGGGCATCAGAAGTTGTTATAATTCCAAATGTAAAAGCTTAATTTTTGCAAATTTGTATGAATAAACATGGACAATTGTACACTATGCAGTGAGACTCTTTCAAGAACAGAAAAACAAGACATTCTTTCCTATTTTTCCTGGCATACACAGGCTTCAGAATTCACTTCTAACCCAGTACAGCAGCACAAAAGTAGGGAAGTTTTGGCCAACAAGTTGCAGAATCTAGCAACAGGGAAAGACAGGAAATTTTTTTGCTTTTCTTTTTCCCTTGCTCTGTTGGTAAATTTTTCCTCTAGATGTTGGAAATGAACAGAGCAAAAGAAAAGGTGGGCTTGAATTCAGAAGAACTGAAGCTTTGATCTTAAAAAAGTTAAAAGTCAGAGCACAGAGAGTACACATATCACTAGGTCAGGGGAAGTGATGTCACGCTCATAATGAGCAACAACAATGCTTCTGAAAAAAACTTCAAAAAATGCCCCCAGATATTACATCAAGGGGTATGTTTGCATGTTAACTGCCTCCAAGCAATCTTTTATATTAAACTACTTTATGTGCAAGACTTCCAGATCGTTTACAGGACAAGTGCTTAGGAAAGTAGGGGCTTTCCAAGCGCCTGAAAAGATTGTCTGACTGATTGTCTGTCTACAGGTTTTCTTTTAAAGCTATTTTAAGTGTATGATCCCATCCCAGCTATTTAACTCAGGAACCTGCCAATCACACACTGCCTAATTGAACTCTCGGATACTGTAGGATTGCAAGCCACAAAGCATATGAACAAAAATGTGAAGAAAGGGTTTTCTGCTGTTATTTCATTCTTCAAACCCAATTTGAAAAGGTCAAACTTCAGATTGCACAGGCCCATTGAGGCTCAAGGACTAAACTGGGACAATCAAAAAAAAATAAAAAGCTATTTTTTTTCTTCCATTTTTGAAAAGCAAGAGGAGGTCTTTAATACTAGTTACTTGCTGGGGCTGATAGCAAGGTCTTAGGGTGGGGAAAGGACAATGAAAATTGAAAAAGGGAGACATGAGTCAGTTTTTCTACTGCTGAGCTGCTAAATGATGACTGACTGACTGTATGACATTCCCTTCAGAGACATTTGTAATCTTGCTTTGTCTTGTTTGATTTTTTTTTCTTCAAAGAGAAAATATGGAAAAACAAACATAATTAGGGTCTAAATAAAGGAAAATATTTGGAATACATTCTACAAAAGGCTAGAAATAAACTGTATTTCACAATGGTTGGACTGTGGTTCTGAGCCAAAGCCCCCTGAGGTTAAGTGAAAACCTCCTTGATTTCAACATGTCAGAACCTAAACCTCAGTGTTTTACGGAAATGAGCGTGGCAGTATTTATCTTGGCATGTATTAAACAAATTTAACCTACTTATTTAATCAGCATGCAAATGTGTTATCATCGTTTCCATGTTTATTGATTGACTGCATAAATGTGTGACCTCAATGGCATAAAACCTTAGGACTCCATCAACTGCAGTGGAGTAATCAGAGTTAATGTCAGCAGAGAGATCTGAACAATAAAGAAGATGGGACTTTACACAGTCACGGCCATCCATGCTCTTAAATGAAATATGACTCAGTGAGCTCATAATATTGGCTGAAGAGCAGTTACTCTAAGGAAGGAAAAGCATCTGACCACACATGCTCACGCAGCACGTGGTTTGCAATTGTGATCACCCCCAAATGTTGTCAGCAGTACACCTTTGATATTTAAGGGGTGAGTCTTAATTCTACTGACCTTGTTTGCAGAATTTATTCCATCCTGTGATCATTAGTGACTGTCAGGGTACACATTTTACTGTCTACTGGATGTTTTACTTCTGGTGATTTTTTTTTTTCACCTGAGGCACTTCAGTCATGTAACTTCAGCAATCAATTTTGGCCCAAAGCAGCACAGGCCTCAGTCACAGAAAAGCAAGTATTTGCATGCAAGCTTGCTATTAAAGCACCAGGGAGAAGAGTGAGTACACAAAAGCTTAAGAAGTTGCAATCTGAGTTGAATCATCACACAGTCAGCTAAATTACTAGCCCTGCAATTAGCCTTTTTGGAGGTCACTTAATTGTTAATCCATTTTCTGGTTATAATTGCTTTATTGAATCTAAATTAATCCAATTTTTAAAGAAATAATCATGCAATTCTAATAGCTACATAAAATTAAAAATATGGAAACTACTTTGGGAACTAATTTGGATGAGGCTCTATTGAAAAATTACTCTTGGGAATAATATTTTTTTCAGGTTTTTTTGCTGGAACATTGAGTTGCAAGGATGAGAGGGGTTAATATTTCACTTACACAGTGTATGCAAAGCAGTTGTATTTAAAAATTCACGAGATTGGGAGTATCCACTGCATATGGAGAGTGAGTCACTGCCAAATCAGAACTGAATCCATGCCAAGGAAAGAGAGCCAGGGGTTAGACATCTGTAAAGTGTTGGATGGGATGAAGACAAAGGTAAAACACTTTGGTTCATTACACATCTACGCTATTTCCTAGCCACTCATGTAAATCAAATTTTCCAGACCAAAACTACCATATCTAAAGATGGACATTTGCATACTTTTCACTACACTGAAATTTTATTTGGTCCCATAAGGACTGATTTAACCTGAACATATACTGTTGAAATACCCAAGGTCTTATCTGACCCAGTCTGGGGTAGGGAAAAAAATATATCTTCCAGGTGTCTGGGACTTCCAACACTACCAGGAATTACCTCATTATCCCACAGCACTATTCTTTACCCCTCATCAGATAAAGAGTATGGGGGAAGGACATGGAAACATGAGAAGAACATATTAAAGGAAACTAGGGAGAAGAAAAACATGTTAAGTCTTAATTGAGCTTGGAGAGCAAGCAGGAGGAGAAAGAGATAGTTGGCTGGTTTATGATTTTTTTCTTTAGTGATCTATGTTTGCAGTAGATTGAAATGTTCTCTTGCTCCTAATACATATTTTATTCCTTGTTTATCAAGTGTGAAGTCAAGGATGAACAAGTTTAAGCTATGGGCAAAGTATGACTCTTCTTTAGAGCCAACATCATGAGGAATTATGCTGTAAAGCCCAGTGAGCATGTTAATATTTTCCAAGCTGTTACACGTCGTTCTACCCTGAGCCTCAGCTCAAGGAATACATTGTTTTAGTATGTTACAATAAAAATTTAAATGTATTAAACTTTATATAGTCCTTAATATGCATAATGTGAAATCTTGATGGCCAGTGCTTCACCGAGAAATCATCACTGACTGAGCACAAGAAAAGAAATTCAGGTTAAATTTGGAAAGAGTAAGGGGAAAGGAAGAGCAGAGCCAGATACACAAACCAATGGAAATAAAATCTTCTTTCTCTTTCTCCATTCACATATAAAAGCAGGGAAAGATGGCCAGGTTTGGAGAGGTAGCAGGAGAGAACCAGCACAATGAACAGAGATCACTGGTAACATGCCTCCAAGATTTCATAAATTATTATAACTGTTGAACCAGACTTTGCACTCTGATTCCTGTTTGCGGACTATTTCACTGGCTTTAAGAGAATTTCTATGGATTCTACGTTTACATGCACATTCAAAATTCCATATCCATATGTACAGATACATATCATCTTTTATAAAAGCTACTTTGTGGAGAGTTGAGGCTCTAGCACACTCCTGCAGTATGTGTGAGTATGTAGAATACCATCATGATTAGCCCTAATAAAAATTAAATGAGGTTTTGAAACTAGCCCAATATACCTATGTGTCCAGTTTGCCCTTTGAAAGCAAGAATGTAATAAAATGTTATCTCTAAAATACAGCTCTCTATCTCTTACACACAGCTTAAAAACAACCATTTCAGAAATGAAGCCTGACAGCTGCTCAGAAGAATTCTGTGTCTCTACACACTTGTCTTCACTTGGTTATGATGCCATCAGTAACTCTGAGCTTATGGAACTTTTAACTAAACATATTTTAACTTGTGCACAGAGGAGGATTTCACAACCCACAGCTATCAAATGATCCATTATTATTACATGGGTTTTATTTCCCCATGATCACAAATTTCATAATTCTATAGACAAAAAATCTGTGTCATCTGGAGGTATGTCTCAAAGTCCACATATGTTTTTAACGCTATTAACAAGTTGAGGCATATTTTTTTAGTCCTTCTTCATGTTTCATATAGAAGTGAAAGAAAACCAAAAACAACCTATGGAATCAGTAAGTTGCCTATAGACAACTCCAGGTACTTAGCAATATTTTTCTCTATTGTTTTATTATTACTTTACAGGGAATCAAAATTAAATACATTCAAAGGGAAACCCTCAGCATGCTTCTTATTTCCATTACAAAACACCAGCCCTCATGTCTCATTTGTTTTTTTAAACTGCAAGCACTTCTTGCCTTCTTACCTTTTGCTTTGGTTGAGGAGACCATTCTACACTGGGTATAGCAGTACCTGTACAATGCCAGTTACCTCAGTCTAGAGGAGACATACAATGTGCTCTAGAACACCAGTGTGGCCTGATCATGCATTCCTCAATGATCCAATATCCAGAAAAGACATATAAAAATATGTATGATCAAATTAACTGTGGAAGCAGCACAAATTACTGAATACCAGGGTAAAAGGATGGCAGAAACTCATAGCAGAAATATTTCTATGAGCTCAATCTGTGACAGAATTTGAAAGGGGGAAAAAACCATCATGAAAAAAAGACACTTTAAAGCACTTTATTAAGAGAAACAAAGGTAATATTTAACAGCAAAATACAGTTAATTACTAGCAAATAGGCTAAACTGTTGACTCAGGGTTGCAGGAGTGCAGCTATATCTTTTAGTATACTGACTAATTTAGTATTAAAAAACAAAAAGACTTCAGGAACACAAACTCTATTGCAGAGGCAGATGCTTGTCCATTTTCCAACTATATCAATTGGGTTGATGGGAGAGATTGTTTTTTCTCCACAACTGTTCCTTGCTTATACTCTTAGGCTATCATACTTACAGCATTATCATTTTATCTTGAAAGTGCTCAATGGTCTTTTTCCCTTAGCCTTTGCTTAAAAGATCAGTTTTAATGTCATAGCCAATCCCCTTAAAATCATTAATAGAAAAGTGAAAATCAGACTAAAAAAAATTAAAAAATAAAAAATCCCCAGTAGTCTCTACATAGCTAACATAGTTACATAGTTGTTTTCAAGTTAGTTGGGTCTGTAGCAACTTGAGGGACACAAATCCAGAAGTCTAGAAAGGGCAAACAATTTTAAAATGTCAAAAAGGATAAGAGATCTTAACTTCAATTACCAGAAGAATAGCAAATAGATCAAATAATGAAAAGGTCTATTTGTAAGAATCTTGAATATAAACAGGATACAAGAGATAAATGAATTTCTAATAAATATATCATGTAAAAGCAAATTTATTTCCCTCTACAGTAGATAACAAGCTTTTTGGACAGAAGAGACAAAACACTGTTATGAATCTGGATTTTGGCTTTTGACATCTCACAGGACATCTGTATAGACAAGCAGATTTGAGGTAGGTAGTTATTTGGGAAATCCCATCCACAGAATTAGTTACCAATAGTTATTAATGATTCATTTTTAAATGAGCAAGATGCATCAGGTCAGGTTCTGCAAGAATCTCCATGACATGTTTGTTAGTGAACTGGTAGACGATTAAGGTACTTTTTGCATTTGAAAATTACACTAAGGTAAAAACACCTCAAACCTATCAGAGTGCAGAATGCACATTTTAAATTATCTTGGTGCACAGCAGAATTCTGAATGCAGCTAAGCAATTAAGTGAATTTGCATGTACGTATACAAGTAAAATTACATGCAAAAATATGAAAAGGAGAATGACTAACCAAACACAATGCAGAAAATAATCTGGCAATTAGAATGGATCACAAAGAAGCAATACAATTGTACAATTGCCTAAGAAGCAATCATGCTGTGTTAGAAAAAAGTAGTACATTTTATGTTAAACACACAAAATATTCCTTCCTTTCTACTCAGAGCTGGTAATTCTTTACCTGGATCCCTGTGACCACTGCAGGTTATCACATGTCAATACAATACATGAACCAGCTGGAGAAAGTCCCAGAACCCGAAATAAGAATTAATTTAAAAGAACTTTTCTAGCATAAGACTTTGCAAGAACTGAGCTTGCAAAGCTTAATCCAGGAGGGAAAAGACTAAGAGGAGGTTTGATAGCAGTTCTCAAATTTTCAGAAAGACTTTTTGTGGAAGCAGGCAATGAATTCTTTTGGATACTCTCTGAAAAACAGGAAAGATTGCAATAAGGGAGAACTGGGTTAGAGGTGAGAGAAATAATACAGTGTGAAAGGCCAGCTAAGCAATGAGTAATAGACCTACGGAGATTTTTCCTGATTGCTAGAAATTTTAAGGAGGACCAAACCAAGCAACAGTGAGGACTGGTTTTCTGTATCATTCCTCTTTTGGAGCACACTTTTGATTTAGTTAATCTCATAAATAATGCACAAAAAGTATTATTATCAAACAGTATGCAACTTTCTAGCCTTGCTCTGTTGGATAGATTGCAGTGCTAAACATATATCTCTATTAAGAGCATTATAATGTAAGCAGAATATGAAAAATGAAAGCAAAATGCATGCCTTAAACAAGGAATCAAAATCTCTTTAACTAGGCAGCATGCTAATGATTATAGCAGAGGAATTGAAACTGGAGACATACAGGTTTCTCACAGATTTTTCACAGTAGACCGCTGCTTTCTGTCCAAATATTTAATTGATCCAAAAAGATTAAAGTTTAGTTATTAATTACACCCACAAAATTGAATGCCTTTGTGAGTAGTCCATATTGCAGTAACCTTCTAAGGTTACTGCATGCTCAACAGTTGTCTGTTTCTTCATATTAAAAAGGAAATAAAATAAAATCAATTTCTCTATCATGTAGTTCTGACACGTCCATTATTTAGAAATATCAATTTCTGAAATTGATATATTTCAGAAATATCAATTTCTGAAAACTCCTAATGACACTTTCTTTCCCATTCTGAACTTTTCAGTAGGTCATTAGTTATGTAACACTGTGGATGATATTTACATCATACAAGCATGATTATCAACTAACCTAAAGGTTTGATATATGTATCAGTATACCATACAGGGGCAAATCCTTTAAGCAGTGTGGGTGGCACTCTACATTTCTCAGAGAGATGAAATAATCAAAATTACACCTTGGGCCATTAAGAGGGAAGGTGGTCCCCATCCTGTCTGACATAACTGGATTCAAATATTCTTTACTTTGTTGTAGTCTCCAAGCCTTTGTCCCTTCTTGCCTTAATATTTCTGAGAGAAATAACATATGAATGTTTAATTAAGCCTGTGATATGTTCCATTTCCAGCTCTTTATAGTGCTTTAATAGTACACGTGAACTGTTAAACAGAATTCTCCATCTGGGTGGAAAAATACCACTGAAGCCAAGAGAAATTCTGCACACAAAGCTGGAGAGGACCAAGTGCAAGAGTGGTGAGAAAGCAGTGTGCTGAGCTTACCTTCACTACATCTGAAAGTCCTTCTCTTTCATAAAACACATTTCCTAGTCTTAAAAAATAACAGGGAATAGCAAAGAGCAGCTGCTGCTAAAAGCAGCAAATGTCCCTGTTGCTGTGCACTCAAAAAACTCACAAGTCTTTGGCACAACTTTACTCAAAATGGTAAATATATACTAGAAAAAGTGTTCACAAGATCACACTTGCCAGTATGGATCCTTGTACTTAGAACAAATCTATGTATGTACGTCTTTTCTAATAAAAGTGAGCTACTAGGAACTCCTCATAAAATATGGCCCTATGAAAAAAGGTTATTTCAGAAAGTTTATTTACTTCATCAGCAGGATTTCTCAAAAATCATTGTCATCAAAAATAGTATTTGAGAGAGGTTTTAAAGTTCTTTTTAAAAACAAATACACATACTTTCTAACAGGAATGAGAAAGCTTATGGTGAGGTATACAAAACCACAACCCACTGCTGCTCTGATCATTATTCCCAAATCCCAATTATTGAACCACTTGCCAAAGCAGCTAAGATGACAAAGTCCAGGAAAATGTGTTGGAGCTTTAGAACTGCCTCTGGATCTGTCACATTGTTGGACTGTCTCTTTGTTGCTCATCTTCCTTATCCTTCAGAAGGCCATTTCCTTTCCTTTTGACATTTTTTTCCTATAGTTTGTCTGGTTTTTTTTCTATTCATGAGCAACATTCTACTTTATGCATCCTGTAATACACAAGATGTGTTTAGAGGACCTTCAGGCTGTGAGTGCAGGTTTTGCTCAGGTGGGCAGATGGATTTAGGAAGCACACACCTGCTGACATGGAAATTGCATACCTGGAGCTTTCCTGCTGAAACACAACCTGCACACAGTCTGAAGCATTCACAAATAGCATACTACACCCCCTTAGTCAAGTACCTGCTTCCTATGACAGTGTTGGGTTCTTTTCCTGACTAGATCCTGCTTCAAAATGGAAAACACAGACTTAGTCCCATATTTCATGTGTCCTGTTCAAGTCAGGGAAGTTTAGTGTCCTGTCTGAAAGCAGCTTAAGGATAGACTTGGATTTGATCTGAAAAACTCCTGATGACAACTGTTTGATCAGAAAACTCCTGAGACCATCCAGAACAACCTCTGTGCCTGCGCGCTAAAAGTGTTTGGGTCATGGCCAGCATCTTATTGCTGTACCCCCCACAAGTATGCACAGAGAAAATCCTGGGACACAGTGGTGTGCAATAAGTCATCCATCATTCATTCTCCCATTTTTTCCACACTGTGTAGATGTTATGAACCTGCCTGCAACCCTACATAAGACACAGGGTCTCAGAAAATATCTGGGAAGGACAGGAAGAAACCAGGATCACAGCCAGGTGCAGGCCCCACGGTGTCAGCTCTCCCCAGGATTTCCCAAGCGCTGCCATTGTCTGAACTTGCAAATAGAGGCTGTGCCTGTGCTTGGAGTAAGGATAAGAGAGCACAGCCATGCTCATTAGCACAAGGGCCCCTTGTTAGGCAAACTGTGGAGATGCCACCAGTGCCAGCTCTGCTACCGAGGGTCTGCAAGCCTGAAGGTGGGTGCAGCCCTGTGTATGAGTCCCCGAACAGCAGCAAAGCAGCCCTTGCTCCTGCAGGGCACACCTGAGACACCGTCAGGGGTGCACCCTCCCCTCACAGGGGACTCTCAGTGCTCCTCAGAGGCTGCTGCAAGGTGTGGGAGGGTGGGCAGCCAGGGCACTTTGTCTCAATGACACCTTCAACAGAGCCACAAGGCACAGGGCCTTGAGGTCCAGCTATCACACTGGCTATCTCAATCACCCTGTTTGGAAACCACAGTTACAACATCCTGTACAAATAAGGGCTTGTCAGCAAGAATGAGATCCTTGAGGGCAAAGCTGCAGTCAGTGCTTGCATGATATGCTGCAAGCAAGTTGCTGGGCATCCTATTCCTCCCCCTCCTGTTGTCCCTGCATAGTGCCCTGTCAAACCAGTCATTGCTGCCCACTGGGGAACAGGCACTGTGTGCCACAAGGGAGAAAGAAACCTGGATAAGCAGGGCACAGGAAGGAGAGGGTCTAACCTGCCTTCCTACCTTCTCAGCCTCAGTTCTGATCCATAGAACACAACGGGATGTGATTGGTGACCTATGGAGATAGGGAATGAGCCTGCATTCTCCTTTATTTGGACACTGGACACATATCCAGCAGATCAAAGGGGAGGTATGACATCTTTACCAAGCTCCATCCAAGCAGCTCCACACTATCCATTGCCAGCTTGCAGCACAGCCCTTCTCCAATGACAAGACACACACCATAAGTTCCTTAAGGCCCAGTTTTTACATTAAGAACAAGCCTGTGCTTTTTAGGAATAACAGATAATGCTATGTATGCATTGATAGATTGAGAAATAGTAACAAATATCTTCTGAAAAATATTAAAAATGCACATTAGGAACCATTATGAAAAGACAGTGATATTGCACAGTATGGATCACATTCTTATCTCCAGAATACCCTGACCTGAATCTATCTTTATGCAGCTTTTTCAGAAAGATGGAATAATCCCTGGGGATTTCACAAAGCACAAAGAGACAAAGTGATTTGTCCACAGTAAGTAAAACAGTGATTCAGAATTGTTCTTCCTCAATCCATTATCTGTCAAGCAATATTTCTTCATCTTAACAGGCTAAGAGATCATGAGAATTAATCACTGTGATTAATTGTGCTTCTAGATAAAATGTATATCACAGATTGTGTTTTATTATGTCTGGAGTTGGAGAGAAATCATACATTGCATCAAATGACTGTCAGTTCTGCTGCTCAGCTATAAATAGTGCTCACAACACATGTGAAAACCATCACGCTCCATCCCGAGGTGGGAAAACGCTGAAGAAAATTGTTCTGGTAAACAAACCCTTCCTGATGGCTCCCTGAATATCTGGCAGTGAGCACAACTCCTGGCTCATTCTGCTGACAAAAGCAGCCTCACTCCTCCCTGCTAATAAAGCAAGGCTGCATGTCAGGGAAGGCTGAGACCCCTGATACAGAAACAGAGAAATCGTGGTGTCAGCCTTAGAAAAACCCAGCCAGAGCTGCACTTTTTATCAAACCATCTTCTGGGTATGGCCTGGGTGTTCACTGCAGCTCAAATAGCTGTTGATAGCATCATGTCCTTGTCAGCCCCCAGCACAGGCTCAGCAGCTGCTAACAATATTTCACACAGTTCAGAACGGTTCAGGGCTCATACACCATCCTCTTTAAGGTATGTTTGTGTTTAAGGTATCACAGATCCATGCTCTGTTCCACAGTGTCACACCAGATCTCCAGTACCTGGATGGCACAGCATTCAAGGTCTGGTTTCCCACCTTACCAATCACAGGCACGGTGCTGACTGCAACCATGTCATGTACCCTGGCAAGGAAGCCTGGGAATGTTTTTCCTTCCATCCATTAAGCCATTCTTATACAAGCATAAAATATGCCAGCTGATTTTGCTATTACTAAACACACCACAAAACTGACATACAGTTTGTCCAATGCATTTAGTCTGTAAGCAGTCACAGTGGGATGCACTCACACCATCCCCCTTAGCAGTTGGCACAAGCCATCCTTCCGATGTGCCCACCCCTCTCCAGTGATTCTATGAGGAACAGAGGCTCCTAACTTTTGGTGCACCAAATCACATCTTAGTCTGATATCTAAAGTGGACAGTGAGTCAATCTTGCATCAGCACTTACATGGGTGGTTATCTCAGCATAGGACTTTAGGCATATGCAATATTTGAGTAAAATCATGCAACAGACCTCCTCCATAAACTTTCAGGCAAATGCAATGGCTCAAATACTTTCAAAAGAAGCCCAGTCCTGAATGAAATTAATTCTTTTCTAAATATAAGTGAAAGGACAGAAAATATTTTGCAGTTGTCAGTATACTAGCAATGATGAGGCATCTAAAGAAGAAGTCTTCATTTTGAGTCACTGGTCAGTGTCCACACACACCCTTTAGGTGGTTAATACTCAGTTTCTCAGTATACATAACATGTTGTAAACTTCTCTGTAGCTATCCAGATCTTCAGAGAGAGAACCCATCTAGTTAGCATTGACATTTAGAATATGTTCATTGTTTTCCTTCTCCTTTATTTTTGACAGCTACAGTTTAAGAACAGACTTTGATACAGTCCTTGACATGCCTGAGAGTATTTTTAAAAAGCAGTTTGGGGGAAGAGGAAGAGAATGAATACATGAAAATAAAGCCTGATCTTAATTAGTAATTTACATGTTCCCAGGTGTTTCCTTCTTGAGATCTTGCATAGAGCAACTGCATTAGATCACCTGTAGTTTAGGGTTTTCAGTTTGCCAGTTAACGTCTCCTCCTTTTTCACAAGCTGATCTCATGTTTTCCAGATTAGTGTTGTCTTCACATCATCTGAACAAACAAATGAAGTTTTCTCTCCCTCACAAACACTAGCACATGCTCACACACGCTTCTGTCTTTGGTCTGCATAAGGTAGTTTGGCACCAAAAAAATATGTGATTAAGTTTTAACAAGTGTCAAAGCCAAGAGGCTCACAGACACTTACCTGGAGATCAGAATGAAGTTTAGGTGCTTTCTGAAATTCAAATTAGCAAGTGTCATTCTTCCTGCCTTCTACCACACTTCAGGAAACGTTTGATCTGCAGAGAGAGAATGAGACAGAAAAAATGAGCAAGTGAGAAACCTCCAGGATCCAGAGGCTCAGACTTCCCACTCCCCAGAATTACCACTGTCTCTAAGAGCATGCAAATAATCTTAGTTACTCTTGCTTACATGGTCCTACTACAGGGCACTAATGTAGAATAGTGTAGTACCAAATTACCCATAAATATTTAGGTCAAGGATTTCAGCATAGAACAACAGTACAATTAACAATTCAAAATGCTGCCACTGAAAGTTATTTCTTGACACCATGGGCTGGAAGTGAGCAGACATGCCTTTGTTAACTTACGCTGTAGTCTATCATTTGTAATACAATATCAATGTAAAAAAACAACCTCCAAGACCACTGATCAGAAAATTCATAATTTTTTTTTGTTTGCTAAAGCATACATTTTATAAAGGCTCTTGTGATCTCATGTTACTGCCATGTTGCTCAGAAATAAAAAACATTGCAAGAGAAGGAAGAAGATCTAACATCTCATGACCTACATGGGCTCTTTATTGTTAAAAATGCTAAATTTCTGTAGCTTCTGTATCAGGGGAAAAATACATTGATTAGAATACAGAAAGTGTATTCTATACATCAACTTCAATACAAATTTTACACTATACATAGTGATCTGTATTAATGTATTAATGCTTACCTTTATCTATCCTTCATACCTCTCTAATATACTGTTACACAAGTGCTTGAAAAAATATGCCAACAACCAGAAAAAGAGTTGCAATAGCAGCTAGAGATATATGAGCAATAGTGATCTCCTTTCATTTTTAACTGAAAACTAAGTCCAGTGAGGTGTAAGACCTGCATCCTTTTTCCACCTGAGTATCCCATTAAGTTGCAGGTGGCATGTTGCAAAGGGAAAGAAAAGAAAGAAAGAAAAAATAAAAAAGAAACCAAGTATCAGGAAAAATGAACTGTCCAAGAAGCACGTTTTTTCCTCTTGCTTGTGCTCAGTCAATACCATAGGTCTTCTACTTCTACTTTGGTCCATTTACACACATTTTAAATACTGACACCCTTCTCCTGTCACAGGACAGGCAAAAAATTACATCTAGTTTATATTGGATCTTCTAATTTTATATTGATTTGTTGAATTTGGGTTTAATCCTTTCTTGATGCAATTTTGGGTATTGATACAAGCAATGCAAAAAAATAAATGGAACAGGAAGAAAATGTATGGTCAAGGCACCATGAAGAGTTTATCTCTTCTATGTGTTTTTCCTGTAGTTCCATGGCTTTCCTCATCAAATTGCACGAGGACCTGTTACACCAAATTCTGACAAAGGAGGCAGTGGTGTGGTCATGCAACAGGCACATGGCACACAGCAGAGGAACCTCTTCCCTGACTCTTCCTGTTAAAAGATGGACTAAATGCAGCCCTGTCAAACCATGCTTCATCTAATTCCAAAGTGTCCTGTTTTCCTACTCACAGAGCAGTGCAAGGCAAGGACAAGGGGGAATTAATATATTTGAAACTACATATGCCTCTTATTGTTAATAAGAGCTCCCATGTATATAAAAGAGGTACAATTGCTAAGTCTTACTAACAAAGAATCAGACTACTGTGACTGGCTAGCCAGTTTTGTATGTACCCATCCTTGGAAGTGTTCAAGGCCAGGTTGGATGGGGGTCTGACCAACCTGGCCTAGGTGACCCTGCCCATGGCAGGAGGGTTGGCACTGGATGATCTCTAAGGTCCCTTCCAGGTCCCTTCCCACCCAAGTCATTCCGTGATTCTTTCATTCTGAGTACAGAATGAAAATCTTTGCAATAACCTTAAAATCTTTGCAATAACCTTCTAACTTGTCTTTGCATGCTGCTAATTTTAATGTGGCTATTTTTGGTAGATAGCAGTAAGATCAGAATGCTTTCTGAAAAATACAAGAGGATTTAGAATAATGAAGGGTCCAGACCTGAAAACATTATTTTTTACTGAATTCTTATGTTTTTCCTTTGGCATATCCAACAATCTATTCTTTTAGACTGATGCAATCCATTTAGAAATGGTATCATAGCAGCAAGCTTGGACTGCAGTGCAAAAAAGCAACAAAGAATCACTGTTTCTGCCTTGTCCTAAAAACTTTTTCAAAATATGTATATATACACATTTATAGCTCTGTTGAACTATAGAAGTGAAGAGAGAGAAAAGTACTGAATAATTCATCAAATTTTCTTCCTTTATTACACATGTCCAATTTTCCCACATAAACATATAAAACCAAACTGAATTCTTACAAATTATTAATATTAAAGATGCAACTAGAGGATTTCATCTCAAAGAAAAATAGTCTTGCTAGTCAGCCTTGGTTGACTTTCTGTAACTTAGAGACAGGCATGCAGATTTGAGGCAGCCATCCCTTCTCTGTGCCTAGTCCATGTAGGTGACAGAGTCCAGTGATTAAGAGGTCTCATCCTAAGCAGAGATCTAAAACAAACCATTTGACTACATTACAACAGTGTCTATTTCTCTCAGTAAAAATAAGAGGAGCCCAAATAACTATGGATATGTACCCCACAGATGCTTAAAGTCATAAGAGATTAAAAATTTCCTCTGATAAACCAATTCACACAGGTTAAATTATGTCTACAGAAACAGTGTCAGACAAATACATAACAACATTCAAGAATATTCTAAATATCCTGTTACCTTCAAGCCACTGTAGGGAATTCCGATTAAAATATACTCTCTGGGAATACCCAGCCAGACCCATTGCAAATTTTAGATGTCAATAAAACACTCTCCTATGACAGAAGGACTTTGACTTGACTGCAGTGAAATTGAGCCTTATGCAGAGAACATCCTTGCTATAGTGTTTACTAATTTAGCTTGCAAGGCTGTTTAGAGGGATATTAAGAATTAACTAGCATGTTCTCTATTTGTGGATTATGTGTGCAATTCCCCAATCTGAAAGAGGAGTATATATATAAAAAAGTAAAGTTCCATATACAGTTTCCCATTAGACATTGCTTACTCATTTAAAATGTATGTTTGCTTAAAATTTTATTCCCTGGAAAGGTCTAATGAAATATACATTTCATTTTAGCAGGGATTCCCAGAGGAGTCAGCTACCAGGCAGCCTTTTCCTAGCTCTTTCTGTGCAAACTATGTAAAGCAGGACACTAAATCTGCAATAGCAGGCAGCACTCAGGAATTGGAGTTTCAGCTCTGTTATGCAGGCAGTGCCTCAGGAGTACCTAGATCTGAACGATTCTGTTAGTACATTGATTATTCATTCATAATAATTTGTTACCTGACATTAATTTCCTACTAAACCACAGTATCTAAACATGCTCCACTTAAAATCACTTTTAGGAAAGTCAGAAGCTAAGAGGAAATGAATGAGTGAAATTTCCCTAGTTATGAATGCTTGCAGTATTTTGGCATCCCAAAGTCCTGCAAGACCCACAGCTTAATTTTAGCTGCTTTTGTCTTAGGCAATGGAGCTGGTAATTCTTCTAGTTAAAAATCTACCTTTAATTCTGTCCCACATTCTAAAACCATGAAGGCAGATTAAAAAAACAGACTGAAGAAAGTAAAAAAGTATTGCATAAAGTTCATAACTACCAGAATTTGTACAAAATACTTAATACCATTATTTTATCAAACATGGTCACACAGATCATCTGCACTGTTAGACAGAGTTAAATCTATATGCCATGTGAAAGGACGTGTATGAAGAAACATTGTTGTATACACTTTTCATACTCTGAATTAGTATAATGTTTTATTAATTTTATATACAAATTATATTTTATATATTATATTTATTGTTTCATAATTATATTGTTTTAGTATATATTAATTATTTTGTTTATATTTTTATAAATACTTCAAAATCAATGTCATAAACAATTAAAACAAGAAAAATACATTACAAGCCTTTGGTAGAAATAAAGGACAGGGAAGTAGTATTATACTTCTTGGCAGGAGTCCTGAAGACACTTATATCAGGAGTCATTTAAAATTCAATCAAAAGGGATCCAAGTATCATTGGGCTATAAGTAGTACCAGCCAGGAAAACTCATCTCTGTGAAATGATGCTGAAAAAACATTTTAAAATATACTCTTTTCCATCAAAGCCTTTCACAGAATAAACGTCTTGAAAGAGTTTGACTGAACTGACAGACAGATATGAATCTCTCACTCAACAAATATAAATCAAGATGAAACTGTAGCTGGTTTTATGAAGGAAAATAGAGGTAAACTCCAGAGACAACTACAGTCTCTAGAGAGAAAACAAGTACTCTTAGTTAAGAAAACAGTTGGAAAATACCAAAGGAGCAAAACTCTCAGAGCTTTTATCCAGCAACTAATAGCAGAGGCGAGTGGCACTTGCTACAGGGGGAGTGGAAAGTGGGCTACTCACAATATTGTTAAATATAGGATTGGGTTCTGCTCAATCTTTCAGACCTGCCAGGCTTGCTGCAGAGCCATCTACATCAAAATGCATTGAAACTGTAGGATAAGAATACAGCATATTTTTTAGACTTTTCCAAATTGGGCAGGGCTCATAACAAAGGAACTACTAAAAATAAAAATAAATTTAAAGAATGTGGGTTAGAAATAGGATAGGAAAACAAATGAGAAAGAAAATGGTAAGCAATTTTTAAAAAATTATTTTAATTACATACTCTGGCTCTTTGTAGCCTAAGCAAGGTATGTGCAGAAAACCCTAGAGTTCAAGACAATTTGGCATTGAAAGAAGAAATGAGCTGTTAGTTTTGAAAGAGAACAAGAGGCAGCAGGTTTTGTCGTGAGAAAGTTATATGAAAATAATTTTGCAGATTTGAAATGTCGAACATTAAAATACACAACAGCACCCTTCTGTTTAAAAGTGTTATAAAAACCTTCTGACTCTTTTCAAAAACTGATTGCTGGAGCCATACTGGTCCCCAGCCTTGCCACGTGTCATATTCCATTCCCCTGCAGAGACACAGCAATATCAGCTACACAACCTTAGCTAAGGAAAGAAACAATCCTCTCAAGCCTCTCCAGCAGGTGATCAGATATCATACCAGCCTCCCCTAGGGTGTCAGCCATCAGCAGTCACATCTTTCCCCAGGACAGCCCACAGCAAAATCCATCTGGTTCCCAATCATAGTATTTATCAACTCAGTAAAAAGATAAAGACATTTTGTTAGCAGAACTGTTACCCTCATGACTGAAAAAAGATTTGCAAGACTGTAGCTGTCTTGTAAATATATGTAATTGTTTCTTAGAGTTGCAGCATCAGTGCCCAGGTTACTTAAAAGAAACCATTTGTCTCCCCTTATATGTAACAAGCCCATTACTTTTTTTATCTTCTGAGGCTGCAGATTGACATTACTGAGGTGACATGGTTATCTAAAAAAAATGAGACCCTAGCTTCTTGTCCGGGTTCCAGCTGGGATAGAGTTAATTCTCTTACTAGTCCTGTGGATTGGGTTCAGTAGGAGAAACATGCTGACAACACAGCAGTGGTTTAGTTGTTTCTCATAGTTCTTACGCTAAATCAAGGACCTTTCCATTTCCCATGTCCTGCCAGTGAGGAGGAGGAGGAGAAGAAGCCAGGAGGGAGCATGGCCAGGACAGGTGATCAGAACTGGCCAGAGGTATATTCTATACCACAGAACATCTTGCTCAGATCTGCTGGGAGGAGCTGGCTGGGAGGGGCTGATTGCCACTCGGGGACAGTCTGGGCTCTCATCAGTGGGTGGTAGGGAATTGCATTGTGCATCACGTGTTTCTAGAGAGTTTTTTTTTTCTCTTTCTATTTTGTTGTCTTCCTTTTCATTATTGTTGTTGCTGTTATTACATTTTATTTCAATTATTAAATTACTTATCTCAAGCCACAGGTTTTATGTCTTTTCTGATTCTCCTCCCCATGCCAATGGGGGCATGGGTGAAAATTGAGCATCTTCATGGTGCTTTGTTGCCAGCTGGGGCTAAATTGTGACACTTCTTTCCCCCTTCCTTGGAATTTATTTCCACCTCCACCTCCACATTGCTCCAAGCTGCACAAGTGCTAACACCACCTATCTCTCCAAAGGATCAACTCCTGCATCCAATTTACCAAGCAGCTGCAGCAGGCCAGGGTGCAGGATTAATGTGGCCAGAGGCAGGGAGAAGGAGACAGCCAGGGCAGGGTGACTCCTGCAGCCAGGCGGGCTCACACACAACAGCTAAACCCCAAAACAGCCCAGTTCAGCTTGATGACAGTGTCCCATAAGAAGCCCGAGTAATTAGAGAGCTGAGGTTTTTAGTTGCAAATGTAATTGCTCTGTAAAAGAATCAGATAAGAAAGGCTGTTACCATTAGGTTTATGACTAAAATTTAATTGAAAGAGAAGATACAAGAAAAAATTTAAAAGAACTATACTAAATAAACACATCCATATCTACTGCAACTCTGTATCTACTGTTTACTAGAACTGCCATGGTACTATTACATTGTCTCTTGTATTAAAAAAAACAATTATAATAATCTGCCCTGACAGCATTTCTACTTATCTTAATAGATGTAAAAAAAAAATAGTTCCATTTCTGCATTAAATCACAACTTTAAAAAAGTTTCTACTTAATTTTAGCTCTATTAAATTTTGCTGGACTGCTGTACTCTTCATTACTGTTGTGTCTCAAAATATCACCTTCACTTCAACTGTAAATAGCCCAGGAAAATAGTTCAAACCTTAAAGGGAAACTTCCAAAGAGAAGATATTTTTTTCCCTCATAACTGAGACCTTTCCCAAGGGAATAAGACACTTTTGGAGGTGTTAGTGCTTCATGTTTGTAGCAATGGAAAAAAAAAGTGTATAGAAATAATGGGTTGGCTGAGTTTATTATGAAAGGGTTTCTCCTATTAGGAGATTCAGGGCAAATAAGAGTCAAGATAAAACAAAGTTATGGTGGAAAGTGGAGAATTTGTACTAGTTTCAATATCTTTGCTTCCATCTTCTAAATTGCCAATTGTCATATGTCATTACTGCTCAGGCTGTTAGCTGCTCATTTGATTACAGCGTAGATCCTTCTCTGGAGCATGGCTCTGTCCGTGTGTGAAATCACAAAATATGCTTGTGCAGGTGCAAAAGCTTGGGAGAACAGGAAGATGATAATTAAAGTATTTTGTTGCCTTTTAAATACATGGTTACATCTACGACAAAACACAGAAATACTAAGCTGTTTTCTTCTATTTGTCCTTAAAGGATTTGTGGCTGGATGTACTTCAGTAGTTGCCAAGAGTTCTTGCACAGTATTAATACTAATTTATGATGAAGCATACCAAATGAACCACAAGTTATTTAAGAAAATGAAATAAGGAAACTTTTGAGGTTTTAGCAGGAAAACAGACTGGAGTGCGAGTAGTCTGATGTAAATGGATAGATGGCTTCAATGAAAATGAAAGAGAAGAAAACTCCCTCCTGGGGTTCATTATGCCTCTTGAGCTGTTGGTAGTAAAGTTAATTTTTAAATGCTTTGAGGTGATTAAGAACTCAGGCATCACTCTAAATGTAAATAAGTCCTGTTTCATTTCCTTGCAGTTAACTGATTGCAGCAGTCACCAGCTACTTAGCTTGCTGATATATTTGAGATCTGTAGTCTAGTTCATAATTAACCCTCTCCATATGAAGTGATAATGTTAGCAAGACTGTTGTTGAACATATATAACCAGGATGTGACATATTCACTCACTAAGGAAGGAGAATGTTTACATTTATAAATCTTGAGGGCACTATTAGAAGCAAAAATTTCACAGAACAGAAACCAACAGAAATGGAGGTTTTTTCCATTTACACTGGATGCAGCTTAAAAATGCAAACAAAATATATGCAGTTTAGAACCTTCAGCATAAACAGAATAATTATTTATAGTAAAATTAAGAACACCATTAAAGCTTTACCTATTCCTCCTCATCAGGTCTACTAAAAAGAAAATTTCAATAATCTGTAGATGAATATCACAAATGAAAAATCTCAGATGATAATCCATTCATGTAATGCATATGAACATGCAATTAAGAATTAACATCAATAATCTTGTTCAAGGAGTGATTGGACACTTGAAATCTGTATTCTTATTCCAACATCTGGAATTGAGATAGTTTCATGGCTAGGCAAAATCTTCAAAAGTCACTAATTCTGTTCAGCAGTTTGAAATTACCTAACCTGGCATGTGCTAAGCCATAAACAATGAAAATAGTTCTACTGGATGCTGAAATAGTGAGGCAACCAATACTCAGCTCTGGGACAAGCTCCCCAGGTTGTGGCCGTGGACCAAGCCTGTGGGTGTGCAAGAGATATTTGGACAATGCTTTTAGATAGTCTAACTTTTAGTTTGCCCTGGGTGGAGTCAGGACCTGGACATGATGGCCCCCATGGGTCTCCTCCAAGACAGGATATTCTATGATTCACTAAAGAGTAAAAATACAGGCTTTATTAACACAACACAGGTATTCAAGCAGTCCAAGGCCCAGAAAACTTGGATTCAAATCCTAGCCCCAAACTCTTCTAGTGAAACGTGTCTATCACCTGCTATCAGGTTTCTTTACAATCCACAAAGGCATCTGATATTTGTCCAAACACACTATAAATGTTTGAATATTTCAAGGCAAAGGGATTTACACTACAGAGATTTACACTTTAATGCCTACCTGCAAAGTCAGTCATTTCATATGTTTAGTCAAATCAAATTGAAACCTTTTTTTTAAACTCAGTTCCTTTTATTCACTTGAATACCAGAAGAATTGTCAAAGGAAAAATGTGCACAAAATAGACATGAAGTTTTCACAGGTCTTATCTAAGCCAAAAAGCATAAAAATCTCACAGTCATTAGGTACACTTCTGCCTTGCAGAGAAAGAGATTGTGCATCCAACTATGCCAGATCCGAACGAACAAAGGAAAGTAGGATTCATCAGCAAGTAAACTAGCAAGAAACTGGTAATTTCCAAATAAATAGCAAAATGCTAAAGTCATAATAAATACGATCTATAAAAATGCAGTTGGTTTTTTCCTAGCACTGGTATTTAACCCTAAGTAGGTAAGTGAAAAAGGGAGATTTGTCCTAAACTGATCAGGATAAAGACTTCCTAAAATTGCTGGTAGTCTGATCTTAGCTAGAATCTGCCCCAGTAAGAATTCTATTTTTGCTCCAAGACTGTCACAAATTTATTAGTAAATTTGCTGAACTAAAATTGACTACAACCATTTTGGAAATCAGGTCTTTCCTGTGAATTTTACTCCCAGTTTCCATTCTCCCACTGAAAAGTTTCACTCTACTTGGTTTTCATGTTAAATATTTAATTACAGTTTTACCTGAGAAATATCTTCAAAATAAATTAACAGCTGGATTGCTAATTATTTTCTTCAAGAAATGACAACATAATACAGTAATACCCAGCTAATGAGTAATATTTCACTGCATTTTAGCAATTAGCTTTTGCAAAAGTTACCAGAAGAGTTTTTCTCCTCCCTTGCTCTTCTCCAGCTTCTGTATCAAATTACAGCTAGCATTGCTTATGTCTCTATACCTCACAGTTGTAGCTAGAAGAAGACAGCGAGGGAAAAGGGGCTGATCTAGTAATTTATTAATGTCAGGGAGCTTCAGGCTAGATCTATTCAGTGGGGGAGAAACACTGTTACTGCTCTCAGTAAATTGAGGCAGGTTGCGTCAATCTTACAAACAAAAATTCTCCAGTTGTTCGCATTTCCTAAATAAAGGCTCTCTGGCCAGCTGCCTGCTGACAGCCACAGAACTACAGCAGCAAGAAACATTGCATATCTCTCAGGCACCTGCAGGGAAAACAATGTTGCCCCATGAAAAGGTTCACAGAATTTCCAAGTAGCAAACAAAAAGGCACTGAGGAATCACTAGAAATCACATTTGAAACAGGAGTCTGATTACACAGTTATATACAGATATTATTTGTTAGGAGGAGTTGGCTGTAACATCTCCAGCAGGCGAGATCTTTTCTTCAGTTTTATTCCATACCCTAAGTAGAGTTAACTTCATAATTTATTTTTTAAATTATGCCAGGTTTGTAAGTTAGACTTGAATATACCTGTACATGGATATATGCATTCAGTGATTGTGAAGATTCAAATTAATCTATGCTATCTAGATTATTGATATTAATCAGAAAATCAGAAATTAATCTCTCAACTCTCAAATCAAGGTAACAGCTGCCAGACAGCACACTTCAATATTCATTTTAGCAAGCATAGCAGCTACCTACTCTATTTGAAATTCAGGTCCTCTGCACAGTGCTTTAAAATCACTTCAGAATTCTACATCAATGCCCTTATTTGAATCACATTATTAGCAGGTGGACATTCTCTCAAAGGCCAGAGTCACAGCCCATAACAATACCAATTAATATATGTGGATGTAGAAAGGTAATTTCTGTTATATCCTGCTTACCAGGGATCTGATAAAAACTTTCAGCAACTGTAGCACCCCATGAGAAGGTATGCAGGCAATGAGCAGGTCATTTTGCTCCTTTGCTCTGGATTTTTCATAGGGCTTCTCTTTTGTGTGCTAAATGAGGACAGATTCTTTGGATGGAAGTTCCGCACCCCTCAGGTCTCCTCCACACACCATGACAGACCTATTCCCACAGAGAACAGGTCACATTCACTGTTTTCCTCCACAGAATCATAGAATGGTTTGGGTTGGAAGGGGCCATGAAGATCATCCAGTTCCAATGCCCTGCTGTGGGCAGAAACATCTTTCCATAGACCAGGTTGCTTCTCTCTGGAGCTGCTCAGTCACAGGCAAAAGGGAAGCTAAAAGCCTTCTCATCTTACTGACTGGCCACAGCAAAGGTATCGGAAACCCTGGAAGGCCTTCCCACCCATCTGGATGGTCAGCTTAATGCAGAAGCAGCCAGGAAGCCCCACAGCAGGAGATGGACACGAGAAGAGCAGGTTCCTCTCTGCTGTGCAGAAGGTACCACAGTCCTGGCATGTGTGCACTGCCTGCCCACACAGCTGAATCCAGGACATGGCCACGTCCTCAGGGGGAACAGGGAACTCTCCCCTCACTACTCCCTAAAATCAAACAGTCATCCAAAAAAACGTATTTTTTTTAAGCCTTGAGATTCTTAAAACAATCTTGTTTTCCATAGAGCTGAAAAAGATGTCTGACCAGTTTTAAAAGTTGGTAAATGGCAGCCAGTATGAAGTGTACAAACCCACAGTATGTGCTGGCACCCTGGTGCAGTTGAGATGGTCAAGCATTCTTTCACAATACTTTGGTATGGATAAGAATTTCCTTTATTGTGCCATTGCATTATGGAACCTTTCCCATGCCTGACCTGTCTGGGATAACATCACGTGCTTGTTCAGAGTACTGCTGACATTAATAATGAAATGCAGTAGGAATAAGGTCCTTTTAGCAGGGCAGCAGCACACAGCCTTGATGCAGTGCCCAAGTTTGGCTTCCCCAAGTGTGGACGCTCAGCCTCAGCAGCCCTCAAGTGCAGGGCATTAGTGGGTGCTCAGCATCTCTCACAGCATGAGCAAGACTGAGCAGCTCCAGCCCACACTGACTGCCCGGGTGAAGATTTTCTCATCTTATCCTCAAAGCTTTTCAAGCCCTGATCCTAACAGAGGTCTTAGGAGACTTTTTAATCTTCATGCTTCTCAATCTCCATTTAATTTAGCTTCTCGTCTCAAATCAAGTCAAAGACTTAGAGGGATTTGAGGGAAATACAATCTTTTTTCATTAAAAGCAGGGTCTTATCACAGATCTTTGTGATTTGTATTGTCCTGGCAATAGGGGAGATCATGTAACTGGGAGTGTTTATTTTCTATGAGGCAATTAAGTTTGAGAGATATGATTGTAATTCTTTGTGCTTACTTGCAGAACTATGTACTCACACCTGGGCTGGGCCTGGTCACTCTGGCACCAGTTGCTGCAGTTATTTGTGTGTGCACATATCAAGGGCTTTGTGAGGTCAAAGAAGACCATTCATTTGAGACTTGAAAAACCTTGTCAGTGTAAACAAAATTCTTATCAATTTGAGAAAAGTCTTGGTTTTTTACATCCCGTTGCTCTTTTCCAATCAAATATACAGAAATGAAACATGAACAGAACAGAGAGCAAAACATAAAGTTCATTATTACGTATGAAGTGCTCTTCTCTTCAATTTAGAAATTCTCTTCAATTTAATATCTCCTGAGATTAAAAAAAAAAAATAAACAGAAAAAAGCCACCATAGCCCCCAAAAAACCAAATATTTATTTACAGAACAAAGAGAAGGTTGCCTGGAGAGGGCTATGACTTGCCAAGCAAGGACAGCCACAAGTGCTGATTATGAAAACACACTTTTCTGTTTTGACTGAGGATGAGCTTTTCCAGTAAAATGAGATGCCAATTAGCATTTACTATACATCAAAAAGACTGGTTCTTAACCTTTTGTGACACTAGAAAGAGCTGAGGACACTTCAGATAGTCATATGATATACAGGCACTCAGTTAATCATAAAGCACAAACACCCTCCTCAGATAATCACACGAGAACTGCTAATTATGAAAATAATAGATTCTATTGGGAAAAAAAAAAAACCCAAACACTTATTCTAAAACTTTTCTCCTGTGCAAGGTGATTTCTTTCCTTTTACCAATGTTTATTACATTCAGTCTTTGCTCAAGGGATTTTCTTCCAGCAGCTTACTGCTCTCAGCTACATCTAATCTTTCACACCTGTTCAGATTCTTTAACCCTTAAAATTCCTGCATATTGATACCTCTCTTAATTAACTTCACTGCTTGTAACTGAAATCATATCTAGGAAGAATTTGGTATGAAAAAAAAAAATTGTTCTTAATCACTTTCATTTATACCCCCTAAAATATTATACAAATCAACCCATATTTCCCAGTCAGTGGCCAGTTCCTGCTTACCTGACTTCTCCCACTCTCAATAACTTCTGCCCAAAAACCAACCAGATGAAGCTGATCCCAGTGAAGTTTCTGGTGACAAAAAGAAACCAAGCAATCTAGCATTTTTAGCCCTAGTGCATTCTCCTTAGGACAAAGGACCTACACTATTGAATTAGGATTAATTAGTACTGATGTATATACTGGTGCTGAATTAGAATGTCATGAGCTCATCAGTGTTGTTTAACATCATCTTCAACATAAGAGTACTTAGTCCTGGTCAGCTGCAAGTTGTCCTCAAACTCAAATACCAGTGCTGTTCTGCAGCATTGGAAACATTCAAAGAATCTAAATACATGCACTACCTCTTGCAGTGTTTAACAAGAAATGCTGCATTATCTCAGATTCGTTTGCCAGATTCTACAATATCATCCCACATAATACTGAATATAGCTAAAACAATGAAATACCATGTTCAGAATAACTTATGTCTAGAATATTGATTAAAACCAAAACTGCCATTTACTTGGCACATTGGGACTTCCACCACAAGAGCAAATTTTGAAGGCTGCACAAGGCTACATAATAAAACTCTCACAAACCGAACTACCTCCTGAAAACCCTGTTTTCCACACAGTCAGCATTATATGTGTACATGTGTAGGGATGCTCCTTTAAAAAAAATAATAATCCAAAACACATTATTGCAGAAGTGTCATCATTTTTGGAAAAAATTTAGGTCAAATGCAGCAGGTGTTACTTATGTTGGTTAATGGGGCTGTGGAAGGCAGAATGCTGGGTGGCATAAGGAACCATAGGATGCAAAAGTCTAAATGGAAATGAGTTTATGAGGGTCTGTCTCTAGAGACAAAGTGATTAGTCTGTCAAAATGATTATTCAAAAAGAGCAGTCTCTGATAGGGAAAAAAACAGACAGAATGAGGGTCATAGGGGGGTTGTGTGCATTGTTCCAATATTGATAAATCAGCTGCACAGAAGGGGATAGAGCTTGAGGTAGCAGTCACAGGAATGGAATTGCCTATTTAAAGGATGAGGAGAATAACCAAGGTGAAAATCCACTGGAAATGGATGGGGAATAAGAATGCAGAAAGACAGATCCATGTAAAAATCTCAGAAACCCCCTTGACAGCGATGGGGCAGTAACTGCCATCTCCAGATTTACAGGCAGTAGGAATGGAGCTGCACCAATCAGCCAAAATCTCTCTTTACCAATCAAATTAAGGTTTAACAGAGCGTGTGTGTGTGTGTGTGTGTGTGTGTGTGTGTGTGTAAGTAAAATGACAAATTACATACAAATTGCTCTTCATTTCTGAGGATTATAAAGCTGGGGCTCTGTTCCTATTAGTGCCCTGCTTTCCAGCACACAGTTACCTAGAACGACTGCTGTATAATTACATGCTTCACAGAGTGGTACATTTACAGGAAGCCATGACTAAATGTTCCTACTAAATTAGCCTCTCATGCATTAGTCACTCTTTTCATAGAAAAAAAATGGATTTTGACTCTTCCCTATTGTCAACACCTGTTTTGAACTGACCTCATCTCACTGCCTGTACTTGTGATCTGCCACTGCAAGTAGGAGACTGATCTGTTGTTTCAGTTAACTTTTCAAGATACATATTTTCCTCCAAATATTAATGGTGTACAGAACCAAAAGAATTACAAATCTATGTTTATATATAGAATGTCATATTTCAAAAGAATTCATGATTTAACCAATGTAAGCATAAGAATAAACTTCCATTATGCAGCAAAGGAATGCAGAGTATGACGGAAGTTGCACATCTTTCACACATATTTTTATGTACATAGCAATTGAGGTGTGCATTGAACTTGAAATTTAGGTAAATAATAAATTCTTACAACCAGAGAGAAGAGAGAGAGGAAAAAAAGTTCAATCCATTATTTTTTCCTTCATCCCCATCCCAATCCATTCCCAATAAAGAGACTAAGAGGGGATGGGTAGAGAACTTAATTCAAATATGTTAGGATTAATACTTTTTTTTTTTATTTGGTTTACTCTTGGTTGACTCTATGGCAATAAAATTGCCATAAAACTTGTCAGTTGCATATATACTGTATGTTATAAAATGCTCCCCTTTATAGTGATATCATTAATTTTATTTGGAGGAACTTTGCTGATCTAACCTTTATATGAGACTTTTCCTTGCATAGGAGTAGGTAGAAGGGAATAGTGAGTAAAGAAGACAGACAGTAGTGTTATTTTTTGTCTGCACAGCACAGTGGAGTGATTACCACAGCAAAATGTCAGCCACCTGCAGGAGGTTTCTCTTTCCCCCTCACAGTAAAATGAAAGCAGATCTGCATTTCCAGATTGCATCTTTCCATTGGGGTAGACAGTGAGAGTATTACTTAGCAATTATCTTTCTCATATTAGAGATACAGAATGGTAAGCCTAGAAAAAAACCTGATTCCATAGCACTTTTCTAAAGACTGCAGGGCAGACATTAGGTATTAGGATATTTCTTAAAACCGCTTATCAATTGTGTCAGTGAAGGAGAAAAACTGTGCAAAGAACTATTGACTAAATCACCTACAAGAGTTTATATTGACAACTCATACTCCTCCCAAATGAAGCCCCAAGCTGTGCATCACCCTCTACAGTTATTAACAGCATAATTCCAGGGTCCCTCTCTTTCCACAGGGAAACAATGGGTTTCAGTGTTGCTCCTCTTCTAGCATTACTAGGATTTCACTTTATCCCATTTCAGAATAAATGGTACTTATTAAAATTATCTTGTGCTGTGACTTCAGATTAAAGATGCACCCCGAAAACCCCTACATCTTAAACAGAAAGATAAGTAGGACTAGAAAAATAATACTTCCTCCTGACTGCTCTCTTCCTTTCTAAGATAGTGAGTCTGAGAAAAAAATTATCTATTTGAATAAATGAATATAGGAAAGGGACAGTTCGCTTTATATTCTCTAAGTTGACTAGCTGAGCAAGAAATGTTCCAAAGACCTTGAGTGCAAGTCTTTGTTTATTGAGAATAAGCAATCAATCAGCCAGGGCACACAACAAGACCTTGTTCAAACAATGGATAATGCTGAGTGCCTCAGTCACACAGCTTAGATTGAACAAGTAAGCTTGACATTACCAGCAAAAAAGGCAAAGTCAACAGCATGAAAGTCACAGAATAAGACAGTTCAGGGAGGTCTCAAGCACAGGAATGTTAACATACGTTCAGATGGACAGAGGGCTTTATTGAGATTTTTCTTAAACAAATTGTTTATTATTTAAAGCTATCAAAACTTGCCTTGAAAACTAGATTAAATAAATCCTTCACATTTGAAATGTCTATGACTAAAGGCCCACTTGTGTTAACTTTCATGAAATTAATAGTATCACGATTATTTTTTTCTGCCTGCATATATTTGTGTGTTTTCTATATTTCATTTACAGCAATAGGCCCCATTTATAAGCTTCACTTGAAAGCAGCCCCAATGTGAACAACAGCACAGAAAAGAAAGTCTACAGGATCAAGAAAAAAAATTAATATAAAATCTAGTGCAAAACAAGAACAAAGTATTCCATGAAATACACACATCTCTATTTCTCTGTTCAGCAGTTTCTCAAATATGTCTTTCTGTATTACAAATTAAATTATAAGTACTCTCAAATTTTGCAGCATGTAGATTAGGAAAGTCTTCTGATCACCTGGTGATGAATGACCTTGCACTATTTACACTGGAATTTGGGGTGGGAGAGAGGGAGAAAGGGAAGGGGGTATGTGGTGAGAGGTGAGAGACCAGATATAGAGAATGAGTTCACATCCTTGGGTTAATGAACACTAACAAGATGAGAACATCACTTGCAGCCTGCAAAGTATACTGGAAAACAGAGCCTGGTTCAAGATAAAATTTATGGGTCTGCTTTACTTGTTGCTAGCTGAAAATTCTATCACATGCAATCCTCTTTCTCCCACGTTTTCTGTGACAGCAGTGAAAACCTTCAGATTAGCCAAGCTATTTAAGACCATAAGACCATGTCAGCTGTGGTATAAAACATCAATTTGTAATCCAGGCTGTTACTGTGAGCCATTTCTGCACTGCATCCCAGCAGCCCATTCCTCAAAACTTTAGCTGCTCATCCAAGATGATTTTCCTTGAGCCCTTGCAGAACTTTTTTGTTCAAAATTCCTCTGTTACATGTCTGCTAAAAATCATGCATTTAACTTATTTATGTATAAAAATAAAAGATTCAACCAAGAATATTCAATGGAAATTTTCTTAAGACAATCTAGTACATCTTTTGGTTTTGATAAACTGAGTATTCCCACAGCTACACAAACAGAGGGCATTACATCTCCATAAATTAGTATCAGTCTTATCTCATTTATTCCCACATGTACAAGAGAGACAAATGCTGGAAATGGAAGTCTGAGGAATATTTCATAGTAGACAGAACCAGGATGTACTTCCTTCTCCTGAGCTGCACTGGGACAAGGGGTCTCCAAGCCTTCAGTCTCTGTTGTGGCTATGAAACATTCATTTTGCACAGGTAGAAAGAAACTAAATTACACACTGATAGCTGTATTCAACTGCTCCTTCTGGCAAAAGGGAAGACAGTGTGCTGAATTTTAAATGAAGTGAATTTGATAGATTTTCAGAGTATGAGCTGCCTGATGCTCAGTTCACTCCAGGGGCTGCAGAAAGGCAACAGGTTTTTTGTTGCTTGAGATTTCAGTGGGTGCATGGCAAAAGCGATAAAAGCTGAATTTATACTGCACTAATTTTCCTCCATTTAGAAAATAAATATATATAAAAAGGAATTTATTGTTTATGACTAAGTCTAGGAAATTTCTTGTTAAATGTACACTGACCTCTAGCTATTTTGAAGCATTCTACCAATTGAAAGACAGAAATATACAAATGTAAAAGGTTCTTACTCTTTCGAGCACAACGATACTCATCTTTTTTTAATGCAATTGTTAAATTCTAAGATGATGGTGATGATTGTGATGATGATGATGATGAATATTATAAGTGAGTAGGGAATTTTCTGTGGAATACTGTTATTCTGATCCATAATCAACTCTCCAGGGATTTTTCCAGGAACTGAAATGTTGGCTAAAGCATTTTCAATTGCCCCCCTCATTTCTTCTAGGTGGTTATAGGGCTTCCCCAATGGATTAGCACAACACACTGGCAAATAGGTGACATCCAACAGAGTAGATGAAAATTTGCCAACACTCAAAGGGTAGTAGGCAACAGTTCAAAGTCCAAGGTGGTGTATAAGTGGTGATGTAACCAAGGGGCCAATATGGAGGATGACATTATTAAATGTCTTCATCAGTGAGCAGGAGAGAAAAAATAAAAAAGGCTGATGGCTGATGCCAAGCTATGGGGAAAAGCTTATATACTGAGGAGCTGCATTGCTGTGCAGAGGGGCTTCAACAAGCCAGAGGGCTGGATAGAGAGGAAACACATTAGGCTCAGCAAAGAGAAATGCCAACCACTGCCCCAAGGACAGAAATGTCCCTTGTGGCAACACAAACAGGGGACAGACTGTGCCAGAAAGACAAGGGGAGAGCTCCTCCTACTCAGCTCTTGTGAGGCTGCATCTGTGTCCAACTTGGGGCTCACCAGTATAAGACATATACTTTCAAACTGGAAAGAGTCCAGAGAAGGGTCATTTGGCTGGGGGCTGGAGCAGATTAAATCCAAGGATAAGTGGGAAGGACATGTTTGCTCAGCCTGGAGAAGAGGAGAGTATAGGAGAATTTAGTTGCAGCCTCCTGCTATAGAAAAAGGACTTTGCATGAGGGTGGAGACAAACTCTTCTCTGGGGTGCTCAGCAAGAGGTTAACAGTCACAACAAGTTGCAGCAAGACAGGATCTAATTGGATATAATAGGATAAAAATGTAGACTGAGAGCGATTAAGCACTGTAAGACGTTGTCCAGGGACATGGCGGCGTCTTGTCTTAGGAGATATTTGAAACAAGACTGGACAAGGTGCTGGATAACCTGGTTTAATCTGAAGTAATTCTAATTTTGGTTTGGACAGTGTAGCCTCTGGAGGTTTATTCCAACCTATTTCTTTGGCCCCAACTCATCTTATGGGTGGGTACCACCCCCCTGAAGGTTGGAGATGCTGCGCAGTCCCTCTGTCGTGCCAAATGAAAGCACAAGAGAGAGCTGCCTTTCGGTGACTGACTGCAGCAGCAGCAGAATGCAGCAACACTTTCAGAGGATCAGCTAAACCAGAGCCCTTCTATGCATCCACTCTGCTGCAGTATCTGAACAGCATCAAACATTGTTGGAATCTCTGCAGAGAAGAGTCTGTTATGCACAGGGGGGAACAGAGCCAGCACAGCAATTTGTCCAGGAGACCTGCATTCTTTTATCCTGACCTGCTGTCACAATCTTTGTTCAATAAACTCACTGGACCTCCCTAGGAAGCCTCAATGAGACAGTTTTCACATTTACTCAGAGACCAGTCCAGTGAGGTCCAAGTCTTTGGACAGTTTAAAAAGATAAATATTTATTAATTTTAGTTACTATAATAGCAAAAGTGTTTACTGTCTGTGAGAATTGCTTCCTTTTGGTCTCCTCCCTGCAATTTTCTACAGCTGGAAGCTGTTCTTTCCTACACATTGCCTGACTGCCCTCTGAACTCCCCCTCACCTCTCTCCATCCTTCCTGTGCAACTGACATTAGCCTCTAGTTTCTGTTGGTTTTGCACTCTGCTACTGCTTCATCCACTCTCCTCTTAGCACAGCCAGCCTGGGAGAACACCCACCTGCCATTTTTATGGGTTTCACATGTATCTCTCATGCCCATAATTCCTGCTACCACTTCCTGCATTATTTTCCTTTGTCTGTTTGGATGGTCTGTCAGACCAGGTGCTTGGATGCTCATGGGAATGGGTGTGGTGAGTGAAATTTATAGTTTATGATAACAGAAACTTCTTAACAGCACTGACTATCCAGGGTTAGGTAAGTGCAAACTGCAGGAATTCACAGGACCAGGCAAGAATCCATGAGGGAGTAAAAGTAATGAGATATATTTGTATTTCCAAGCCATCCTTCCTTTGAGCCTGACCCCTGGCAGCCCCTGAACAGCAGCCCCAAACAGAGGTGGTGCACACTGTCCTGCAGCAGAATGAACAAAGCTTCTGCAGGCTGTAGCAGGACACTCACAGGCACAGGAGGGCTTTCTCACTTCCCCATATTTTATGCTCCCCTAGACACAATCAAATGTTACAGGCTTTTACAATTATGTTTTCTTTAAAGAAAAAGAAATAAACTATGGCTGATTACTCAACGCCAAATTTGTGGAATTGTCTTTTTGTTCACCGAAATTTAATAAAATCCCTGTGAGAGCCCAAATTACTGCAGCCTGATGTTTTAGAGCACCACAATTGTGACTGCTATTGGGTGCTGGGGTAGGCATGAGTTGCAGATGAAGCTTTCTGTATGATGGAGACATTCAGAAATTTTCTCTTATGATTGTCCTCACTCCATGAGTGAGATCATTTTGTGATCACACACACACACACACACACACAGAGAGAGAGAGAGAGAGAGAGAGGATGAAGACCTAAACCTCATCTTAGGAAATCTGGCTAAACAAATGAAGGATGGAGAGATGGAGCAGAGAGGTATACTTAGTAGTCAAACAGATTTTTTTGCTTGGTCTTTTTTTTTTTCTAATGAACACATAAACTTAGGACACTTCATTGTACTTATTTCTGGGTAGCTGGACATTTTCAGCACCCACAACTTTACTCATTTTTGTCTACCACTCTACCATATTTGTAGGTAGCTACCAAAGCTCAGGCATTTTCTCTTGTAACCCAAGGTTTCCAGTGAAGATAGCAATATATAAATGCAATAGTTTTAACTGCTTTATAAAGCTCATGAATGTAATTGCTTCTACTTTGCACCTATCAGTCTGTCTGTTGTTATAGTTAGAGCAACTTTTGAACAATAAGCCTCTAAAAACATGCATCTTGTATATTTTGAAATAAATATAATAGTATGTTAATAAACTCCAGGAAAAAAAAATCCTGCTCCTAGCTCCTACACGTGTTCACAGTTGTATTTTTAGGTTATATATAATAGACAGCAATCTTTGTTTGGAAGCCAGCACACACTTCCCCAGTGAACTGCAGGATACACATAAATAATCAGGGCTGGAGAAAGGTCATCACATGGCTAGAACTGGGATTAGCAACAGCACCAAGCAAACCAATTGTTCAGAAAGCCTTAAGCAAAGCAAATCAAGCTAAGTGCAACGTAACTGACTGTGCTGGAAGCTGAAGAGACTTAATCACAGGCATGAGCCAACCTTGAACCTTAACGTTCAACAAATTTTATTAAGAATGGACAAGTTGTGAAAGAAGTTACACAGTTAAGCTGTAGCTCAAGGGAATAAGTGTGCAAAAATAAAATGAGGGGAATTTAATAAGGCCCAAGGACCACCAGCTGAGCTCGTGAGGATCAATCAGTAAGAGCTTGGTCCCAAGGTCTCCTTGTTACTGCAGTAGGGAACACATTAATGGTATATATTGACATGTAATAAGAGATTCCTGGAAATGTTTCCCTTTTAACTTTTGCTACATAAAATTTAGTTAACAGTAAACTGCATCTGTTTCCCTTCAGAAAAATAAAATAGATTTCATCAAGACTTACTTGACCAAAAGCTCAATTTCTGTAACTAAAAATTGAGTTCTTTCATTTCAATGTACTTGGGAAATGTCTCGTGGTTGTGTCATGATCTCATTTGCTTTGTTGGGCCAGAATCCCTGGACAAATTTACCTGCACTCATACCTAGGGACTCCCATGCTGCAAGCAAGAGCCTCTGCCTGAAAGGCAGAATTGTCTCATGGAAGGCACAGGTATTTTCATAAAGAATAAGACCCTCGCAGCAGCCCACAAATTTTGCCCAGAGTGTATGGCATGCTAAGAGCCACTGCTCAGCAGGAGGAAAGGTGGGAGAGGAGAAAGGAGGATTTTCAGAGGTGTTATACACTTTGCAACCGAATTGCTGAATTCTTTAAACACAGCTTCACAACACTAATTAGCAAGCTAAGCCTTGTGATTTCCTGATAGATTTCTAAATATCTTAGAAAAAACCCTTAGGGAGAAATGTAAAAGGCAGAAATTCTACAAATGGACTGTAACTAAGCAGAATCAGTTTTGAATATCTCTCCAATCTGTCCACAAAGTCTGCTTTCTGCCTGAATTTTTTTCTGTATGTCCTATATGAAGGAACCATATTTGCTTGGATTTTTGCTTTTCTTTTCTCTCAAAGATTTCCTGTAAACTAGGTAACACATTTTGCCCTGAATTCTAAAGGCATTTTAAATTAATACTGCATACTTAATCTTGTCTTAACATGCCTTTTGGTTGGTTTGTTTGTTTGTTTTTTTTTCCCTTTGGTCTGGGAGCTACACTTGATGGGATGCAGCAGTTGTACAACCCTACTGATTAACTGATGTTACAGGAATGTTATGAAACTTAGGTAATTGAAGTTTGTAAAAAGCTTTACAGAACTTTGAATGAACACTACATCAGTTTAAGTAAGAAATAACTATTAAGAGTAGAAAATGGAAAAAAAAAATGGAAAAAATCTGATAAAACAATGTATAGCAAAACTCCAAAAAAGAGGATCTATGCAAATCATAACTAAATTAACACCCATTTGTAGCTCCTTTAAGAGAATGGAGTGATTGAATAACACATGCTGGAGCCTGATCTCATTTATCTGAACTGTGCTTACAGAAGATGAGTTATTCCTGATTTACACCAACACAAACAAGACCAGAATCAAGCCAGGCAAGAGCCCTAGGGGTACCCTTAGAATGAGAAGAAAAGGAAAGAGCTCTGCACTAGACAAACCCACCAGCCCAGGGGATTCCTAGTTTGAACTACTTTTTATATGACAATTGCCAGCCCTCTGGCAAAACTGCCACTTGGTACATACAAAACCTTCCAATCATGAAGAAGAACATTTTTCTTCCAGAGGAAAATTCAGTGTCTGGGAAATTCAATGTCTAGTGGAGATCAGAAAAAATGATCTGGTAAAAACAATTCCCCCTTCCTCATCAACTGGACTCATTTCCACTATACCTGAAGGAAATCTGTTTATTTTACTGACAAAGGCTATTTTTCTTAGTTGTTTGCAAGGTGGATGTTCTTTTGAGACAAATCTGAAGCACAATGTGAACATTCTTTTACATGCCCAGCAATAATTCTGGTGAAGCTTCACTTGCAGCCCAAACAGCAGTTGCAAGAATTGTGATGGAATTACAGCACAGCTAGATATTAATTATATGATTGCACTTAAAGGAGCACTTGCAGCCGTTGAATAAAAATTCAATCTGCACATGTCTGATGGAAAGGTTATTCAGAAATAGCCATCTATGCTGGAAAAATACTTTCTAGGGTAATATCAATGTATATTCAAAGCCATACAGGACACTAGCTATTGAGGAACTGTGAGAAACAGCAAGTCCAAAAGAAACACAGGTCCAGCCCACACAGGTCCAGCTGGTTCCTGAACTGCTGTTTGACACAGATCTCATCATTTAATCTGCAATTTTCAAGTCTGTATTCACTTAGGTCTTATCACCTGTAGCAACTACCTGCTTCTTATTACAACATTGCATGGAAGAGAGTGTCTCTGTACAGTTAATCCTTGCCTCACAATCCAGAACTCCAGTTTCAGCCTCAGACTACATTGCATACTACAAATATATCTGCAATGGTTTAACCAAACAGTGCCCATCTTGAAACCAGAAATCTTGGAAAACCCAAGTATTAAAGACAGATCTGCAAACACCTATTCAAATATCCATATTTAGGGGCCATTATTCTTCTTCAAAGACTGACCAAAAAAAAAAATGAATCTGTTTCTGACAACAGTTGTATATGACAATCTAATACTGCCCTCTGCAATATATTTGTTCCCTTGATAGCTGTATGTGGCAGACAAAACTTTAGGACAATAGGTAGAAAAAAAATTTGATAATTCTGCTTATTGCACCTACAACTGATTTGAGTTCTTCTTCCAGAAAAGTAACCATCTTGAGAGGAATTCTTAAACTGCAAGAGCGTACCAGAAGCAGGGACCAAATGTACAGACTAAAACCAAAGTAGAATTCCCTTTTCTATTATGATATTTTAACACATTACTCACACTAAAGTCTTCCAGGATAACACAATACAGTTTTCTTTATTAAAAATAGTCTTTAGAGATTATACTTTGGGTGTTCTGTGGCTACCACAGTAGATGAGAATTAAATTCTATGTCATGTTTTATTTCTTTTAAGACCCTGATCAGCAAACTCTTAAGATCACTAGCTGCAAACCTTCATTTAAAGACTTCTTTTCCTTTGACATACAAAGTTAATCTTTGTAGTATTTTGCTCCACCAGTTCTTTCTTGCTTTTAAGAATAAATTTTAACCCTCTCCATCATGCTTATAATGAGATTGAAATATCTGAAGCCTGTTGCTTCTCACCACAAAAGGTGAGCCATTGCCCAAACACCCTTCCTGCTTGTTCAGTGCATTTCTACTCATAACACCTTCTGTATTCTGTGTGCTATGGTACCCCCTTCTCCTGCCTGGGGTGATTAAGAGATGACTACTTTCTTCTTGGATTTCACTTTCTTTGTTTCCTCAGCAGTCAAAATCCTTTCTTCATAGACCTGGAGAGCTGCTGCCAGTCAGCTCATCAATAAAGGCTTACCTTCACTTATATGCCACATTACCTTAGCCTTTCATTTGATTTTCCTGATTTTATTTGCTAGGCCCATACTGCTGTATTTAAACTAAGGTGGCAGCAAAAAAGGGGACTGATTCATATCTTACTCCCTTCCAGTTTGCCAGTGTCTTCGTACTTTCCACGTTTTGCTCTTTATTTGAGGAGTTCTCTTTCCATGAAGACAGCTATTATCAGCCAAATTCAAAGAAGGCCAGACTTTCTTACATCTCTTACTTACAATTTACAACAACCCTTCCTTGTATCTGAGATGTCATATAGTGTGACTCTGATTACACTTGCACAGCTGTAAATATATTTTCTTAAATTGAGTTTTTCCTGACAAGAACAGGAAGCCCTATAATTTCTTATCTTAGCTATTCACTTTATCTAAAATAGGGGTTTATTATTATTTTGTAAAAAGAAGATGCTTTCATTCTGACCTAGATAAGAATCTCTTTCTCTTCACTTCTTAAGACAACTATGAAAATGAGATTGTAAATCTCCTATGGAGAAGAGACTTGGACAAATCAATAATTTATGTTATGATTTTGAGAGACTTTCACCTTGAGGAAGTGCCAGCCCTATCGTAATTCTGTAGCTCTTGTTTGAAAATGTTTCCCATTACTAATCGGGAGAATCTTTTTTTTTCCTTATTATTTATACAAGGATCCTTTGATTTTCAATGTGTGACACTTCAGAATGAAAATGGTGTCTGCATTAATTAAAAAATGAAGAAGAGAACTCTTACTTTCCTTCCCCCTCACTTAAAATCCAAGTAAAACGCTGGCAGGCAACACTCAGCATGTAGTGCTCTACTTCCAACCATGAACACCTTTAGCAGATTTCTGTCATTTTAGCTGCTTCTGGCTAAAATCACTGGTTATAACAGTGACTTGGGAAGAAAAATGAGCAGAGAGTTAAGAGCAAAACAGGGGGTAGGTACATGCAGCAATTAAATAAGCCCTCTACAAATCTCAGGCAGAGAACGTGTCAGTCACATCATTCCTAAACCAGGCCCTGACAGTGCCAGGTTTATCCTGAGGCCTTTGGGGGAAAATAACCATAGGAGTTTATGCCCATGCACCTTTCTTTTGACCTCCACAGCTTACTAAAGAGCAGATATCAACTGTTCATTTCACCAAATCCAAATCACCCAGGGTTTGAAGAAATCTTCATCATGACTTGCAGCGGCATGTTCCAGCCACGGCCTTGCTTTGGCCACACGGTCTCCGGAAGACTGGATGATTAAAGGTCACCATTCTTCCCCATTGCACCACAAGGCCAAAGCACGCACTGAAAGTGGGTCTGCCCACACAGAGTGCACACACAAGAGCTGCTGGAATGGTGTAACCAACAGTGGGGCTGGGACCAGCCTCTTGGGATGAGTTCCACATTCTGCCTCAGCCACCGCACGCAGCTGTGACACTTCTGAACCACACCTGCAAACAGCACACGGCCTTCAGGACTTGTGGAAGTTGTAGAACTTGTGTCTGACTGCTCTATGCCAAGTAATTGATTCCCTTACCTCTCTATAGCAAACCAATTCTAAGACATGACAAAGCCTAATAAATCTGAAAGAATAGGAATTAGCAGGGATGGGGGGAAATTTAAGGGAGAGTTCTTTGGGCCAGGATTTTGAGTGTTATCACCAACTTCCAGCTCCAGTTGATTTAGATTTTGTTTAAAATGAAGCATCATTATAAAAATTTTCACAGCTTTCTGGGATGAAATTAGTTCCCTGTGCAGATATTTGACTATAACTCCAAACTCTTTCTCACAATTTACTGTTATCACTGTGGAAAAGTTTCTGAGCTACATGATGTTGGAAGTATTGATCTATTCATAACCTGAAAAGAATACAACCCATGTACTATTGAAAGCAAAAATAAAACCCAACAAACCCATTTATTTTTCCCAAATTTTCCAAGTCTTGATAAAGCCTTTATGTTGTGGTCTTACACAATTAAAGCCAATGTAGACAATTAATGCACTGACAGGATGACAAAGAAGTTTGTGGGCCCTGGACAATGGAAGAATATTCAACACTTATCTCAACATGAAAATAATAACTGTTGGGTTTTAAATAACATCAAAATTTGACCTAAACTCCCAGTGAACATCAAGTTATACTAGGAAAGGAAACCCTATAACCTCTAAAGATTCAGATGTGTAGAATGGGAACAATATAGCTCAGAGTCCCTCCTAACTCCTCATCTCACTTATTCCCTCCCAATTTTTGTATCAAATTTTCCTTTTTTCCTTACCTCCTCTGCTTGAACAAAGTAGCTCAGATATCCACATATTCACAGAGCATTCATGGCAACTACTTTGTGACTAAAGCTGATGAATATGTAACATGATCTTAAGAAATGTATGTGAAATATGCAAAGGCATCAACTTAACGAGTACTTTCATTTTGTCCTGGTTTTGCATTGAAGGGTCAGTTCATCTAACAAACAGCATCAGAATAAATCACTTGTGTTCTGAAACCTAAATCATTCATCTGGCTGAACAGGGAGAATTACTAGAAAGTAAGCAAAGGACTGGAATTTTCCTACCATAGGATTGGACAGGATGTGCTGTTTAAATATCAGGGCATCCAGGACATTTTGATACGTCATCTGTGGTCTTAAAAAAGTGACATAAGAAGTGAGATTCCATTAACTGAGCAGTCACCAAGCAGAAACCTTTCAAGAATCTTCACTGAGTCTAGAAGATTGGTGTAGCAATTGTACATTTTGATATCTGGAACTGAAATGTGACTATTTTGCAAAATGTAAAATCAAAAAAGAAGTGCCATCATTTGCCATGGCTTTGTTATTTCCCCTACCTGCTCATTATCAGAAAAGGAATTTTTAAAATCCCAAAGAATCCTTAAAAGTCTTAAAGCATCCTTTAAGAGTGACAGAGATGGGCTTTTATTTGTGCAGTGGTGCATGATGAATGTTCATATAGGCAACCATGGGTATACTAGAACTACTCATTCAGACAACTCGCAGGTGTCTCTGGATATAGTCTATGAAGTGCAACTTTAAAAAGAACAACATGAAGGAACTATTTACAATTTCAGTCAGTGTGCTAAGAAGAACAATAGCATGTAAGTTGGGTAGTTCAAAACTTCAGCATTTGCAAACACCAGGTTTCAGAAACTACATTCAGAGTAAAATCTGGCATAAATTGAACATTAAATTGTTCAAGTAATTTGGAATTAACACATTCCTAGTAATTCCCAGCCATGTTCAATTGGAAACAATTAAACAAAAAACTTGTTTAAAAAATAATCTGTTGAGGCATTTTCCCCATCTCTTCCAACAAATAATTCAACTCCAGAAGTTTTGCCGTGGTTTTTATAATGTATGGGGTTTTTTTCAACTGGGTCATTTCTTACCCATGTGAAAGTTCTACTATCTCACTTTTTTGCCTTCAACAGTTTGAAAACTAGAGAAATCATTAATATTAAGAAGAATGCCAAAGATGATAGTTTTCTCATCTTGTCTTTGTTTCCCTTTTCCTCTGGGCCACATAAGGATATTCAAGTCAGCAGAGACAGTGTTACTCTTTAAAAAACCTGCTGATTTAATATTTAGTAGGTGATGGATTCCACCTCAACAATCAGTCTCAGGAATAAAAATAGTCTGAATCCCACTCAGTGCCATCCACAAATCCATAGATAGAAACCCAAAGTATTGTACAGCACATTTCCTGCTCAGTAAGCTTGAGACAAGCTGCTGTGATTCCCTGTATATACACATATATTCTGAGCTGATGCCTGTCAAACCAGCCCCTGGTTAAGTGGCAAGCATAATATAGCTTCCTTTCCCTAGAGGTAACTGTCCTCATTACTGAAGCGAATGAACCCCTAGGTGTATAATAGATTCTTCTTTAAAATATTCATCATATGACAGCTGATATTTCAGCCATATTTGGCTGGAATGCTACATTTTGGGGAACTTAGGACTCCATAGTCAATTAACCTAGTATTTTGCTCACCGTCTAATTTTTTTTTTTTTATCATAAATCATTAAACATTTATGTTAGTATGTAACTTGTTCTTCTCGTGTGCAGGACTGAGTCAAACAGGCAGACCAGGCTTTCTCCTACTGCAGCAATATCCATTAAAGCATCTGGACTAGCAAAGCTGAAACTTTACACTTTCCCTCGGCCAGAAAACAACTTCTCCAAGGTGAGTCACATCATCCAGCACGGTTGTTTCCTTCACACTTCTCAGAATCAACACTTCAGACTTTGAAAACCTCCGTCGGCCAGCAGGTCTCAGGAAGACCACGGGCAGGCAATAACACAGGGACCAGAATTCTCCACCAGAAATCAGAACAAAAATCTATGTAGGGAGAGAAAGAAACAAATAGAGTAGCAGGTTATTCACCCCAAACATTTCCTTGTTCAAACACCAAGCAATGCTTTTCCTTTTGACTCTCCATTCTTCTTTCTCAAATACTGCATTTTTCCCGGCTGACTCTTCCCATTTTTTTCCCTACCTGTTCTTAATTACAGCCACAAACTTCAGAAGGTCCTATTCCACCTGCCTTCCACTGCACTATCTCACAGCACAAGTGCCTGCTGCCTCTTCTCTTTAGCCTTCCAGAAGCCTTCCCTGCGGGGTTCCATGCGAGGCACTAAGGCAGGCACACAAACCAGCCCCACCGGGCCGGGGAGAGACTGTCACGGGCACGCAAGGCTGCTCAGGAAGTTGACACAGCACTTGCTCAAACTCTGCAAGCCTTCCTGACACCAGCTCAGCATTCCAGCACACCAGCATCATTTTTAAGTGATTTCTCATGTGATTTGTGCTGTTTATCCATTCCCACATGCTGCTCAGACCTTGGTGGCAAAAAAAAAATTCATTTTTACTCTCATCAGGACTTGTTTGTCATCAGAATCCCTCTTTAGTTTTAGTAATTTGCTTATTTTTAGCCTACTTATCTCATTATGCTGGTCTAATTAAAATCATTTGCTGACAAATATTGTCAGTAATGTAACAGTTGGCTAAATTAACACTGGCTTAGCCTTAGCTTTGTTATCAGCTTAACTACACAGCACTGATTGATGAGCATTTTAAAGCAGGAATTCCTTTCTTCAGGTCAAATGCAGAGAAGGCAAAGCTGGAGATTTGAATGTGATACATCAACAAGTCTTACCAGAAGAAAGTCAGATATAATTGTGCAGAAGCCAAACCAAACTCACATCTCCACAACTTCCCTGCAAACTTGGTAATAAAAACAAAGATGCATTTGGCCCAACCTGTTAAAAAAGCAGGAGCATAGCTTAACATTTAAAATTACTGTTATAAGCAGTATGCCTTGTAGTCTGATTCTTATTTACTTTTTCGGCATAAATTGAGTATTTCTAGACAACAATTATTCCTAAAGACAAAACTTAATTGCAATATTCATCACCAAATATGTCTAAATTATAGGGATGCTGAAGTGTTTTACAGTGAAAACACATCCAATTTTAATGAAGTTCAAAAGAAGAAATGTTTATTTATGGATTAAAGTACACAAAGATCTGCTGCTCACACTTTCTGAAATACTGACAGCTTTTTTTTTAGAGAGAAAGAGAGTGCAAGGGAAGGAAAGACTTCACATCTTGTAAATACTTGTGGTGAGTGGATCAATGTTCCCAGCAGACAGGCAGAGAGCTCCTGGGTCTTTTGACACTAGTTGAGATCAGATGATATACAACTGAAGTCTGAAGACAAAGTTGCCTCTAAGAGGTTGCATCTGGTGAAAGGGTGGAGATGTGCTGATAACCCATTACAGCTGCAGGGGGATGTCTCAACATGTCTTGAGAAAGACTGCATATTTCTCTGTTTGGGGCTGAGGTTTGCTACTACTCAAATTAAGTGACATCCTTTTAACGCTCCTAAAGAAGAAAAAAGGGTGGAATCCAAACCAGGACAATATTCTGTAGAAAAATGCTTTCTATTTAGTAGGCTCTTATGAGGAAAAAAAAAAGCATAACTACGTATCTAAAATCAGCTCCTCTACTGAAGTCCTAAATGGAAAACAACTTTAAGAGAAGATGCAAATGTTTCAGAGCAATATATAAACATAACAGAATCATGAAAAAAAATACAGAGAAAAACCCAGTTTTTTAATAAAATCTTCAGAACACCCTTCCCCACTTGAGGAATTTGCAAGCACCGCCTATTGAATGAGAGCTGCTGCTGTTGGTCTTCAGAATGATCCATTAGATAAGAGGGCACAGAAATATTACAGGGGGAATACCAACCTCCAGGAGATACAGATTCAGCCTGCTTGGAATCAGATGTTTGAAAAGAAACTAGAAAACTGTGGCTCTGCATAGACTTGACAGTGCTCCACTGGAACAACCAGAACCCAGGTTTGCACAGGCTCCAGCAAGTTAACTTGCACAAGAAATCCCAGCTGTTTAAAAAAAATATAATTCAGCTTGGGGAGAGGAGTAACTGGGGAAAGGGAAATATAACAGACAGGTAATCCTTATTGCTCTGAAAATTGCTATCACTGGCCTGCTGTCAAGCCCTCCAGAGACAAGAAAATATACAATCTGCTGCCATTATTACAGCCCAATTCTCTATGGGTTCAACCACAGGAAAAGAGTAAGTCCAGAGATAGGCCTCAGCTTACAGTATATGGGCTGAAAAAGAAAAGTAAAAGACAATTTTTTGCTAAGCCAGCTAACAACATGCTGCTGCTCCAACACTCTGCCTCAGGCCATGCAGCCTCAGCTGCACCATCTGGGCTGGAAAGACTCCAGGGAGGAAAGAGCAGCTGACAGTGCAACAAGTTGAGGCTCCAGTATAGCCATGTCTGTTCTATTCTATGAGTTCATCTGAAACCTCACCTTCCAGTTCCTGTTTCTTGTTGTCAGACACCTACTTTGTTAAATTGTTATTTTTGATGTGTCCTCTATCCAGATGTCTTAATTACTTGTTTCTCACTAAGTGCTGGCTCCTTTTGCCTTTCCAGTGTATAATCTTCTCCCTGAATTCACAAGGCACAGCATCCTGATGAAATGCCATTTACAATGGAAGCATTAGGCACCAGGAATAAAACACAAGTTCAGATTGTTTTTAAGAGCAGTAAAACCCTTTCCAAGATCTTGTGACATCAGTTATCAGAAACAAAGATAAAATGCTTTTCCTATTTTCAGCAGCAACATTCCCATTGATTTTAACGCTGCAGGATATGCCACTGTGCACTGAAACAAATCACCTGTATATGAATGCAGTCAGGATGAAGTGACCTCCAGCAAAGCAATTTCTTACCCTTTGATTCTGAGGAGTAATAGTGAAAAGATCTGTCCCTTCCATCTGTATCTCAGTCAAGTCACCCACAAAGAGATGTAACGTTCTGGATCACACTCGTTTGTTCCCCTTTCCTTGACACCTTGCCATGCTTCCCATGTTGTTTATACATTTCCTTTTCATTCCTGACATGCAAAAGTTACCAACTTTATATGAGGTCATAATGCAAAGGCGTGTGTGCTTTCTGAAGGTTGACACTGTTAGCTAAGGAATGAAATCCAGTGGTTTCCTAGGGGAAGAAACAAAAAGGCAGAATGAATCACCTGCAGAATTAATGTGAAAACTCCATTTTGGATAACCAATCACGAAGCAGATTGGGGATGTTTAAGTGCAAATCTACAAATTCAGGTGGTGAACATGCTATTGTGCTGGCAGTGCAACACACACTCCCTTTGCAATTCTCACTCACAAGAGAGAAATAATAAGAGTGACTCGTGAGCTTCCCTGCCTCAACCTCCACAGCAAAGCTGTGGCTGCCCCCTTGTTACACACTGTACACCCTAACACCCATTCTACCAACTTCAGAGGCAGCAATTCCCCTGGGGATGTCCACATCAGGCCAGAAAATGCTCCTGGCAGAGGAGAGACTCTTGTCCTAAAACCCATCCATGCTCCCCAGCTGTACACAGTTGCATGTGACAGGGATGGATCCTGAGGTCTAAGTGTACACCTGAAATATATTGCTACTGTCTTCATGACATCAACATCAAATCTTAATTGCCTTGAGCAGAATAGGAACTTTGCATGGCATCACATGAGTTGCTGAATGGAAAATGTATATTTCCTGGAAACTGCCTTCAAAACTCATTTTAAAAAGAGACTTTGGAAAAATCTGACATTGTTTTCATCTTTACAGATGGATTAAAGAAGACACCTGAAAATAATTTAGAAAGCTGCCTATGTTTTTTACATACATGCACATTAGTTTCTGCTCTTTAAAACCCAAATCCTGACTATTTCCACTGGTCTTACTGCTCTGCAGGGAAGCACTGCTTCTCTGCTGCTAGCTCATCACATCCCCACAGTAAAGGCAGGACTTGTTCTTACATGTTGAGAACTGGCACAGAGCAGAATTTAATGATTAGAATAGTGCATATTACACACATTATTTCAGTGCTCAGAATTTTGAAGGAAGTCATTTCTATACTACAGTTATGTGGAATGTTTTCTGAAATATTTACATGTATATTTGAGTCCATCCTTGGGATCTGGATATCCAGCAGATGGCTTACAAAATCTGACTTGTAATGGTTTTGTTATCAGGGCTTACCACTGCCAAATCTATGTCCTCTGATATCTCTGATAGAATCCCATCATCAGTTCAGGGAATATGAAGTGATACCAGCAGCCAAGGAAACTATACAGGTTTCAAACCCTACAGGAGACAAAGTCAAATTTCCTAGGCTAGAGAAGAATGTGAGGAGAATTGAAGTAGAAGGAATGAGCAAAATGTCCTCTTGCAGCAGGTCCATGTGGGCTTGGGCGCATCTCTCCCCTTCACTCACACACAGTTTGCAGGCTGAAGCCACTGTGATCTCCTTTCTGCTCCTGGAGAGGCATGTGCAGCTTCACATGGCCTCTGTCAATGAACATCAAACATGCTGTGAGGTTCAGAAAGATATCTGTAGGGAAAAGAAAAGGAAAAAAAAAAACAAAGAAAAAGCAGCATAAAAGTACTCTCTCAGGACAGAGCAGGTGAGAAGAGCGGAGGATGTGGATCCAGACATTGCTTGGCAGTTCTTACCCAGTGGTGTCTGTCCCCTGAGGGCCCTGTGGCAGCTGCTGCTGAAGTGACCCATTTCTTGCAGCCCATATCCAGGGAGCACGACCTGGTGCCACCACACCAGCACCACCTGACATTGTTTCAGACTTATCACAGAGCAGAAGAGTAAACCAAGCAGGGACACTTAATTTTTACTCCTTAAAGAGGGAAGACACTAGGAAAAGCTACCTGTAATGACTCTGTCCTTAGTAAAAACAGAAGGGTTTACAAGGCCTTTGCTCTCCATAAACATATTTGGGTGGAGGAAGTTTGGCACATTTTGCCAGCTGTGTGACCTATTTATACTCCCCTGTATTTTCACAAGTGCAATGTGCACAACCTGCCCATCTGAGCTAAGACAGTAAGACAGAGATGTCCTGTGACACCACAGGGTACTCCTCAGAAAAACCCACTAGGAGATTCAGAGGCTGTAAGGAGGAGGAGATCCCCTGCTCACAGGATGCCTGTTTTCCTCTCCTGGATCATACCACAACACTGCACACTGTGTCTATGGCTTTCCACTCATGGAAAAAACAATGGCAAGAAATCTTTTAGATAACAGTCTCACCAAGTGCAGTCAAGAGCTTAACGAAGGCAGCTTTCAAGAGCTCTGGACACAATCCAGGAGAGGATGTTGGGAAGCAAATTACTGCACTGACAATACATTGGATTCCTATGCTCAAATTTTAATGTATTTAATTGTATTTTGAGGCTATTTCTCTCTGTAACAGCTAAGAAAGATGAAGGGACTCTGCCCAGGAAGGTATAGTAGTTGCTTTACAAAGGGTGTCTTGAAACTCCCATTTCCCACCTTTCCATCCTTACAATTGAGATTCGCAGTCCCAAATCCTTCCATTAAATTACTGACCAAAGTTATGCTACTGCAATTAGTACAAGCAGTGGAACAAAGTTTAGATTCTGCACAAGTTTAGATACAATCAAAAAAGTATATTTATTAGCATGTACCAGGTGCTTTTTACCTTATCTAGTCATCTTAAATATACAGCATTGATCAACTACTTATTTTTTTTTTAAAAAATACTACCCATGACACAGATGGCAGTATCCAGATTATGACAGGCACCAAAATTTGTGGTCCAGCTTTCCAGGTTCTTGCAGCTAGAGATCAATATGGCCAGCCAGACACAAAAATCTGCACAGGACACAACACAGCGCCAGGCCAGGCTGGATGGGACTTGAACAACCTGGTGTAGTGGAATATGTATAGGGACGGTGGAACTAGAACTATTTTTAAAGGTCCCTTCCCACCCAAATACTTCTATGATTCTATCAATAACAGATGACCTTTTACATCTGTCTTTTCCTTTAGGATCTAGTGCTTTTAAGGACCAATTTTATTCTACTTTAGTGAAAAACTGGTTTTTTCCCTAATGGGAATAATCTGTAGCAACCACTAGTCACCTCTTAAAGAGATGCCCATTCAAAGGCAGAGACTCACATTAATCAGATGAAAAAATATGTTCTCTAGTAAGCTCTGGCATATTGCAAATACACTGAATGCTTGACATTTTTATGATTATGCTAATGTTGTGACATTTGATGTGCTTGCTTTTTTTAAAAAATCATGCAATTAAGTTCTCTGAAAGAAAACCAGAAAGAAACAGATCAATCACTGAGAAGGCAAAAAGTATGAAAACTGTTTCTACCAGCTTTAGAAACAAATGCCTGCTAGTCAATGGCAAACATTTGAACTAGATATTTCAGACTTGTCAGTTTTACTCTGAAAGTAAAGAGCACTGGTAGGGTAACTTTCAATCTTTAGCACGAGCAGCGGCTTCACTTTCACCTCTTCCCTCCACCTTTGAAGTATAATAGCATTTTTCATTAAATGACTCTCTCATTCACTGAAAGAATTATAACCCTTAGAAAACTATTGCTTCCTTGTAGACAATTTCAAAATATGTATAACCCAATTAGGTCATGGAACCTTGCTTTTAGCTTCATCTTCTTTTAAAGCACTGCTTCAGTTATATCCCAAATTAAAGTAGGAGAGAGATAAGATATATAGTTGCCAATATAAATAATTTAATAATTCCTCTCCTGCACCTACAAACCTGAATATTAACAGGAAGAACCAGAGAACTAAAAGATGCTCTACTGGAACAGCACAGTGTTTGATGGCAGGAGGGCTACATGGATCCGAGCTGTGGAGCTGAGCAGAAACACAGAAGAGCAGCAGATGCTGGAAGAGAACCACAGGGGGATCCAGCTGCTGATTTTTGGTACAAAGCTACAGAATACAGAAGAAATGGCTACAAGTTAATTACAGCAACCTGAAGTAATTTCATAGCAACTTTGGAAGCAAATTAAAAACACATTCATTACCTCAGTACTGTATACATTTAATCTCTTGTTAAAGACAACTACTAGTCCAACTGAGTTTAAAAATAGATATAACTTGATGGGGATTTACAACTGATGAAATCAAGAATCAGCTCAATTCCAAAAAATTCAATTCTTTACATGGTACATAATCAAGGCAACAATAGCAAACTTAGGAAAATGCAAAAAAAGAGACTACAAAAAGAGTTTTGATCAAAAAAAAAAAATTGAACTCATGGTCAATTATTGGCAAATCCTGAAAAGGAAGTTATAGATAGGACTAAGCTAGAAAACTGTAGGAGCAGTTTCAGCTCTTTCCCTTGAGACAGTGCAAGATAATTTTAAGATAAAGAATTGGTCTGAAACTGAAGGGAAGAAATAGAAAGGATTTTCAAAATCAAAAAGAATGAACCAGCAAAACACAAAGCCTAAGAAAATAATCTCTTCAGCACACTCAGAGACTCCTACACCTTTTCTGTTCCTAATAAAACGTGTACACCTGAACTTTATCGATGTTCTCAGTATTTGGCTTTTGTCAGATACATTCACTCTGGGATTAACAATGTAGAGCCACTCAACCTACAGAAAGATCTCCTTATATAATTGGCATGGCAACAGACACAGCATTTCTCCAACAGAAGTGACAAGCTGTGGGTCCTCCTTTTGCCACCCCTTCAGTACGACATGAACGTTTCCTGAGTTACTATCCTACAACATAAAAGTAAAGCCAAAGCTTCCCAGACCAAACATACTTCTGTTGGAAAGTTCCAGCTTTGAGACACCTCAATATCCCAAGTATTTCTTTCATTGGTCATGGTCTCTAACAGACACACACTTTCTGCTTTTGCTGGCCGTAAGTCTTTGGGAAAGTTGACCCACTGGCTGGTGGTGGTCAGAAGAGGAACAAATCTGGAGGGACAGTGTTTCTTCCTACAGAATCAGGTGCTTTAGGTAGGTCCATGCCACCATGTGAGGCCAACTACAAACACACTGCCCACCTGTAGGTATGCACTTAGCAGAAGTATGCCCCAAAATCTTAAGCTTTTAGGGATGGCAATTAGCTTTTCAGTACAGGATCTCGGCTACATGACCTGTAAAGACCAAGACTGAACCAGACCAAACATACTAAAGGCTATTTTATCCAGCTGGCACCAAACCGTGAATATTTTGGATAGATTTCATCTGATTTTAATCCCCTAGAGTGTAGATGTTTATATTTGAGGTAGTTAATTTGGGTTGCTTTGGGATTTGTTTAAGTTCAAGGAAAAAAACAAGCATTTTTTAAAGATGATTTAAAGATGATTCATCTGACCTACTTTTGCTGATCTACACTACAATGAGATCGATCACACCTCAAATTTTGTTAAGTCAAATGAGTCAGTCTCTGTCTGACTTAATAAATAAAGCATAATTATTAGCTTAGAAATTTTGAACACAATCTAATCTTCTGCTGACAATGGAGACACTGCAGGCTTCTAGACTTAGTACACCTAAATTCTTCTCCTAGCACTCACATATACCCTACAATGAACTTACTTCGTTTTCCACCAGTAAAAAAGGACCTTCAGCTTTTTCCATCTTAAGTTCCTTTTCTGATTTTTGTAATGCAGAGAAGTAAAATGATATTTTGGTGAAGTATTTTCTTCAACCTTCATGAATCCAAATCAGAAATGGAAGTGTGCCTAAGGCATTCACTCTTGAATATCTGGATGCTATAGGACCTGTGTTTCTACTAGATACAGAAAAATGCCATATCTGAAGTTTGGTTTGAATTAATTTTCCTAGCCAAGCTCTACTAGTAGAAATAAACAGAATTTAACATAGTAGAATATCAGACTTTAAATGCACCATAAACTGATGTGTTTTTTATAAACCCAAACCTGAGTAACTAGGGTTTTTTAACCATGCTCATTATAATTAATTGTAATGACAATATCCACAGCTTTAAATTAGGTTCAATAAGAATTAAAATAGCTTCTGCTAAGTTAAATTATTTTAAAATGTAAGTTGAACTAAATAAGGAAAGCATGTAGAAATACAGAAAAAAAACCAAACAAACAAACAAACAAAAAAAAAAAACCTCACAGAGCTGTATCTTTTCTTTATCAAATGGTGTTGTGAAAATTAATCAATGAAGTAGCCATAACTGTAATAGTAAAGTCAAAGAACTAAAATTTAAAATAAGATGAATACTTTCCAAACTTGCCTAGATTTTGGTTACTTTTGCTTTGTCAGTTCCCTCATTTCAAAGTGCTGAATTTACAACGAAAACTAATGACAGCTGGGGTTACCCAGCATCTCTGAATATCAGATTCAGAGCACCACACCTTCTTCCAAATTTAGAAACTCCTTTTGACTGTATTTGCCAAAGTAGTTTCCTGTTATTCTGTGCAACTCCTTAAACCACTCACAAGTCATTTCTTAGACCAAAGAAATCAAACCTCAATTCCACCAAATACTGAGGGAGTCCTGACACTAATTGTAAGTAAAAATTACCCTCTCTAGAAAGAAGTGGAGGGGGTGTATATGAAGGCATTTGTTGGGTTTCTTATAAGGAGTCTGCCTTACCTTTGAGTCATTCTATAATAAATACCATATCATTGCTTAATTGTATGGAAATGGTTATTAGTGGTTCTGCAAATGTTTGGTTTGGGATTTGCATTTTCTCATCAAAGGATACTTTTCTGCCTTCATATGCTGTCAGCCTCTTTCAGATGAGAGAGCTCAGCAGAGAGATGCCTCACATATATCAGGAAGAGAAGAAAACATATTAAACCACCAAAAGATGTACAAATGAAACACAGAGACTCTGAGTTCAATCACAAGGGCTTGGAAATTAAGGGAGTTGTGGCAAAATATTTTGGGTTGACTTACTACCATGCCCCAAAATTTAAGCTACTTGCTTTAAAAAGAAATTTCAGAGACTAAGGCAGAATGAAAAGCAGCAGAGAATTTTAGTTTCTGCTCCCAATTTCTGGCTTCAAAATCTTTTTACTTTATTTTACAAGTGCAGCTTTGGGGGCTCTGTATATATTTAAACAGCTGTTAAATACGTGTAGTATGGACCTTCAGCCATGAGGAAGTGGTTAGTAATGGAGAAGGGATTATTATCTCTTATTATGTTGTGGAGTCACCATCCACTTCAGAGCTCCTAAGATATCCCTGGGTTTTGACAGGTTTCTCCCACCATACTGGTGTGGTCAAGGAGCTCCAAACTCATTTGCATTGTGATGATAATGTTGAACAGAATTGCTGTATCCAAAACCAAAAGACAGTTCTTTGGGGTTGCATTGATTTTGTTAAGAAAGTTTGAATATTTTGTTAAAATGTTCACACACATTTACTGCTGGCTATCACCATAATGCTATGATAAGAAATATCCATTTATAACACTTTTAGCCCTATTGGAGCACAACAAAATGCTGCTTTTCCTTCAGCACTTCTAAAACTGTAAACCTGCAATAGCTCATCACATCCTTCATACACACATTTAATCAAACTACTTCAAATATGTATTGTATAGCTCATATGATCATAACAACAGCTTGAAATTAATGAAGGTTAACTGCCTTTTCATTCTAAATGGATTCCACTGCAAGTGTAAAATAGCCCCACAGCTGAAGAAGCAGGTGAAAAGAGAACTGAGCCACAGACTCTGGCTATAGGACACTCCTCATGTGAAGAAATTCATTTAGAGCCCATTGCTTACTTAGGCATGCACTATAGTAACATCAAAAAATGCTGTTTTGTCTTTGTCAAGGCTTCAGTTTTATGAATTATGATGGATAAAAAACTTTGAAGAATCTAACAATTAAACTAGATTTTTGATTGTTTTTTTTTTCTGTAAAAGGATTTTCTTGAGTACTCTCTCTAGAGGTTGACATCCTATACACAAAATATAATATAAGCAATCATTGTGTTTGTTACAATCTTCTTTAAAGATGGAGGACAAGTTAACAGAATACTGAAATCTTCCAGTACCAAATCTAAGTCTGAGAACACCAAAAGGAGTATCATTTGGAACTAAATGAGATGTAAATTTACAGTTTTAGGATACCTGTCCTTTAGGTGTGAGGGGAATTCATTCCATTACACAAATCTGAAGTAACAAACAGACTAAAGCTAGCAGCCCGACAGCCACACATTGCATATTCTTCTACTTAAGGTTTCCATTTCCACTCAAGACTTGGGCGACTATTTTATTTCACGTGATCAATAAATACTCTACTGATATAGCCTTCATTTGATCTGTCACTGAAAGTGTGGAAAACAAACACAGCACTCATTCAGAACCACAGAATGGTTGAAGTTGGGAGGAACCTCTTGAGGTCATCCAGTCTAACCCCACTGCTCAAACAGGGTCACCTACAAAGAGTTGCCCAGGCCCCTGACTAGACAGTTTTTTAATATCTTTGGGGAGGAAGACTCCTCATGTTCTCCGAGCATCCTGTGCCAACACAGCAACCTGCAAAGTGAAAAAGTGCTTCCTCATGTTCAGAAGGAAACTCCTGCTTCACATGGAGCCCATTGTTCTTGTCTTGTTGGGCACAACTGAAAAGAGGTTGACATCATCCTCTTTGCACCGTCCCTTTATATATTTACTTATGTGGAGAAGTTCCTCCCTGAACTTTCTATTCCCTAGGCTAAACCCTTCCAGCTCCATCAGCCTTTCCTCACAGGAGAGATGCTCAAGTCACTTAATCATCTTCATGGCCCTTCAGAGGACTCCCTCTGGTATGTTCATGTCTCTCTTGTGCTTGGGGACCCAGAACTGGACACAGCACCCTCGAGTGGCCTCAGCAGTACTTCAGAATGGGAAGGATCTCCTACCTTGACTAGCTGGAAACAGTTCTCCCAGTACGGCCCGGGACACATTGAGCCTTTGCTCAATGTATCCCGGGCCATACTTGGAGAAATGTTTGCCCAAGGGCACATTTGTGGCTCATGACAACTTGGCATCCACCAGGATACCAGGCTGTTTTCTGCAAAGCTTCTCTCCAGCAAGTTAAGCCCCCAGCTATGCTGTGCACTGGGTTGCCCCTCTGAAGGCGCCAGGCCTGTCTCTTCTCCTTGACCACCTCTGTAAGGTTCTTGTCAGTCCATTTCTCCAGCCTGTCCATATCCCTGAGGATGGCAGCATCACCCTTTGAAGTATCAGAAGATAATCTTGTGCCTGAAGTGTAAAACTGGGGTCTGATTGCTCATCACGTATTCCAGCATCTACAATTACAGAGTCTCTTCAGGAGAGTTACCAGACCTCTCCTTCTTCGGGGAAGTAAGGGATTCCCGGGTTCGCCAGGTACACCTGCCCAGCTCTGTGCTCCTTCCAGCAGCACCAGGGACAGCTGTATCTTACAGATAACCTTTTAATTAGGCAAATCACATTTCTCATTAGAATTCCATTGTTAAGGTAATGAAGTAAAAAAGGACTGTGCCTCACGCTGACATGTTGACAGCGATTTCTGTTCTATCAAAACAAGCATCATAAAGACAGATTCTTTCTCATGAGTACCAGCAATTTTTTAACAGAAAACATAAAGCAATATTTGAGTGGGTGCAGGGGGGGAAGGTAGATTTATAAGAAAAACATGGAGGTTTTTTTTCCCATAGAAAAATACTAGTGTCACAATATTTTAAAATAGTAAATTTATTGCCTGATTGAAATTCACTGTAAAACTGGTATTCCAGGGAACTGACGAACCCCTTGACAAATAGTAACATATTTAAAAAAGGGAAAACTTTGATTTTTGCTAGCAAACAAACAAAAAAGAAAGTTGGTTAATACTACTCTGAGGCTTACTCCACCTCTTCTTTATAGCTTTTCATTAAATTCCGCTAACTTATGATCAAATTTTGAGTTGTATTTAAATTTATTGAATTCAGGAATGATTCCAACTGCACCAGACTAATGAGAGAATCAGGCCGTAAGAGTTGCTTGTATAAATATTGTCATGCCTCTACACAGCAACTTTTTCTTCTGTTTTTAACATTATTACATTTAAGTGGGAGGGCTCTCGCAGGCTGCATATTCCTCGCTCATCACTCTCACTTTGCAAAACATGTGTTTAATGAGGCTGTGATCAAAAACAATTTTACAAGTTTGCCTGGGTATTGTAAGCAAAGAGCCTTTGGACTACAGTGGAGTCAATACAATACATTAGTCTGCAAACGGGGCTCCAAAAATGGAAAATCAACCAAATACTCAAAGAACCATCAAACCCCAAAGAAAAGCTTTTATGATCTCTAGAGGAGACACTATATTAAGGCAAATTGAATTAATCCCAAATTTATTTAACAAGGCTGGACTGGTATATTTTCAGTTTACTTCACAGCTGTTAATCATTAAACACATTTTAGATAGTCATCAGATATTCATTTTACACACAATAACATTTTTATTGAAGTTAACATAATAGTAGATCTTAAGAACTCTTTTGAAATGTTCCCTTAGGAAAAAATTATCTGCAAAGTAAAGCCATGAATTGTGCGCCTTGTGGGTTAGCCAATTTTGTAAATAAGTGAACACATATCATTATGACAATATTCTAATGCCATACATATCCCCTGCTTTAATATGCATAGTAAATGTTTTGCCTGGGTTTATTTTATGAATGTCACTGATTTACTCAACCTGGACAGGACAAAAGAGGAATTACAGAGATTGTAAGCTACTGTTTTACAGCTATCTTGTTCTTTCCTGTTTTGAGAAAGAATTTTGTCAGACTAGACTTTCTTTTCTGTTCCCATAAGATCCTCCTCTGACTTCAAGGAAACTCCTCCCAGAAAAGTTAATTTGGCCCTAATCCTGAAAGCTGATCTGTGTCAATGGACATGCACAGTATCCCACTGAACTAAGTGGAGTTCAATATGAACATGAAGGTTTTGTTGATTTAGTATGAAGAGAAAAGTGTAAGTCACAGGTTTCCAAGGTAAGGCCTGTACTAATATCTGTTGTGACTATCTGGCTTGTGTTTAGCTGCAAGTCCCACCAGCCTGTTTTCCTAATGAAATGTAGCTGGAATTCAATGAAAACAATTAAAATGTTTCAAATTCTCAAAGTTACTTTTTGGTCCTGAAATTATGTTCATTTCAGTGACTTCCTAACAATATTTTTAATAAAAATATTTCAAAATAACCTTATGGAAAGAGATTTCTTTGTCAGCCCCTTTTTTCTAAATCATCCAATTCTGTCACACAAAAAGAAATTTCCCCACTTAGTACTTTGCCTAAAAATTTCACCAGCACTCTAGAGTGCCCACATTGATCAGAACTGCAGTGAAGATGAATGGTATGTAACTGTACAGAGATGATTATGTCTGAAAGTCAGACATAACTGTAACTGTACAGAGATATTAAGTCTGAAAGTCTCCTTTAGCAGAAATCTAAACCTATAACCAGCAAAAAAGACCTCAAGTTTTTTCAAAGAGTTTAACAAGCTGCTTGTATTTTTTTTCTGGCTTATTGGAGGAAAGGGAGTCAAGAGGAAAATTCCAATAAAACTGTGTGTAAGCCAAAGGTTTGTTTATGTTTGTATGGATTAGCATTCACACATTTCCAGTTACTAGACTTCCTATTAGTGATGTTTAACTTTAACCACATATCCTGGGTTAAGGAATAGCTCCTGAAATCAATTTCCTGATGAGGCTAAGAAAGGTCAAAGGTTAATTCTGTAGCCACATGATTAAGCTACCAACAGCTACTGCATACCCTTGTTTTAACATATAAAGTTACTGCAAATATTAGCTAAAGGAGGGGACACACTCTGGTGAGTACACAAAACTGTTGGAGAAAAATAATTCCAGAGTCTTATTCTAAGTGAAATTTACTCTCTCCACATGCACACCTAGAATCCACATCAGCAGAGAGGTCTCTCAAGCATGGTGAGGCCAACCTGACAACCTCTAATGTGCTCCTCATTTTAAACGTGGCTATGTGACCACTGCCAGCCAAGAAACTTCTGCTGTATATCACATCCCAGACTTCCTTCAAACACTTGCTGCAGACCTCGAAGAAAAAGCAGTGTTTATGGCAATGTAAGAATCCACAGACTTGTATTTACCATATCCTCGAACAAAAAGCACGACGATTTCTGCTTCCTTAGGAAAAAAAAATCAACAGATGGATGATGACTTTGCAAACAGCACTGCAGCAGATACAGCTCTTGTACCAAATCAGCAGAAATTAATGCATCGGTATTTTTCTATTTTAATACTAAAGTGAATAATCCTCTGCCCAAACATTTCAGATGAAACAAGAAATATCTTTAAAAGTTTGTGAAGTTTCTGCCTGGAGGGATTCTTGTTTCCAGCAGTAAAATTGATTCTTTTTTAATAGTGGCATGAGTAATGACAGCCTACTGACACATATCGATAGAAATGAGGAATTCCAGAGTTAAAGCTGATCATCCAGGTTCATTCTCAATGCAGAGCTTTGTCCTTTCCTGCTGAGTTCTCATCTACAAATTATTTCATTCTTATTCAGTTTTGGTAACTTGCTAGCATGGAAAATGACAGTCAAATGAATGAAATCCCATGTGCTGACATTATAATTTTCTTTTAGATCTGTGAGACATGTGATGGGAAAATTTTATGTTGGATTTAGTGAAGATAGTGTTGGTATTTAGTTAACTCAGTACAACTACTGGAGTTTTATTAGAGGGCTCATAAGTAATTAAGCAACTTGGGTTGCAAGTCATAGTTTTAAAAATAAAGCTTGGTTTGACCCAAGGCCTACCATTGGTAATACAACCACCACTCTTTTGGGCATTCCTCTCTGTCTAACATTATCATTTATGTTTGTATCAGTGTGGCAGTGTTTTACACTTGTTTTGCACAGGGAAAGCCTCTAGATCAGATGCAAGATACAGGAGACAGTCATCAGTCTTTACTCAGGGTTTCCTGACTGCATGTGAACAATAACTTTTTTTTTTTTTTGTAAAAACTAATGCATTTCAAAATATATATATGTAAATAGAGAACACCTGTTTTTACACTCAAATCTAGTTAAATTCCATTTACAAGGAACTGGCTCAATTTTCACATTTAGGCTGTTTGCAAGGCATAATTTTTGTGAATCCCTCATAGTAATTTAGCTTTCATTGCTTATAAACAAAACAAATATAAGTGGATGCACATGAACTGTTCTTCATTCATTTGTGGACATGTTTGGAATTCACTTTTTCAGCCACATGACTGGTTCTACCAGTCAGACAATAAAAGTTTTGTTCTTTAACTAGGTTTCTTAAACTTTGTAAACAGCATAGCACTTGAAAAATACGTTCCACCATCCAATAAAAGTGATGAAGATTACCTGAGAAATAACAGCTTTGAACTAAAAGAAAAATCTAATTACTTCTGTTATATTTCAAGAAATCTTTTTTTTTCTTTTTTCCTTTTTTTTTATTTTTTCTTTTTTTTCCTGAGGGATATTTCTGCCTTGCTACAAGTATCCTTTTCAGATTTTAAAATACTCTCTTTCTTTCCTAACATGAAGTGAGCAGGGGAGAAGGATTTCTCTTGTCACATTCAAACCAACTCATCACTACAAAACCAGCTTTCCCGTCTGCCCAGGAGCTGCCACATTGCTGACCTCTGCCTCCTTATTCTCCACATGTCTCCTGCTTTACTTTGGGCTTTTTCTGATGAGCAGCTTTGACACTTTACCAGCTGATTTTGGTTATCTGAAAACATGAAATTCTAGGACTGTTTACATTTTAAATTGTAAAGTCTTTTGTAAAACATGCAATGGCATTTCAGCAGCACAAGCTCCTCTGAGGTAAATCCTCCTGTCCTAATAATTCACTACACTGCAGGTACAAATTCCCTGTATTCTCCACTTGGAATACAGCAAGGTCTATGTCCAAGAAATCTCACTTTCTACAGTGCCTTTTTCCTTTTTTTTCCCCTCTAATTATTGTCTGTTCTATGGCACCTGAAAAAATAACTGCATTTTTCAGTCTTTTGTCTCCTTACTGCTTATAATACCTGCATGCACACACCCAGCAGGTACAGAATTACTGGGTAAATCACTTTGATAAAAACACAGGTTTTGGCAGCCAAACTCACTGATGATCTGTGCCATGTGTCTAATGGGTGTGTAACTGCATTCTAACAGTTCTGAACCTGTAACCCAATAAATGGAGATCACTCTTTTGATTGTAAAATTTCGAGGGGTTTTTTCTGCCTTTTTGGTGACATCTATAACTAACACAAGTTCAGTCATGTAGAAATATTTCACACCTCTCTACTCCATTTCTTTGAAATCCCAGAGAAACATCCACAGGTCATGAATGGTGGGACTTTCCACCACATAGGCAGCGAGGTACATTATCTGTTTCTCTCCCATGAGAAGAAATGCTGCACACTTTCAGCATTGATGGAAAAACTGTCAGTGCCCCTGCTTTAAATGACAGTAGAGCAACTCAAGTATATCATCAGATGCTGGGAAACTTGGTTGATATGTTCTCCTGAGATAAAAGGTGTTCATCCCCTATTTTCAAAGAAACTGCCCTAACCACTAAATTAAAGCTTGATCAAAGTGCCCTAGTGTGGCTCTGCCCTGCATCACAGAGCAATACATGAACATCCACTGAATTCATCTAGAACCAGGCCTGACTTTAGTTTCCTACTGGAGATGAAGGGAGAAATCTGGCCTGTGGTTAGATATCACTATTCAAGATTTCTTAGAATATGCAGCAACTATATTCCTCATTAACTGCTGACTACTTCTGTCGAGATAATGCCACAGTAACTCCAATGAAGTTACAGCACTTACAGGAGTACAGCTGATAGCAAAACTTGGCTCGATGTCCTCAAACATAAATGGATATTTTATCTGTTTAGTGCATGCTGTCTCTTTTATTGAAACTGAAACAGTGAGACAAAAGTCATCCTGAAGAGACCAAAAGAAACTTAAATATGTAGTTTTTTCTAAGCATATGAATATTTTATGATTTATGGTTTCCATAGTGCTTATTTACTTTGTTTGTTCAGCATTTTGAGTTGTTAGAATAGGCACTAGACAGAGCAACAACAGAAAAATGGAAAGTAAATCAGTACTAAACAGAGTTCTTACATTTTTCCTTGGGACACAGACATGAGGATGTACACACTAGCAACACTCTGCAAATAACATACTAATTGTTCACTTGTCTCAAACCACGACTTTCACGCTCCCAGAAAGTTTTCAATACACAATTTCAAAATTATTCCAGTCACATTAAAACGTAAAAAAGCCTCAATAAAAACAACCATAGAAGGAGAAGATGAACCAGGTATATTTTGGAAGAAAACAATGTGTATTCAGTACAATGAATTTTTCAGATTAGAAAGTTTCTTAGTAATATCTACAATGAGATGTTTTCTAGTCACATATTTGTGCAAACAGTTTCAGAAAAGGTTAAATCTTATGAGGGATTTCTTTAAAATCTGCATTATTAATATTTCTTCCATGTATAATTCTTTATTCACCAGAATTAAAACCCTATTTGCACTTAGATTTTTGGTATTGGTTTCAAATGTATCACAATTTCCTTCTTCCTTTTAGGTAATGGCAAGGCAGGAAATAGCAATGCTTGGGAAATACACAATATTTTTGACTGTGTGTTTTCCAAACTCTGTGTTGTCTTCCAGTAAAAAGCAAACAGAAAAATTTAAATTACTTAATTGCCTCTCTAGGTTCTACCTAAACTCTTCCTAAAGTCCCACTCTTTCCTTTCAGTGAACCTTAACAAGGCAAACTGAAAGCTTCCTTTGTTATCCTGGTCTACAGCACCTGAATGGTGCCAAACAAAACTAATTCAGAGCTCTCAGCAAAAGGGTTTCTTTCTCTTACTCCTCCTCATTATCAAATAGATTAAAAATAAGTCTTCTTTTCTCTCAGTATTAACTAACAGCAAAGAAAACAAAAATATCATCTCCCTCATGTACACTCATCTTCCTCCTTTTTTTATTTCTTTTGAGCCTCTTTGATTTCGTAGGGTTATTATTCACCTACATAAAGATGTTACCCTTGATGGTATGAAGTGGTTTTACGTGGAATCCTTGTAATGCAGCATCTCATAACCATAATGTAGGCTAAAATATGCTATCCAAATTGCTGTGGTTTCAAAATTTACAAAAAAAAAATATTTCCTAGAGCAATCTAATTTCTCCTTTTACTACAACAACAAAGTAAACCCATTAGGAAGACTATGAATTTCAGCAATTAATTACACACTTAATAATATTTTATAGTTTTCTAAATACTTCAAAGTTCTTTCCAAACATTATGATTCAGTTCCTGCTGCCACTTCTCACGCAGACTGGGAAAATTAATGGAATTACTCCAAAAGCAGATTACATTTAGTTTCTGGGAAAATCTGGGGTTTGATTCAGGTTTTTTTCTAAGAATTCAATGAACTCTGTGACTGTATGCATTTTGCAGAATGGGAAGTGGAAACCCAGATATTAGGCTACTTCATGGAACAAAATGGTGGAAAGACAAGATTTCTCTCTTTATTTAAAAATAAAGTTCTTACTCTTAAGTATCTCACTGGTAAAGTGTTCCAAGGGCACCAAAGGTGGTCAGCCCCAAAACCATTATCAAAAGCCTCAGAACTGTTTCCTACCTTACACTTTATTTCTTTTTTTTCTTCTTGTTGTGGTACTGGACCATAAAAACATAAAGAATGAATAACTGACTATTGCTTAGAGTTTCATATCTATTACATAACTAAAGCCATAATCACATCAAAAAGCTACAGAAATTAGAAGAGTATAATCATAATATCAAAAAAATCTTACATGTTTCAATCATTCCACTGATATGACAGACTTTAGCAGCTACTCCAACCACATGGTTTGCAAAGGCATTCTTTCTCAAACAAAATAATTAAAATTCACATTTAAAGTTTAAAAAAAGGACAATAGAAAATACTGGCTTTGTTATATCTGAGTTAGAATTATAAAATTATTAGGCAAATATTGGTGATTTAAAGATATTGAGTCTGAGAGTCTGAGCTACTAAATGAATGTTTAATAAAGTCAGGTACAAATTAAAAAGCTCAATACATATTTTGTAATTCTGCACAGAAATCCTCAGTTTGGTGGTTGGAACCACATTAAATCAAATTTTTACTAGGTTTCAAAAAAACCTGCATATATTCATGGTTTCCAGAGGCTAGTCAAGAGCTTGAAATATTGGTCTTGACTATCCAGTCAAGACCAATTCTTTCCACAGGAAAGTAATTCTCAGAGGAAATTATTTGTCACGCTACTTCCAATCTAAAGATCTAAACACAGTCTTTCCTCTAGCCTTTGGCACAACCCATAATAATTGGACCATGGGAGAGAGTGACAAAAAAGTGGTTCCACAAGATGCATGGCAAATATCGCTACCAGCTCAATAATTTACTTTCTCACCTTTCCTCCCCATCAGGAATAATCAGTGGCTGAAGTATTGAATGACATGTCGCAGTCATTCACTGATGGAGGAGCAAGACAGAGTGACATATTCTGCTGATCATTTATAGCTATTGGTTGTTATAGGATACTAACTTGCAATACACAGCCTTGTTTGAATTTCAGATGAGCAGATGGCCAGATGGATTAGCCTGTAAAATTAATATTCCAAACCCATACACAGCAGGACTTTGTATGGGAACTAACTGCTTCAAAATCCACTAAGTCAGTTTAGTGGATTTTTTTTTCAGGCCTCATTTAATATTTCTTCCACAAATACTGACATTTGCAACAGCAAAAGGCAATTCTAGAACACTTTGGTATTTTGGTGCCATGGCTTCCTTGAATATTTCTTTCACCATTCCAGGGCCACTCATTTCCAGCACACACTTGGTGAAAAGACCAAAATTCATCTATCTAGCTTACATTAAAATATTTGCATAACCCTACAATGAGGTGCATAGTACATGAGATCTAGACATATTTGGGTACCTACTTTTGGCAATAGGCTATAGCAACACTGTTGAAGTTATTCCCAAAACCATTTCTCTGCGCTTTTGAGGCCACTCCCTATGCAGGACTGCACAGATACTTGGCAGATGCCATCTGCAGCTCCCAGAATGACCAGAAGACAGACCTGCTGGAACAGCAAGGAGCCACCCACTTGCTGGTGGTCATAGGGACAGAAGGTGCAGCTAGCCACCACAGCCTTGGAGAAGGGGACAAGCTCCAGCTGTCAAAAACTGAATTTTCCATGTCCCCCAGATCTTTCTGGAAAGCTTACTTCTATTGCAATTAGTCTGTCTTGGCCTCTGACCCACTGCAGATAAACATAATGCAAGTCTTGAAGGAAACGTCTGTATTTTAAAGCCACCAACTTGATTACTATTGATTACCTACTTGCCTCAATGGTAATTTCCCTTTGTCAGTAACATTTCTGCCTGACTGCTCCTTCTGGGAATTGGGTTTTCTGTTATATTCCTTTTTTTTTCTCCAGACCAATTCTAAGAAATACATTTTAGTTATTGTTTTGGGTCAGGCAAGAAAGGTAATAGAAGGGAAGGGCTCAGCTCTAATCATGGCAGGGACTTATTAAAGAAATCCCTCGTTGTTTCAGGGTCACCAGAAAGGTAATTCTACTTTTGAAAATTAAGCTGTCTCACAAAGTTTTCCTTTCACCCTTTGAAGGAGAAAAAAACATAACAATTTAAAATAAATAATACATGAGGCATTAGAATACTTCCATATAGTTACAATCTCTCTACTTAATGAAGTACTTTATGAAGACTGAAAGGATTCCTACAGTTAAATTACTGTGTGGTCAAAAACTAAGTTTAGGGCTGACTCTGAATATGATGACCCAGCTGAGTGGCTCGGTAACAATGATGTTGGGCCTCCAAGTGGCAGATGAGGCCTTTGTTTTATTTGTTTGACAGTAAATATCTGGGCTGTTGCTTAGCAGCCACAGACAGAGACAGAGGCGTTTCCAGACAACATAGACTACACTACAGCAGGTAAACCTTTCACAGCAATCACCAAATGGAGATGAGAGCTGAGCCATCACCGCAGCGCAACCCAACACCTTCGTTTCCTGCGAATGTTTTAACACACAAATGGCAATTTGGGATTTCTCAATGCCAGTGTGAGAAGGCTTCATATATTAAAAAAAAAAAAATACACTGATTTTGGAAAATTATATGCTGAAAGTCCTAGAAACAGAGACCAAAGTTTTCAAACTTCTGTCAGCTGTTAAATCCATATTTAAATAACACATTATTTTCTCTGAGACAATGAACACTTACAATTGTTGGTTCCAGGGAATTTTCATGTGTCCCAGGAGCATTGCACTCACCCAGAACTGAAATACAAATAACAGAACACCAGACTGAAAAGCTTTTGTGGATGTTTTAACTTGATATTGATTCTGATAAGCCTTATTTCTATCTTTGCTGTTACAAAAGCATCCCCACTGCAGCCAAAACTCCTGCATGTCACCTACCCCCGCATGCTTCTTTCCACACAAAGTCTTCAGCTTTCACAGGACTCACCTCCTCGACCAAAAAAAGAAAAAAAAAAAAAAGGAAATGCCAAAGCTACTCTTGCATATCACAGCTGTACAGCTCCAAGGCAGGTATTTCACTGAGAAAGCAGCACTTGGCCTCAGTGAGCAAACAGAAAGGGCCAAATTCTGCTCTCCTTACCCTGGGGCATTCCACCACAAGGAGGAATCTGCATGTGAATAACCCTAGAGAAGAAATGTGTTTCCAGACACTTGAGCTTAAAGACTAAAAAAATGCTGTTGTGAATTCTGTCATCTTATATTTTCATTGAGGGGTTTTTGGGGGTGGGTTGTGTTGTGGGATGTTTTTTTTCACTCTCAGAGTTGATCCACGGGGCATTGTCATTATGTTGCTGTCTCACCTTTCAGTTGACAGACAGACTTCCTGCTGGAGAGACATTATTATTTAACCGGATCCACTCATCCTGCCACTGATTTGTTTTACTTTTGTTCCTGGCAAAGAACAGCAACTCTAGGTAATGTTTCTTTTCTCATTTGGGCAAGTCCTTCAGAACACTTTAGCAAATTAACCCTATGCAGTTCACTTAGTAAACACAGGATCTCCTGAAAGGATTTATAAAACTAGATTACTTTAGAATTTCCAGACAATCTTTGTTTTTCTTTCGTTTTGTCTGACACAAGCTTAAGAAAAGACTCAGGAAGCAAATGTGAATGTTTAATTCCTCAGTAAATAGAAGTTCTAAGCACAGCATGAGAGAATCAAAGCAAAAAGGAGAAGTTTTAATAAACAATATATATGAAGATATGCCAACTCTGTTTCTGAAGTAGAAGTATTAACAATGAACCTGCAATAGTTTGTTTTAATTAAATTATTCTTTTCTAGTTAAGCTTACCCTTCAGACATTATAATCTGTCTCTGGAAATCCACATCTTCACTTTGACCACAATCAAATTTCCATTCATTAAGTTTAGGATGCATGTACTTATACTTGTGTATAAATATTTGTGATACAACCTGTACTATACACCACTGTTGAAGGAGAAGTAGGAGGCTCCCTAAAAACATTAGTGACTGAAATTTGTTCATCTCAGTAACAACAGGCCAGACAATTATAAAAGTCTTTTACTTTCATCTACAGATCTATTAAGAAACATATTCATCAGAGCTGTGTCCAATGGGATATTCTCCCTCCCATATTGGCAGATTAGAAACTTCTATCAGGTGTTAAAAAGTCTTTAAAATATTACATTGTAGATGCCATTCATAAAAAATTCCTGAAAGACCCAATTCCAATTTATGTAGTAGACATGGAAAATTATCCAGTTAATCTAAACAAGCCTTGGTCTAAACTGTAGAGTGCCAGCCACTCACCACTAACTTTATACATATTTTCTTCTTTCTAATTAGAAAATTAGGAATATAGTTTGAACAGGAGTGCCTGCAGACTAAATGAAGGATTTCTCTTACTACTCACTTTCTTGTTTCTTCACTCCCCAAATGCTCCAAGAATCACCAAGATGCTTTCCAAAGTCTTCATTAATACAGATTTTAAAAAAAAAAAGGATTTTTGCTCAAATAGAGAATATTGCAATGAGTAACTACTAGCGACATAAGCACAAGGGAAGACTCTAGAGATTCATAGGCTCAGGGACTTGCTTTATATGAGAAAAATTAGATGGTTAAAAAAAATTCTGGTTCTTAGAAGTTAGGCAAGATTATTTCCAGGCTCCCCAGTTAGGATTTAAGCACATAAAGGAGACAGAGGAGGATCACAAACATATGTGTCATCTACTTACAGTCTGAATAAACAAAGCAGATTTCAAAACCTGTGTGAGTACCAAGAACAGTTCTGCTCTAGAGATGAAAACACTGCAAGCTAATTTGGAAGAGGACAACATTAACCTGTGCAGAGCTTCAAACTGGATTAACCCTTGTACAGAAATTCACTCAGTTAAACCCAGTTTAAATACCTGAACACTCACTCCCCCGTAGTCCCCCACCCTGGAGAACACCCTAAGAGCTGTACCCAGCAGAGGTGGCAGCAAGAACTCTGCTAGTTCCAAAATGGAGAGAGGATTTCTCAAGCAGGATTAGTGTGTTAATGTCAAAGCAGCATTAACAAAAACCATCAGCGGCACAGAAAGCAAAGTGAAGCACAAGCAGATGGGACAAGTACTGCAGATGACCTTTAAAACCATCCTGCTCTGGTGGAGCCACACAGAGGCTGATGGCTGGGTCTGACTAGGAAAAAAGGTATTTTGCAGGAATTTTGAGACCAACTAGGCAGTGTTGACTCTGCATCAGCTTCTTGAAAGTGAAGATCTTCAATACAGTGACTAAATGTGCAAACAAAAACATTCAAAAGAATCCCTCTGAAGTCCCTTGTCATCAGCTGCCTGGACTCCCTGTCCACCTTGTACATACTCTCCTGGATCTCTGGGGTTCAGCAAACTCCTTCCCCTTCCATATTACTGCAAATCCTCTTTCTCCTGAGCTGAGCAGTGACCAATCCAGAGGGGATCATCAGCAATTTGGCAAATCCAAGCCAAGAATGCACAGTACTAAAGCCAGTACGAGCTCCCAGCCAAAACTGGTGTATGGGTGAAAGTGCTTAGGAACTTGTGCAGCAGGAGGAGATCCCCCTTCAACCTCACCATTAACGCTAAGTATATCCAAAGAAATTCAAACAGTGTGGCCCAGCACCCACAACTTCTCTGCACACAGCAGTGCATCCATACAGGTGTTCTTTTCCTCTTGTAAATACTCTGCCTTGTGCATTTAAAGCTGTGAATACTTGAAGTTAATAGCTTTTGACTTCAATCCATAGGCAGTACATGACCTAATTACATACATAAAAATCTGTTTCCCCTCTCCAGAACAAACAAAACAAACAAAACAAATAAACAAACAATAAAACTAACAAAAAAAAAGAGGGAAAAAGGGAAAAAACCACCAAACCACACCACACAAACCCACCCACATCTGAGTACAACCAGAATAAAGTACATTCATTTATTTATAACTAAGTCAGGACAGCCTAGCAAAAGAGATTTGCAGCAAAGTTTTTTTGTTAAGTGTAAACTCCTGTTCCCTTCACTTTCAGTGTTCCTGCTATAGTTAACAATTATTACACTTAAAGACAAAGCTGCTCTGAAGGAGAGCAAGAGCTGAAACTGCCAAAACTGAGGCTGAGATATTCAGTTAATAATTTAGCAGCAGCTATTTATCAGGATACACAAGTTCACATTCCTCCTTTTCCCCACAGAAATGTCTCCTTCGTGAAGGAATTTCTTTGGGAGGTCATGGCTAGAGAAGAGAGTGAATAGCACTGTCTGTGAGAAAATTCCTATTTCTGGATCCAAGAGTTATTCTGGATAACTTGCACAGACTTCTTTAAATGAATGGTGATAACATTTTTTTAAGAATATTGAATCCTCTATACTGAACTCTTCTGCCACGCTGCTGCATTTCATCTGATTTGAAAATAATCTAGGTTTTGCCCTAGCCCAGTTCTAGCCAGAGATCCATACAAAACATGCAAATTAAAAGAAAAAGAGCTCTTTGCTCTTAAAAGAAATTAAGCTCTTTGCTATTTAAATTTTACATTTAGGTAAAAGAAGAATGAGAGTGGTTAAAGTATGTCCAAAACCTAATGTCAAATTTTGGACTGCTGAAAAGAGACAATTCATATCTTGTTAGAAAATAAAATTTAGTCACATGCAATATTATTATCTACAAAACATTATTTATTTTTTCAGAACTTTACAGCTGTCCTTTCAGGTAAATGGTACCATTATGTCTTTTTCTCTGTAACAGTCATCCAAATGGAACAATATTTCTGCAGTGCATCATGAAATATGATATACTCATCATCTGTGATACACAAATGGAAATTTTGAACTTCAGGCTGTAAAAATCTCCTCAAAAGTAATAAAGGTGGTGCAAATGAAAATCATCTGGGGAAAAAAATTAGGTTTTGACTCATCTTCTTACCCAAGCAAGGCAAGGTATTTAACCAAAGTAAATTTTAGTGATCAACCCCCCAGATTAAAAACACATATTTCTGTAAAATTTAAATGCTTGTTTGTTCTTCTATATCATTTTTTGCTATGGACAGGAGATAAATTTGAGGAAGTTTTATTTCACTGAGATCCAAATTCATCTCACTAACTGCAGGAATTTCTCTGGGGTGCCTAATTAGGAGGCACATCAACAAAGGTGCCTATATAAGTCAATGCTGAGAGACAGCTTTAAAGGATAATTCAGTGTTGCTACTCTAAAATTGCCTCTTCTCATGCTCTATAGAACAGGGCTCCTAATCTCAGCTGGGTATTACAATTAGTTGAAATTAATTCTGGCCCCATCCCTAGGGTTCCTACAGTAAAAAAAAATCCTTTTTTCTTTCATTCTGAAAGAAAAAGAAACTTTTTTTTTTTTTTTAATGCACAAACCCAAGAAACACATAGGACAGATGCTCCTGTCTTTCACTTGGCCCTGCAGGCTTCTGAAAACCTATGGAAAATACCATTCTCACTGGTGTTGTGGCTTCACAAAGTCATAACCACTGCCACTGCCTTAGACTGCTTTCAGTATTCCCAGTAGACATTTCTCTCTATCTCGCTTGAACTTCAAATTCACCCCATTTCTAAGCCATTCCAGTCCCCAGGAAGGATCTTCAACAGTCTCAGGCTGAATAAAAAAGAACAATGATGTGGCTCCCCACTGCAAACCTGCAGTGTTTTTGAACACAGATGGAAAAATTAAAACAGAGCCCAGAGTAACTCTCTACATGCATGATCCAGGATTCAGTGCACCCTGGAATCCTGAGGATACACAGCTCTCACAAAGGCACTCTGCTCTCTAAGTAACCTGGTGGTGAATTTGACACAGCAAGAACATAGAGGCATGAAATTTTAAAAATAAAATAAAAAAAAAATTTAAAAAATCAGGTCCACATATTTATATAACTTCTTCTCAGGGTACACTTTACCTCATTCAAGGGACACAAGCTCCATTAACCCAGCCAAGTTTAGTATTTTTTCTATAACCCAGGTTTAAAAAGCCAAGTTAGTGACATGCCAACAAAGTAAGAGTCATTTAGGAAACCTAAGTGAGAATATTCAGCTTTCTAGGGTTCAGATGGGGATGAAGAAGAGACAAAACTATATTTCCCAGTGCTTCTTTCCTTTGGAGACTAATTTTTTCCCCAAAAACAATGCCTTGTTAAGAAAAAAAACAGTGCTGTTTCATGCTTTCACACTGTTTTACATGATAGATGAAAAACTAAAGGGAAGAATCAAGGAGGTGTTTTAGCTTGGTTTTATGGTCAAAATTCATGTCTGTGTACTCTGGAAAGGCTGCAGTGACTGAAGAATTTAGGAAATTGTGATATGAGAAAAAAGAAACAGGAAAAAGTAAACCCTACAGAAATAGATATTGCATTGTCTAGCCTTCTTCAACTAAGATTTTAAAGAATGACTAATGATTTGGGCTTCACAATGCCTGAATTGCCTATGTGGCAATTAATTTCCAAAAAGAGCTGAGTATCTTTCCTCTGCCAATCAAGCCTCTTGAACCAGTAAGTAGTTGGGAAAGAAAAAAAGTAAGCATGGAAAACTTTCTTTAAATTTAGAATATTTTTTAAGCACCCACTTAGCTACAATGCCCAAAAACACACTTGGAAGAAACAGTGTCAGCGTGATCAGATTATCTGCTGTATAATTACAGTGTTGCAATACATACCCCTGAGATATTCAAGCTGATTGTGAGGAAAATTTGAGATGATAATGTATTATCTGAGACATGCAGAGTTTAAAAATAGGCAGAAATAATGCCTCCAGACATCTTTTATTTGCTACACCAAGATGACACTCTTCAAGTATATTATACATTTACTAGAGACTGAATTTACCATGTTAGTGATTAGCCATAATCTAAACTATTTCCAAAAAGTGTTTTTGCAGAAATTTGTGGTTTTTCCAAGTGCAAACACTTTCCTGTAGTTATAGATACAACCATGAGTGAACCCTGCAGAAACTGATCCATTTAATTTACAGTTAAGGGTTCATAGAATTCATACGACCATCATGCCAAGTGGGACTACACAGATTATTTCAAGGAAGCGTGTGCTTGGCTGCCTATAGGATTAGGACCTTCCCCATAACCTCCACTCCCCCAGAACCTCCACAGCTCTCCTGATACCTGAACATTTGCTCCAATCCACTTGAAAATACACCACAGGACACCGAATCACTATATGCCATTACTTGGTTTTCAAGTTCCACAGGAGTTTATTCCCAGCAAAATACAAGATGCAAGCAGCTGCACACAAGATTAAATCTCCTACCTCCAGCAGTTTCACAAAAGTTTTGCATTATATATGTTCATAACACAAAGCTAAGTGGCCACCAATCAAACTGCTATGAATGCCCCCAAACTGGTTATCTCTTTAGAAGATAAAGTGTGCTGTTTATATAACTTATTAAAAATTGCACCCTTGCATTCCTTTTTCAGATAAAAAGTGTGAGGGCACTGTTTTATCACTTTAACTATGTGTTTCTTTGAACATATTTGTGCTTTAAAGTAAACACCAATGCTATTTTTTTACGACTACTAAAATCAAAACACATCTTTTCAAACTAATCTGTACAATGGCTGGGAAGAGCCTTTGATTCAGTACCGTAATTATAAACAGGCACTTAAGTCAGATGTACTAAAAGAGCATCAGTCATTTAAAATCAAATTAACAGTTTGATTAATCAAACACCAGACTGTCAAGTCAGATAACATACCTGATGGCTTTGTTCAGTTACCAAAGAGGGTTTCCACTTAAAGCTCCATGGAATTCATCAGCAAAACAAATTTTACTCAAGCAGAAAACTTTGGTTTTCTTCAAATATGCTCTATAGTATTACTGGTAACACTTTTAGGACAACCCAAATTCTGATTCACTTTCATGTAGTCACATGGCAGAAAGGGGCAAATAGATTTCCTGTCTGGCTGAGGTCAAATTTCCAGGCAGAAAAGTGCAGTGGGATTCAGGAGGATGTGCATTAATAGCATCAGGTTATGCATGTGTGGTATACCAATGTGGGAGAGAAACATTTATTGGCTTATTATTATTTCCGAAAGTTAGTGATTATTTATCAGAATATGCATGAGAGGCCAGTGCACAGCATAGGAGACAGTGCACGCATTTCACACCTGAATTTTCCTCCCCTCCATTAGATATTTTCTTTTCCTACCACACCACTGAAGATCAGTCTCCACAAACATCTGGAAAGACCCTGCAATTTTGTTAAAACCCCAAAATGCAACAGGTATTTGTTACTCTACAGTCCTAGAGTAACAAAATGTACAGATGAGGGTATAGAACCATTATGGAAGACATCACCCCTGTGCTCCAAAGAGCAGGACATTCCTTTCTGCAACTGGGGCCCAATTAACTCAAGAAATTGTCACTGAAGAATTGGACTCTGAAGTGAAGCAACTCATCCTTGATCCTCTGTAAGTACAAATCACACAGCATATCTGGCAGGAGGTGTCTCCAGATGTGTTCTATTTGATTAATGAAGAAAAACCATATTAGTCAGTACAGAAAGAAGGCATACATTTCAACTGACCAGAGAGGTTTCAAACAAAGAGAAAGGAAAAGCCATCTTTCTTCTGCAGCATCCAAATTTTCCTGGTGTTGGACAATGTTCCAGGATTCGTTTTCCATCCCTTGGGTGTCAGAAGCAGCCTGAAAAAACCTACGAAAGAAAAGCGAGAGAGAGTTTGTCACTGCATGGGCTCACCCACTATTGCTAGACACTGGAGACTCACCTATGACCAGCAGTGAGCTGTGCAGCAGCACCAGCCAGCAGATGTGTGCTTCTGGGGATAGGCCTGCTTTCAAAAGCATCATTGCAAATGCATGTCCTTTGCAGCGTCTGATCCAGAGCCCATTTCCAGCATGGCAAGGAAGGATAAAATGGAAGCATGCCAAGCATACCAATATAAAACCTCTAAATTCAGAGCATACAATTAAAATTAACAGGAATAGGGACCAATTCCAGATTAAACAGCAGCAAAGGAAAAACTTGAAGAAACAAACCCTATCACCTCATACACCAACGATCTTTCTGTCATGATTCAGTATGCTGCTTGCATATATCTATGGATTTGTCACCAAAGAAAAATCAAAAATGCCTCTTGTAAATGGTGTTTTGAAAAATGGATAATTTCTTGGCTTCATTCCATAACTGCTTTTGATACTCGTCCATTTATGATTATGATTCAAACTTTAAATGCCTCTATGCTTCCAGCCTAAAATACATATTATTTGCCAGTTGTATTCTGAATGACAGTTCTTTCAAGGTGTCTGCCTATGGGGCCATTTGGGGGCCTAATTCAACTTCATGCATTTTAATGTTCAGCACTGCCCATTGATGAGCTCTATTGAATGTGAGAGACCTAAAAATATGCAGAAAGTAATTGTCCAGTGGGATATCCCCCCCCCCTTACCCTAATTACAAGAAAAACCCCTTAGACTTGTTCTTTAAAAAAAAAAAAAAAAGAAAAAAAAAGAAGCAAGGAAAAAACTTTAACCCACTGCTTAAATATGTTAAGAGTGAAGCAAGGATCATGGGTTATAAGAAATCTAAAGGTTTATGGTAAAAGCATTTCTCTTGCTTACATTGGCATAAAGACAAAAGGTTTCAAAGAAAACGTATGTGGGGTTTGCCAGTTCATTACAGTATTTCTGCTAAAAAGAATGTCCCGCACAAGTCACAATCCAGTGATGTATGAACCGCAATGTCTTCTGAGGCTTGGATCATGTATGCCACGAAGATTGTGGCTGCTTATCTAATCTCTGAAGTTTCTGTTCTTCCTTTTCCCTTCACAGCCTTGATCTCTCCCTCCACATCCTCATCTAAATTTATTACTCATACCAAACCTTCTTACTGTTTTTAAAATATCACGAGTAAATGCCACCAAAGTCTTTTTTTTTCCTTCTTCTGACCACAAATATCAGTCTGATAGCTGTTTCAGAAACCAAACCTCGGGAAAAGAGAAGTGGTAACTTATCACAACACCAAGATTCAAAGCCTGTATCTGCTGGAGTGAGTTCTTCTTTCATATCCACTGATGTTTCCTCAGGACTGAATGAACAGGAATTCACCACCTCCATCCCACAGTCCCACTGCAAAGACATGCCCTAGAGATTGTAGATTCTGCATACAAAAATTCACCTATGTATTTGCACAACTATATAGGCAATTTGGACTTTAAACTTTTTATTCAAACCCATTACACCTGCAATTGATATAGTTGTTTTTCCTTTTTAAAGCAAATACTTGATCTTCAAGCTAGATGGACCATCAGATACTGATGACTAATGAATAGCTATGTATTGTTTCACCTTTAATCCTCATTGATATTAATGGAGGCACAGTTTTCAGTCTGGGGCACCTAATAGCAAGCAACCTCTTCCCTTCATGTTTGAAATATCTGATGTTCTATACTGATGCAGGAAGATTTTAGAGGAAAGAAAATTTCATCAGTAGTATTCTCTGGAAAAAGCAATTTTAACAAAACTTAAATGTAATAGTTTCTAATAAACAACTACTGCTGTATTTTTTTTAAATTTCCATTTTTTACTTCATCACTTCACTTGTTATATACCTTTGCCATAATATACTGATATGCAACATGTGTCAATACTAACAAAGCAAAATCACCTAAATATCAGATTACAGTAATTCAGAATTTTTAAAATTCAATTTCTCAGAGTTTCCATGCCATGAAAAACTTCAAGCTTCTCTCCAAGTTAGAACAAAAAGAGAAGCCTTCATATTTTACCCTGAACAACATAAAAATGCCAGCAATAAAAAAATACATAATTAAGAAACCTAATTTTCATGGCCTTGGATGAATATGAACCTGCTCAAGACAGATATGTACTTCATTTTAAGGAAATCTCAGAAACATAAAATAATGATCAAAACTCAGGACTGAATTTCTAAAATTTTGGGTTCCTTATTTTTCTTATATTTTTTTTTACTAAAAAGACAAACACGTACAAACAAACAAACAAAAATTTTCCCAAAAGCATAATCCCTATTCCACATCCTGATGGACACTTGGCTCTGTCACTGACACACCATTGTCTTGGGACACACATGGGAAATTTCAATCTACAGGGAAAATAGAAATGAACTGACCCCTTTAACCCTGGCATCTTGGCCCGTGAAGATACAGGACAATGGATTTTGTATTCCCCTCCAGAGTACCTTTCCATGCACTCCATGCTCTGCTGGAAAAACACAAGAACACTGCATTGTAAAATAAAATTATGGTTTTGCTAATAAACTAACAGATTTTACTCTATAACAGAATCCCTACATAGGAAGGCACTCTGAAGTAAGTGTAATGAAATAGTTTATTTTCTTATACATCGGCCAGTCAATTTATGCAAATTCCATGGAAAAGGCCACTTTTAACTGGCATCCAGGCAAATCATTATCACACCAACCTCTCCATTATCACTAAAAACAACAATACCTTACTCCATTTTTAATCTCATATTTTGTCTGAAGTCTAAAGTCATCTTTAAAAAAATATTTAAATATTTACTATGTTTCATAATTTTCTAAATAATATTCACTTAATGTATAAGCATATGAAATTAATACCAGAAGAGAAAAACTTCAGACCACTGGGTAAATTCATGTCCGTCATTTGCTGTAAGCAAAGATTACACTCTTACAACATTCAGATAAAACTAATTCAGAGGTTGAATTAGTTCAACCTGTCACTCTCAAGCAGCTGATCAATAAAACAGAGCTTTAAAATCTTCAGAAAGACAGTGAACTTCTCCAGAAGGCCATCTCAACGGAAAAAGCATTATAGAAGGAGTTGTAACCAGGAAAATTCCAGGAAAGGGGGAGAAATGGGATTAATATAATCGTTTTTTCATATTGGTACTTGCTGTATCTTTAGAACAAACATTTATGGAAATTAAATCAAGATTTTCTCAGACTTCCTGCTTCCTTTGTAACATTCTCTCTCTTTCTGGTTTACATACTGCAGAACACATTTAGCTCCCTTTTCACTTGGCACCTTCAGATCATGCTTTCCAAAAAGCATTTGAAGGAGAACTGCACCTGATTCAGTCAGTCCAGCAGACTTAAGGATCTGCACAGACAAGAAGCTCTTCCCACAGCAGACAAACCATTCCATACTGTTCTTTGTTTTTTTTAATTTTCTTAATTTTCTTTAATTTTTTAATTTTTAATTCCAGCAGGTATTTCTCAGCACTAATCAAAAGGACACCTCAGTCGCCTGCACACTGTTGCAGCATTGTTTTAAACATCTGAAAGGTCAATATCAGTAAAAATATGTGCTCATAGTGAAGAGATCCCTTTCTGACTTCAGCTGCCCAGCACATCTTGCTTCTGTCCAAACACTGTGCAGTCTAAAACCAGAGACTGGAAACAGCTTAGCTACAGGCTCAACAACTACAATGGAATTCACCCCTTTTTCCGACTTTTTGCTTGCTGCAATGTGAATAGCCATGGTTCAAGTAGCAATTGGGGTCACATGTGAATTCACTTGCCCCCTTCCAGGGCAGTTTTCCCCAGCCATAGGCTTGAGAAGGCAACTTGACAATGTCAAATTCAGGCCTCTTTTCTTGCACACTCACCAAGAGACAATAACATGGGGCCAGGCCTGCTTTCCTGATAGCAGAGATTCAGGAATGAGAATGTATCACTTAAAAAAAAGAATGAGTTATTTATTCCATTGCCAGCAGAACTCTAACTTACACTTTACAGCCTTACATAAATGTCTATGATCTGGAAAGGGAAGGTGCATCTAAAGCAAACTGAATATCCCCTCAGACTAACTGGCTTCTACCACCCCAGCTGAAAGCATGGGCATGTGTGCAATACAGCAACACCTGAACACCCCAAATAAACTTGGGACTCCTTGTGTCTGGTGCTCCAACCACAAATGCCAGGGGATTTTGTTACAAAGAATGTGCTATTTGTCTTGGTTTGGAAAGACAGGTGCCTGCTAAAGAAGGCAGGAGCCTCCCCTGAATGCAAACCCTCCCCACCCCTCCGAATTGCTATGAATTTCAAATTAAGGGGCTCTCAGGAAAAAATATGGGAGCAGGAAATAACAGTTCTTTAATAGGGAAGGAAAGAAAAAAAAGGATAAAATAAAACAATGCAATATACTAGAACACTACTGACAGTCAGAACTCAACCTGACACCCTGTGGGTCAGGGTGTTGGTAGCAGTCCAGTTGGAAAAGTGGCTGCAGTCTTCCT
>JAYDZK010000113.1:13274744-13320489 GCA_034509185.1 Euphonia xanthogaster
AGATAAGGAGAATTGCCCACTTGACACAAGACAACTGCCATACAGATGGGAATAGAATACATCCTGCCTTGCAATCTGGAACACTTAAAAACAAACAAATAGACAAACAAGTAAAAAGAAAAACAGAAAAAAGAAAAGCAAAAAACAGGCAAGGAGATTGAGAAAATATGCTTATTTCTAGATTATGCCTGTAAAAGTGAGGCACACACCTAACACCAGAAGGGTGTACAAAGTACAACGCCCATCACAGTATCTCATGTGACCTAATCAGAAGGTTACAATTTCCTTTCTACTTCAAATCCTTTCAGAATATATGAACATATACCATTTCCTTCTTCTGAGTAGGACTGTATATCCAGTGGATTTTCATATTTTTGGATAGCACAACATTCCTTGAAGTTACTCCAAACCTGAATAAAAATGTTTTAGAATGAACTCCAGTCACAGTTTCACTCATCCTCAGTGGTGATCCAGCCCTGGAAGAGGCTGAAAATCAAAAATATCCAGATCCCATGTGTTCTTACCTAAGGGTGGCCGTGCCAGGTCAGACCAAAGGTTCATCTGGTTGGATAGTCTGGCTCTGGCAGGGCCAGTAGCTGATGCCTAAGGAAAAGTATAGAAGCAAGCCAAGCACGTCGCGATCCTTCCCCTCATTACACTTCCAGCATCCTGCGGTTTCAAGGCTTCCTAAGCCATAGGTTTTGACAGCAGTTTTATATGCTGAATTACAGGACTCAAATCCCCAGCCCTTTATTTTGTGTAACAACGGGAGAAAGAAATGTTTTGCAGTTAATTAATTCACGTTTTAAGCAAGATCTGTTTTTTAGCCTCAACGCAATTTAGGCGCTCCTGCTGCAAAATTACGTTTGTTTAGGCACATTTCCATGTCACACATCTCGACACGAATTCCATCGATCTTCTCATTTCACTTGCTGTTTGAAGCTGCAAAGAATCCACAGTTTGTCCATAACAGATGCCAAGAGCCTAGAAACTTATTACACACTGCTCACAGTGTGGGTTCAGATACATTATCAGCATAAAAAGAAAAAGGCAAATTAGGCCACAGTAGGAGAACACATTTTTAATATTACAGTCTGCAGTTTGCATCTATAATTTAATGCTGCTGCTTCCCAAAGTTATGCTGTATCATTCTAGGTTGCTGAATTCAAGAGATGACATTTTACGAGTGACTGGGCAATGCAGATAGCCGGTGCTCTTCATGAATTCCAGAGAAACCTTCAGGGCCAAAGTGAATGAGACATTTTTAAAGAATTGTTTGGGCATTCAAATTCATAGAAATTACATATGCACATGCTTGGTGTATGAAATTCATGGAAAAGGGAGATTTTAGTGCATTCTTCCAAAAGAAGAGAAAGGAGAAACAGTCAGCATCTGTAAGCAAATTGCTCACACCCTCTGTAAGTGCTTAGTTCTGTTGGTTAAATACACACACCACACACACACACACACACACACATGTCACATAAATTATCATCTCAAGAAATCATTGCTTACTGAGGGGATTATCTGTGCCATTATGGCTTCTCTCCGGAGCTGATATCTATCTTTTGCATCCTATCTACTGTTTACTCCAGCTACTGCAGAAATCTTGAAAGTAGAAATCAAAGAATAGTAAAGAAACACAGTCAGCAAGCAAAAGTAAGTCTCAAAACTTCTGGTTTCGTGATGTGTCTTCCCAAGATTCCGTTCAGTTGAGGCAACTATGTTTTGCTTAATTTAAAGTTTAATTTACAGATGGTGGATCTCCCAGCTAAGGATTAGATAACTGATATTGAAGAACCTCAGGGACAGTGAAACTTAAAGTTATGCTGGTTTTATGAAGTCACAGATTTTTCGGTTTAGGAAGAAAAAAATTCAGACAGCTCATATACATGAAAAGCTTTGACCTAGTCAGATGGAAGCAGAAAGGAAAAGAGCTAGCAGCTGTTTACTTTACACTAAACAGAAGTCTTTAATATTAGACAGGTTCAATTTCAACAGTTCCAGTACCCTGAGATTTTATAATACCATTAAGATGAGGTGGACTTATCAGAGTTTCCCAATAAAGTTACAAGGTGACAAGTGACAAGTTCCCACCTGGAAAGTTTACTTTGATAATTACCAGAGGATGCACATGAGTGCACCACAAAACCAATCACCAATGAACACTATGTCTGCCCTGGCTGCTAGCTACCAAGTGGCAGGCACACTAGAAAATGATTCAGAATTGCAATTAATCTCATGATTATTCAGCTAGCATTTCATTTAAGATGCTTCTAGAAGGTCATTTTGCCAAAATAAGTACCCTGCTACCATTAGATATTTTCTTCATGCAAACTAAAAAATTCACAGTACAGGAGCATTTCAAAAGAACTACATAATAGTCAATTTTCATGTCAGCAAATTGTTATCAAAAATTGCAAAAAACTAGCTGTTCTTTATGATGGATATTCAACGTGTTTGGGCCTCTTCTGCATTTCTTGGCTTGCTCAGGGGAATAAGCAGTTTGAGACCTTTTGGTCTCTATTATAATCTAAAGTATTGTGTTACTTGAGCAAACAAATTAAACATAGCAATTAACTGGGAAGAAGGTGTCTGTGATTCTTGATATCCTGAAGTGAAATTAAGTTAACACTGGCACTCATGTAGCAAACATATTATTACTGCTGGATGTTTATTCACCAAAACAGCAGGGCTTCAGACCATTTAAATTAAATTTACATGGACACTATTTAAATAGAGAATCAATGGTGCATATGTCTGTAGCATTTGAGATATGTGTGGCTTGCTAGACTGAATCACTAGGTGAGGTTTTTTTAATTGCCTTTTTTTTTTTTTTACTTTCAGAAAAATATATAAGCAGATAGGAAGTGTTTAAAGATATTAGACTCATTTGTCAGCCTCAGGCTGATTAGAACATAAATTCCACACTGCAGCTAATAATTTTAAAATTCCATATTCGAGTTCTAGAGCTCTGACAATAGCACCATGAATCCTGGGACACAATTCATCTCATCCTGCTGATCTGTCATTTGCACTTCTGAGTACTATCTTGCTGTACTGCTGGCCACGCCAGGTTTAGGAAAAGGTTCTTTTTTTAAATTTTTAATTTGATAGGTGGTACACTGTTACACTGAGCATCTAATGTAGGGTCTTTAATCATTTTACCCAGTTGGCTGCTCTTTTTAAAGAAGCTTTCCCTTTTTTACGGTTTCTTTTTTTTAATTAAAACATTACTACAGTATAGGGTTTTTTTCCTTCCACAGGACACAAACTTTTAATTTGTCCTGATCTCTTCAGCCTGAAATGCAATAACATCTTGAAATACACTCTGTGCCATGTTGACGATTATCCAGACATCACTTCTACTTTTTTTTGACTTTTGGCTATCACTAATAGAGGAAAACTTTCTAGAAAATACCAAAGCTGGTACTTGTTAGTGGTAAAAATGCAAGCCTGAACTGCTTCTGATGCATTAGAGAAATTCCTATGCCACTGAGTCAACCCCTGAGAGTGTCACAAACCACAAATCATAGGTTGCTGATTAATAAGGCTCATAAATATCCTTCATACTATGAGGTAATATTTTAATGTAGGAAAAAGACAGGAATTGCCTAAACTGCTTATAATCATGATTTTACTGCATAATATTAAGATTGCCTTATTTTTTTATATAAAAGACCCATAAAGTTATTCCATCTTGCTTATATTTTAAGTATATACTAAGGATTGTCAAGTAAAATGCAGTTTCATATTCTGTTTCCAAGTCCACAACGGGTGGTAATTTTACAAGGTAGCAGCTAGAATCTCAAAAAAACTAAATAAATCAGAAAATTTGCCTAAAATTGAAACTTTCACTGCCACAGTGTTGTCAGAAGGAGGAAAGAATTCTGCTAGAGGAATAGAAATGCTAACATAACTGAAGTGGTATCATGCCCACCACCACCAAAAAAATCCCATTTTTGTAAACCACAGTCAAGCTAAGCTCTGGCAAAAAAATGTTCTCATTTAAAGCGGTAATTACGGAATTTGCAGTCTAAATTATGGAAATTTGTATAACACAAGCAATATATATATATATATAAAACACAACCAAATAACATATAACAAAACCAATAAACCTTGCATAGATAAAAACAGCCTTAGCCACATCTATAAAATAGCAGTTAGCAGAACAGTCGTTCTTAAACAGAGGCAGAGCAAAGACTAATGCTGATTTAGCACAAGATCCAAGGTCTGTGTGCATGAACACAGTCTGTATCACCTTGACTATTACTGCAAATGGATTTTGAGACATACTGGGAAAACTAACTTTAAAAATCAAAATGAGGCAACGACATTTGCAGAAATGTGTGGGGTTTAAATTTAATTGAACATGAGATTTACACTGTTTAGATACAGTTGTGTACCTAAGCTATAAAATAAATAAACAACCACAGCAGCACAAATATTTTTTAGTTCATATTAAGTCCTTCACCTTTGGAAGTGAAATGGTATATAGGATTGGATTAAAAATACTGGCCCCATGTTATTGCTAAACTGGTCATCAGTAGAACTTACCACTGTTGAGGCTAGATTTTCAGGAAAATTTAGCATTCAACATTTAGACACCTAACTCAGCAGACAGGCTTTCAAAGGAACTTTGTCCCCATTTTGGCACTGAAATGTATTGATTAGATTTCCAAGAACTCAATCCTACACCTTGTCAGGTAGTTGTGGCCTTGCTCTCTTGCTTCTATCTGGAAAGGAAAGAATGTATAAATCCTGTTTTATTGAACAGAAAGGGGGAGGAAAATCAATATCAAAGGTGAATATAATTACCTTGAAATCTACATCTGCGCTTCCATTAAGCACTGTAGACGTAACAGCTCTGTGAACACCTTCACAGTCCCTGTTGTCATGTTTACTTCTTTTAATTCTTTTGCTTTTTTGTCCACTGATGCCTCTCAGTGAACAAAAACATACAGAGGCACCTGCAAAGCAGTTGAATGCATTCCCTGGAAAACATTCCATCTGAATTTCTTTTCCCATTGGTTTTAGTTCAATTTTGGCTTTTCCACAGTCTTGGGCATTGGCTTCTTATTGTTTCCACCATTGCAGCATGAAGACAGGGGCCACCATTCTTTCCATTTAGAATGAGTGAATAATTATTATTGCTGGTGAAGAGCAGCTGGAAAGATGCCACCTTTAATAAACACAAAATAAAATGCTGCGCAGAAACTGCCCTAAGGGCTGTCATAGCATCAGTGTGAGCTATCAGTCATACCTGGATCAGGGATCACTGCAGATTGGAGAAGGCAGCTGCTGCTGCCAACAGGAGTTGCCCACTCCTAAGCTACAGGACCATCCTCCTCCCATCAGGCCCCCATGGCCACAGGAATTCTGCAGCAATGGGAGCACTCCCGCCCTGCATGAGCCACATGAGCCATCCCATCTGGCATTACAGCCTGCATCAGCAGCACTGTAACAGCATTTGCAGCTCCTTCTGTGGGACACCTTTTGTTTCTATGGAGCTGACATCCTCCCAAGTGCAGCTCCCCTCCAGTTAACAGTGAGCACTGCTCAGGGATACCAAGATGATACTGTCAGTTCCAGCATTTCATCTGATGGCAACTCTCTGCTGCCATGTGCAAAGCTTTTTTATCCCAAATCTCTGCTTTTACATACACATTTACAGCTGTTAGAACTGCCAGCATTCTTCACCAAAAGGACATTCCTATGAATTTATCACTTTCACAGAAAGCTTTCTGGATAAAGGGAATTAAAACTGTTCTTCAAAATGATGCGCGTTCCTGTAATGTGTAGTAAACATCACACTAAAAGGGGTGGGGGGGGAAGAGCATTCCATGCAGCCAACAGCTGGCAAGCATCAAAGATTTCATTTCACCATTATGTCAAAACCCTATGATACTCTAAGGTTCATCAAAACACGAGTACATTTCCAAGGCAGGTGTCTTGACTCCTGAGGCTGTTGAATGGCTGGATTATAGAAAAGCTACCAAAAAAAAGAAAAAGTGCCCATGCATCTAAAATTTTTGAGAAAAAAAAGCATCCATACAAACACAGCAAGAAGAGTTACCCTTATTTTGTCTACCATTGTATTTTATCATCTGCATTTAATGGGTCTAGCACTCCAATTCTCAGCTGCTAAGACCTTTGTGATTTCATCTTGCTCTCCAGTTCTAAGCAATTGTTACTTCTTTCTACTGGCATTTTTCCTTACTTTTCTTTATGTAGGTCTTATAGATTTCTTTTATATGTTACAATACACATTAATCAACCCTGCAAGAACATATGAGGCTAAAAAAATGCAAAAACCTAAAAAAAATTATTTAAACAGAAAACCAAATTGTATTTAATCTAACTTTGCTCCAAGATAATGTGTTACCAAGCATACTGCTTCACAGAATCTGAATATACCTGTGTTTTAAAGCTAAACAGTGTCAAAACCAATGTTCTCCAGAACACACAGAGATCTGTCCTGTGCAGGGCTGGGATCTGGACTTCAAAGATGCTCTTGCATTCTCTCTAACTCAGGATATTCTATGATCTCAAATAGGTGAACTCTTCAAATCCAGTGGCATTAGTTTCACATCAGGACCAGTTAAAATTATTTTAATAGCCAGTAGCAGAAGTGTTAAAGATATAAAATATGTATTAATTGCAAAAAAATATATAAAACCAGATCAGATTGGATTTATGAACCAAATTACATCAAAACATCTTGTTAACCTCAAGATTCTAGGGGAAATAGCCATTGACATGAAGAACTATAGAAGATAGCCATTGACTATATAGAACTATAGAAGAATAGTAGCAGCTGCAATCTTGACTCTCAGAAAGCCTTTGACAATTTTTCACATGATGGATAAGTGCAGATGGTATTAAATATTGGCTATCCTAAGGAAAATTTTGAGACTGGATAAAGAAAATCATAAGACTAAGTATTAGGTTTATAGCCAGAAAGAAGAAAATGAGAATTTAAAGCAGCCATTCATCATAATATGGCAAGAATTGTTTGCATGGGATTTAGATCAGCTGGTATTCTTTACAGTTTGATTAACAATTTACAGAAAGAATTAAAAGATTAAACCCATCTATTGTCATCAGCATCAGAGATTAGGAAATGGTTAAAATTAGAAAAAATATTTATATTTTGATAGAAATATAAACTCAAGGTGATATGGGAATTTTAAGTTCCAGAATGTAGAATAATGCAAGCAGAAATGGTAGCTTCTTAATTAAATACAGGTAAAATAAGAGGAAAACATAGTAAAGATGGTAAAGAAGAACATGATCTAGGTAGATATGATCCCAGTTTTTACTTCATCTAACACAAAGCAGAAATTTAATCATATTTTGCTTTTTTCTGAAAGGCTCTTTTGTAAGACAGAAATCCTCATGGACATCTAGAGGAGTTTCGCCACTAATTTCAACAGGATTTTACCAGAAGTGTGTGGCATTGTTGGTTCTAGGTAAGTAAAGGATGTGTCCCGTGGGTAAGTGATAAAGTTTGATGCAACAGGAAATTTTTCCACCTGAGAGAAGACTGGGTCAAGTGCAGTTAGGGTGGGTAAATTTACCCTGGTGAATTTACTTGACTCATTTAATAACTTACTTTCTGTAAATTAACCGCAGTCAGCTGCACCAGCTGCAAATGAGCCTGTCTGAAATTGCTTAACAAATGGTTCTTATAAATGTAGGAAACACTGTACAAAAGTTCAATTCTGTAATGTGCTTCTGGTTACCCACCTCCTCCCTTTGTGAGCAGAAATGAATGGCTATCACCTTCTGGGTTAGATGTAGAAGGTCAGTAGATAATCTGGATGAGATTCGTAGTTTTTGTAATGAAGATGCTCACTCCTTGACTGTCAAAGATGAAAATGCACAACAGGTCATTGATAACTGGGGTTTTTAACCATATTGGTTGTACTGCTGAAAGCCATGTCCCTATTTAATGGGGAGATGGGGAGGGATTGTCTTTGAAATCTATCACTTTGGTGTATATCCTCACAAAGAAAAAAACAAAATGTTTTGTAAAAAAGGACAACAGATCTCCTCAGAAGATGCAGTTCACTGCTACCTTACACCATGCAGTCCCCAGGTGACAGTCACTCACTCTTCACACTAAGTTAGACCATTGTGTTTGAATTAGGTCTTCAGCTTGTACATTCAATCAGATTTAGGTATGGAATCAAGACACTGCCTCAACTTCCATCCCACCTATAGCAGAAACAGAAGTTTCATGAGTTTACTGAGATACCACAACTCACTATTCAGCATATCTGTGTAAAACTGCTACCAACTTCAGGGCAATGCCTTTGTCTTTTGCTTCTTTACTCTCATGAATCAGCTCTTTTGGTTTTCTCTAGTTTGTTTGTCTTAGGTTCTGCATTTCTTTATCTGTAAGAACTTTCCTTCACATGTACCTTTATTCTCCTTACACACACTCACTTGTCCCACTTGAGATACCACATACTAGACAAAAGTTTAGGTGGAGCTGAAAATTCTTGGAATTTTGGAGTCCACACCACAATGAAATTGAAAGCAGGGCAGAAATCAGGGCTTTGGTGATATTCAAACTACACGATAATATTTTTCCAGAAGACCTGGGCAATTTTGTGGTGTCCTAGAGGCTACAAAAATATATCAATCAGAACATAAGTCTGAATACCACCTTCTGTGCAGGTAGAGGTCTTGGTGACCCTGGTCCTGATTCATCCCCCAGTAGCCTCTCATCTCAGGAGCCTTCTGCTATCACAGAGAGTCACAGACATACATTAGACATGCTGGATGGTTTTCTGTGTAATCCTGATCCACAGGTGTCTAATTGCAGAGGGAAGAGTAAAGAGAATTTTCTTATCAGCAATACCTCAGTCTAGTGCTGGAATTAGCTGTGACAAACCCAAGTTACAGCATTTTTCCTAAAACCTTTTCCTACATTTCAAACAATGTAACTTCAGGAAAAGCTTGACATTAACAGTATTGACCTCTTTAGAGCCTATTTATGCTTCAACCAGGATGGAAAGAGCATATAAAATTTCAGTGTCTATTACAAACAACTAGGAATAACCAAGAGTATAGGGAGATACAACTGGAGTAAATATATAGACACACACAATTATTCAGAAAGACTTCTGGAATGGCTGTTCTTGACGAGCTCAATGTACAGCCAAGTCTTCAGTCAGGATGTTTTCCTAGGTCAGGGTGACTTAGAGATGGTTTGTAACAGAGAAATCCTGTATTGCCAACTGTCAGCCTTGGTCTGCTGACTCACCCTCTGCAGGTGCTCATCTGTCTTTAGGAGTTACCTTCACTCTCACCTGCTATGCTTTGGCAAAGTTTAAAAAGTTATGTGAAATAAATTGTAGTCATAACAATCTCCTAAAAATCTAGATTAATTCAGAACCAGAAAAAAAAAGTATAAATTAGTATGTTTAATTACTTGAGACAATCTCAAAGTTAAACCATCCTCCATGGAATAGCTCCATCAGAAAGAGCAGTTGCTCCACATATAATTCAAGCTCTATTTGACAGCCCACTCCAAAACTCACATGGACAGGCTCATTCAAGAATGAGAAAGAGCATGTGGTCATGGGAGGAGGTTCCTTGGCACTTTCAAAATCTACACAGGACCTCTGCAAAAAAGACAGAACAGAAAGTATTGTTACAGATGATCTATCAATAGATTATGAACAAAGAAAGTCAGACATAACCTGATTTTTAAAAAATCAGAAAGGTAAGGAGAAGACAGCACTGTAAACAGAGGCATTAATTTCCAGATAAAAGTGGAAAAATTAAGCATTAATAGTATATGTGAGCCCAATAAAAATGGATAATAGGAGCAGTGTTCAGTACATTCGAGGAGCATCCATCACTTCAGTATGCACAAAAATCATTTTGCAAAACTCATTTTTAGGACTCACTGGGGATTTTGGATTGGTCTGCCATATCACCTATGAACTACTCTGGTGTTCTTTCATTCTTCACAACAAGGTGTAACTGTGATATCCACCCTGCTTTCAGCAGGGTTTTGTACTAGATGAATGCCAGAGGTCCCTTCTAACCTAAATTATTCCATAATTCTAGAATTATTTTAGACTCAAAATTTCACCAGTTTATTAGGTTGGGGAGTTTATCTTGCTGCCCCAGAAACTAAGTGCTCCTTGAACCAGGTTCTCTGCTGGGTTAATGTATTGCACTGCCCCAAGAAGCCCAATGTCCTCCATAAAGGACAGTCACACATCCACTGCTCAGAAGCAGCAACCAGAGCCATAAGAATGCTAACCATGGCTGTGACAGGAAAAACCCTTGGAACACAGGGAGTCCAATACAGCATGGAACTTCCTACCTGAAGGATTGTTTCAGGGACAGAAGTGTTTGTGAAAATTCTGTTTCACATATTTTTGTGAATAATAATGCCAGGCCAACCCTCATGTGAAGGTGTACTATTCTGTTTTGGTGCAAAAAAGGCTTTCAGATCACCTATTCTTCTCAAGGAAAAGTGGTTATGGAGAGTTGCTGTTACATGAAAACCGCTATGCTCGTTATGAAAGGTTAACCACAATAAAAGTCTGTACATAGATAAAATTATTCTGCTCTTTTTCACTTTTAATATCAGCCACTATGCAAGATAAATTCATGCTGGCAGAAATTAACCTCTTTTGCAAGAAAGAATAAAAGATAAAAATATTAGGAATATTTTGAAAAATATGTACATTTCCTTTTTAAAGCTAATCCCACTACATAGCAGCTCTTACAATGTGTTCCTAGAATCATTTGGGTTAGGGAAAATTTCTGTCAATAGGATTTCAAGGACTACCTAACTCCAAGCCTCCTGCAGCATAATTTCACTAATCCTACAGCATCCTGGCAGATAAGTATCTTGTTGAGTCTTGCATATTCCAGCGATACTGGTTAGGAAACAGCCTTTGGCCCTATTGCGTAATTACTCCTATGATGACTAAGTTGACTTTATTATAGAGTTCAAAACTTGGCAAATAGCCTCTATTTTGAGGAGTCAAAAAAAATCTAAGTTTGGGATCCATTTTGCTATAACTGAAACTGTTTCTAAACAGCCATTAAAAACCTAGGCTACCTTAGGTTGGTGCTTAATATTTTGAGTACATGGAATATTTTTGCTGTGAAGTTGCTGTGTTCTTCCACTTTATTTCTGAAAGCAAGCCGGTGTTAGTTCTTTTCTGCTCAAGTCCTCCCTTCATTGATCATCCATACCAAAATCTGAGTCAGTGGCTAAACCGTTAACTTGACAATGAATTTAAAATTAGACAGGACAAATTTGATTATTCTTAAAATAATTTTCTCTCTCCTGATGACATTTGAGGTTTGTCATTATTGCTGTTTTCTTGTTAAGCAGTAGGAATAATTGATGACAATAATTCACATGCATCTCTTTGAATGCTCACAGACATCATCACATCTGTTCTGGTATCTTTAGTGGTGGGTTGGCCGTGGCTGGATGCTCACCAAAGCTGCTCTATCATTGGTCTCATCAGCTGGACAGGGGAAAGAAAATATAACAAAAGGCTTAAGGGTCGAGATAAGGACAGGGAGAGACCACTCATCAATTGCTGTCAACTTGAGGAAAAAAAACTAAGTTATTACCAACCAAATCAGAGTAGGAGAATGAGAATTAAAACCAAATCTTAACTTTTTCTTCACCCCTCCCTTTTTCTCAAGCTCGTTTTCACAGAGCTGTGGTCAGTCCATCCCATGCAGTCTCTGTTGTTTCTTCCTCCCCAGGGAAACAACCCCTCACAGTCTTCTGTTCTCATGAGGAGTCATTCCCACAGGACACAGACTTCCACTAAAAAATCCTGCCAGCAAACCTCTTCCAGTGTGGGATCCGGTTTCTCCATATGTCCACAGGTTCTGCCAGGAGTCTGCTCCAGCATGGCCTTTCCATAGGGTCACAGCCTCCCTTGCCCCAGTGTGGGGTCCCATGAGCTGCATGCAGGTGGACCTCCACGGGCTGCAGGTGGATCTCTGCTCCTCCACGGGCTGCAGGTGGATCTCTGCTCCTGCATGGACCTCCATGGGCTGCAGGGGCACAGCTGCCTCACCGTGGTCCTTGCCACAGCCTGCAGGGGAATCTCTACACCTGCAGCACTTCTCCCCCTCCTTCTCCATTGGCCTTGGTGTCTGCAGAGCTCTCTCACTCACATATTCTTTCTCCAGCTGCAGCTTTCTCTTGAACAGTGAATTTTCTCCCTTCTTAAGAGTGTTAGCCCAGAGAAGCCACCACTGTTGCTGATGGGCTCAGCCATGGCCAGCTGGCACTGGTTCTGCTTTGGCTCTGTCAGGCACAGGGGAAGCTTCTGGTGGCTTTTCATCCCTAAAATTTGCCACCTTGCCACCAAATTTTTATATCTTTAGATTCCAGCATGCAGTGACATCTACAGCACTTTATTAGCCCACTGCATATGATTTCATTTTCTACTATCAAAGCAATAAATACTCCTCAGAAAAGAAAGGGAAAGTGCCATTCACAGCAACCTTCATACCAAGACCATTCATTCAGATTAAATGACAGGGCACAATTGATGAGGGATTTAAAATAATAATACTCTCAGGGAGCAGAAGAAACTGACCCAAGAACCTGTCTTCCCATGATGAAATATATTCCAGTATTACCCATAATTTTAATAAAAGTTGTTTACTAGACTGCTAGAAACACTGGATTAATGTTAGGAATGTTTTAATTCCAATGCTTGTAGAAACTATTTTTACCCCTCTGGAGTGGTAAAAATGCCCAACAAAGGCTCAGCTGCTATTTGCAATTTGCAGATTGTGAGAGAATAAATGTTGCAAGGTGTTTTGTTGGTGAACTTCAGTGAGCATCATTAAGATGGAACAATGGGTAAAGCTCTGAACAAAAAAAAGGCTGTTGCTCTGAGACAACATTTTTTTTTGCCTTCCAATACAGGAGAAAAGCCACCAACACATGGGAAGAAAAAAAATAAAATTAAAGGCTTTACCTTCACTGCACACACCAGTCTTTGCTAATTCTTAGATCTTTCTTCTGCGTTTCCTAATAACATGAGCTGTCAATGTTTGCTCTACTACTTACTTTGCTCTAATACATCAGCTCTGCAAATGTAGGGAGAATTAGCAAGAAGAATTCAGGGGCATTTATTACAATAAATATCATATATACCCCTCAAACCCCGAAATTTGTTTCAATGTCATGACATTTGGAAATATAATTACTCAATGAAAAAGGGGTAAAATTATGTCCTGGTCCATTCTAAAGAAAATCAAACAAACTAAAGTTTAAGGTATAGTTTCGGTGATTGGGGCTTCTTCCTCTGTCACTTGACCAAATCCTTGGGCAAGGAGCTTATTTACTAAGCTGAAAAGCAGCAGAGAGTTTGCAGGCAGGAAACCCTATTAATATTTAACTTGGACTAGAATTCCCCATGTGTTGGTGGAATCAATGCACAATGATTGCAGGAGTTGGTACTGACAATATATCTACCAGGAAAAAACCTCTGAAAAGTCTTATAGTGACCATGTGGCATAACACAATTAAAATATCTGCCTTTCCAAATTTATGCTAATACTTCTGGCATCTGAAAAAAAAATATGGTAATTGCATGATTTTTATTACTCACAGACATTTATGAGGTTAATTTTCCTTTGACAAGGCTGAATTTTGCTTTTTTTCTTGACTACTTAATGCACAGTAATGCCACTGTTCTCATGGTGCAAAATCCATAAAGTAAAATAACCAAATCAATGTCATTTTTTAATGAGGGAAATTAAAGCACAAGGGAAAACAAAATATTTTTGGGGATATTTTTTGAAGACTACCAGGTATTGCTCAAATTCCACAAAGGTAGTGGGATCAGCATATTTTTGCAAAATGCGTTCTCTAAAAACCTTCACAGTTCTCTTGTCAGTAACAAAATGAAAATGGGGGGGATAAGCATTACCTGAAACCTCACCAAGGTGACCAGCTCTCTGTTCTATCATCAGTCACCATGACCAACGCCCAAGTCATGATACAAAGCTAGATTTCATCCTGCTTTTTCATGAAAGTCAAATATGTCCCTGCTTTTAATGAAATCAATAAAACCTTTATATTCATAGCAAGAAAGAGAACTCTGTCCTACATCACCATGCTTCAACGTACCTATCCATAAAGAAACAGCTAGAGAACTAAAGAATTCAATTAAGTTTTCATTTCTCTCAGTCAACTGCAGATCACAGAGGAAGCACCAATGACAGCAAAGACAGACGATGAAAACCTGATCAATTGCTATCACTTCAATTTAGATAAAAAGTCACTCACTTTTCAGCTCTGCTTGGTGCCCAGAAGAGATTAGATTAAAACTAAATCAAGAGAAAAATTAAAAATCTAAACAACAGCCAGAGAAAACCTTTTCCAGCTCTTGTAAATGTCCTCAGTTAATCCTACTATGTAAAGTCAGGCTACCAGCAATGGCTAAAAGCAAATTCCAGAAAGTTATTCCTTTGGAAGTTATCAATACTGTTGAGCCTTCAGAGAAAAGGAGCATGGAAAGTTAAACTACCTGTTTGCTTAAATTGTCTCCTTCTATACTGGATTTGGGACTATATTAGAAAACTTCCTAGAACATGACTGGGGCAAACATTACAAAATCTTGTGTCTGCATCCCCCACTATCATGTACCATCACATTATGTGCGATTCCCACAAGTTCTGGTGTTATTTGATTGTTATAAAGCTACTGCAGAAATTTGCTAATATCTATCACATCCTGATTTACTTCAGTTTTGGGAAAATATAGCTAAAGCACTGGGATGCAGGATCAGCAAGCGACACTTTAAGTTGGTTTGGATAACAGTTTTGCAAGTGGCTTCGTAGAGCAAAATATAAAGAACATGACTTTAGTTCATTGTTACAAATGGAACACAAATAAAGGGAGAAGACATTTATTTCACCACCACAAGGCTGTCATCACATATAAAAATTTATAAAACAGCAGAAGTAAAAAATCTTGACGTTATTTAAAAAGAAAACACATGCTTTATTTAAAAGCTGAGGAATTAAACTTGGTTCATTCTACCAAATTCTGTGTACAGCAGCAGTGCAAATATGGGTAGCATATCTCAGCAGGCAGAATTAGCACCAAAGGAAACATTTTAATGAGAACAATATTAATCCTAGATTTTATCTTTCTTCTGTCAACATTTGTCACCAGTACAAATTACAGTCATTTAACACATTGTCTGGCGATGCCCAGCCCCGTGGCTGCACACACTCGAGGCCTTGAGCTGTCTGGAACCAGCTGTGCTGACAACATGTGACCTTGCACCCCACAGGACAGCCCCATGGATGTGGACACATCTTGGCTCATCACAGAATCCCACAGCTGGCCTTACCCACCCCACCTTGGGGTTTATTGTGCACCCCACACATGGACAGGGCTGCCCCAGGAGCGCAGCAAGGAGGAGCTGCAGGCACTTGGGACAGGTTATGCATTGGCATCCAAAGCTGTGGGGACCCTGGAGAGCACAGGGAGCACCGAGTGGGTCACACATTGTGTCAATTATTCTGCCAGGCTGTACCAGGGCTTCTTTTGCCACCTCCATGTGATATGAATAATCCTCTGCTTAAATTCACTTTTCTAGCTGTTGACACTCAGCCTCGTACAAGAGAAACAGAATTTTGCAGTAACAAAAAGGACCAAAATGTTTACAGTATCAGAAAATATTGCTGTTCTTTGAGAAGAATCTTGTATGACTTGGCCAAGTTACCTCATGAGCCCTGTGTTGGCTCAACAATGAAGACACCGATGGGACATAGAACCAGAAAAATTGGAATGCTTTTCTGCCTCTGCTGCTAGCATAAAACTCATTTTCCTTCAAGCTTTCTATTATTTAATTAATGCAGGGCCTCCATCTTGATCAGCTGGGGGTTTTTTGAGAGTAGCTAAAAAGAGGCAGAGAGCAGCCAGCACCAAGCACAACACAGCAAGTGAAAGTGCTGGCTGCGCACTTGGATATGTATGGGAAAGAAAAATGGGATAGAAAATTCACACTAGATAAAGCAACAAAACAGTGGCATCCTAAGGATCCACCAGACAGAGAGAGGTTACAAGGTTGAATGGCACTCCTCTACATCTCATGGAAGCCATATTTTCCAAACAATTCAGAAGTCCTACCCTGAATATTGAGTCAGCCCATTCAGAATCCCTCTTCCCCATTCTATGCTGGCTGAGCCAGCTTTCATCAACCATTTGTCTCTCCACTTCCACATAAACCATACTAACATTGTTAATAAGTCTTCTCCTACGTGGACAATAAAGTCCAAATCTTAGTTCAGGACTGAGGAATTCCCTGCAAAAAGTAAAAGGTTTGATTGCACGCTATCCAAGGCTTACATCCCTCTCCACAGGATCACTTCTAAACAGAACATACCTTGGCACAATGACCGGTGGTGGTCACAAAAGCAAACAGTAGAGGAAGCCCAAAATTTTTTGTAGGATATCCCTGGGAAGACCTGATAGATGCAAGTTTTTATGTGCTCTTAGTAGGCATTATTTTTATACTCACAAAGTTTCACTTGGCACAGCCAACAACTCAGCACCTGACACGATGCACAGCAGGAGCTGTCTGGCTGACATGCAATGCACTGGTGAGAAGGGATTGAAGTCAACCAGCCACGTGTTTGGGCATGTTGTAAATTTCACAATGGTACAGACACTTGCAAAAGCACTGTTTGGCTGTGAGGGGTTTTTTTTTTATGGTGGTTTCCATATTCTTGTACCCATTCTAGTCAACAATGACAAGAATAATGGAATAGCTACAATGAGTAGCATTTCTCCAACAAGGCAGGAAAATGGGAAGTGTAGATCCAATGGTTAAATTTCCACTGATGTATAATGCCAGAAAATACCCGTTTGGGAAAGTGAAGATTGCCTCTTTTTTTTTTTTTTTTTTTTTTTTTTTTAGGAAACCATTGCTATTAAACAATACTTTCACTGAAAAATGCAGGACTGGTTTCTGCCACAGTTTGATACATTAATTCAAATCATTGCTGGTATTATATTTCAAGATTTAACTGTACTGCATAGTTCCATGGCTACTAGAGAAAGGCAAGGAAAAACAAAAATATAAATATCAAAACACACATCAATATCAATACTCATTTGTCAGTGAAATAATGAATTGTTATTTTGGCAAAGCACAGTAACCCTACCCTCAAAGAAAAAGGGACACCTATCAGTTATATTCTCAGTGTTTCCATTCCAGAGGAGGACTGGAGAATTACTACTCTAGCAAAAAATAGAAGCAGTTATACTTCCCCTGAACAAAATGTGTTATTTTACCCAACCATATACATGCAGCACCCCATCTTCAAACTAAATTTTCTCCCTTTCCTCTTCTAACTCCTCCACAGGCACATGGGAGGGATGAAATCTATCTGCAGGCTTCACCATAACCAACAGTTTCCATATTTATGAAGACCCAGAAGCTAACATAGGCTTATTGCTGAGATGACAGTTGTGCCTAAGCAGAAGAAACACAGGGGGGAAAAAAGAAAGAGAAAGAAAAATTATGAAACAAAACACCTGAAGTAGAAAGTCTAGCTCACTTGTAGCTTTTTAGATCTTCTGAAAAGAGCAAATGAAGACAGAATATAGGCGAAGTAAGCCTTGCCTAATCTGAGGCTGTTCATAGGCTATGTTTTAGCAGGCCTGTGACACCTTCACTTTTTACAGCAGTGAAGCAAAGGGTGCACACACCACAGTGTGATTTTGCATTATGAGGAACATCTACCACATAAAACCCGTACTGCTTCATTGTGTGATTATATGTGGAATTCTGGGATTTGTTCATCTTCACTGTGAATTTACTGATGTATTATTTTTCAGAGATATTTCTTCTAGATGCTCAGAAAAGTGTTTGATTGATTAGTGTGGGTTTTCTGGTTTACCCACTAAGTTGATTTGAGCAATCCATTTGTTAATATAGTGAAACACACATTCACGATTATAAATTGTTTAACAAGTCTCAACAAACAAGTCCCTTGGTGGTCCTGAAGTTTCTTAAAAGCAGATGGATGAGGTACAATTTTATAGATTCTCTTTCCTATTTGTGAAAAGCTGCTAAGGTGGAAATAGGCTTTAGTGCAAACAAGGGGCATTGTCAGACAATAAAGAGACAATTGCCTGTGTTAGCACAACAATTAATTTATTTGCAGAGAACCACTCAGTCTATTTGTTACCAGAAATGTGCTAATTATTCCTGCTAATTACATGCAAAACCTTCATTATCACCTATATGAGGAAGAGGACCCCTCAGGTTTCAGTGACAAATTAATTACTGTGTTTTCCTTCTGAATGTACTTCTTGACAGTCCCTGTTATCTGAAAAATAAATTGGCTAGCAGGAAGCTTGTCTCTCAGAGACATTCTGCAAACTAAAAGCAAGCATACAAATATCATATCAAGTCACTACTGCTATTTTTTCGGGCAGATATATTCTGAAGCTCTCAGAAATTCTATATTAATTTACAAGCTCTTAATCCTAATAAAATGTATCATGCACTGCTAAATTCCACCATGTAGCTGCTTTCAGAGCCCTTTACACATCTATAAAACAATGGATAAGATATCAGACATTAGATTTAAAAATACAACAAATAAACCCAATGGTAAGCTACATGCCAGTAAAACATTGACATAACTTCAGGGAATAAATATTATTTAAAATAACTGAAGTGAAAAGGACAGCAAAGGGCCTGAATCACTCAGTCTTGCATTATCACCATTCTAATTCAACACACAGGACACTTGCCACCAATTCTTTAGAATGCATGTCCAGAGCAGGGGAAGCCTCATGCAGAAGGGTGAGAAAGAGGAGGCAGGCAGGATGAAAATCTTGTTTTGAAAGGTAGCAAACGTGGTGAGTAAAAGAGTTGCAGCACAATAAATCTGGCAGAGGAATGAATGGAGAGGCTACAGTGAATAGTCAGTACGCAAGATAAATTGACTATTCAAAAAAATCATTTAAATCTCTAAAATTTTGCATAGAACCTGTCAGGTAAGTTTCAGCCATTCCTGTATGACACCTTACCAACAGCCAGCCTCCACTTTCATTAAAAGCTGCTCTGGTGAGTTGTGCATCCTGATCATATTTACTCAAAGCCTCCTCAGTTTCTGTGTTCAGTACAGCAGAATATCAATACCTTAACAATTCAGAGTATCAGCAGCATCCATAAATGGGTACATAAGCGTCATCCTACAATTGCAGAATGTGGGTTTGCAACCACAACTTTAGGAGCAGCTGCAATATGACATTGTACAGAAGAACAGCTAACTCGAGGCTGGATACAAATGGTGTGATCTTGGCAATGTGTCAGGGAGGGGAGACACTATCTCAGACAGGGCTACTAAAAAGTTAGAAATAGTTTCATAATGAACCAGGTGATGATTAACACACATGTAAAGTCAGATTTCAACAGCCACTCCACCTCATGAAGATAAAGCAGAGCGGAGGAGTGGATTCAGACTCTGGATGTCTGTAAGACCCAGCCCCACCTCTCGACCATCAGCACAGAAAGGCAGTGCCCAAAAGCTGCCTGGCCTTAGAGACTGAGAGTTCATCCATGACTCACGGGACCCATGCCCTTCCTTCACTGTGACTAGGGTATCACTTGTCATACAGCATGCTCTTCTACTTAAAACATAAAATATTTAATTTTTTACTTGCATTTGTAGCCCATTTTTCAGACCCCTGTGTTTTGCATATCAAGTGGTCCAGATAAGCCCCTAATTCACCTAAGTAACCATGTTGGTGCTTTCTGCAGTGCTGTCTCTCTGAGGCAGGAAAACCCCAGAAACAGCTAGATGGCAACTTCATCATTCTTCAAGTCTACTTTCATCCTCTCCTTTCACTTGAAGCTTTCAAAAACCTCAGTAACAATATTGCTGCTAATACACTCAGCTTCCATGCCCTGTACTACTGAGTACAGTTTCCATCTGTGGTCCTTGGTTTGTCTCTTTGTCACAAGGTAAGTTCCCCAAAATAAGAGACAACCCTCTTGTGTATTCTTGTTGTAGTTAGTGTGGCTTAAACATTACTCAACAATAATTATTAATAGAAGTAGTAGCAGTAGACGTAGTAGCAGCAGTATGAAGAGGAAGCACAGTGCAAGTTTTCCAAAACAGAAATGCAGCAAAAGAGTCGACATTTGGAAACCAATACAACATTTCTTATAATTTAAAAAGAAATTAAAAAAATTAAAACATAAAAATTAAAATTAAAAAAAAAACCAAACAAAAAAACATTTAATGACAAACCAGCAAAGAAAACACACAAACTCTCATGTAACTATAGCAGTATGTACTTATAATTTTTATTTTAATTTTAGCCTATAATCCTGACTGAGGTTCTGGCATGCATGCATTGTCTTTGTGTCCTCTAGCTCACATCTACCTTCATTCAATAAATCAAAATGAAAACAAGTAGATGAAAAGAAGTGCTGTACTCCATCTGAGTGCAGTAAGTTGGGTTTTTTTAAGTCAGAGGCATTCATGTAAAAGATAGAATGTGCATGGTTTTATTTCCCAAAACTCATAAAATTATGCCTAAAGCTCAGTCCCTACCTACAGCATAGAATCTGCTTTATTGATAGATATTAGTCCAATCCATGAGGATAATAAACAAAACTTTTTACATAAACAAGGTTCTAACCTCCAAATCCCAGTTTATTACCAGGTTTTTTGTTCCAAAGGATGGGAAGTGTTCCTTGGCATAAGCAAAAAATCACATCCCTGAAATTTTAGGTACACATTTTTTAAGCATTATATCACTCTGAATGACTGAAAACCTCAAAAAAGAAGAGCTTAGCACTGCTGCTAGTCCTCTAACAAGTGCCCTCCAACCTCCTGTGTCCAAAAGCAGCACAGATCCTGAAAACATAACATTAACCTACTGTCAATCCATTGAAAATTGACCTTAACTAGCAAGACTTTAGGAACAGAATTCAAAAACAGGATATAACTTTCTCATGATAGAAAGTTCTCTTTTAGTTTATTATAGCAGGTCACTCACCAGATTCTTTTATCTGTTTGTCAATAACAAGAACAGCAACATTTGACTGACCCTGAGAGATGACTGGCAAGAGGGATGACACGTGGCAACAAAGGAGGATTCTAAATCTGAGGGTAAGTTCCTGGATGGGGGAGAGTAATCTGAAAAACAGAGGTGCATAAAGAGACCTGCATAGCATCAAAATTATTGAGAACTGGACATGAAGGGACAACAATGGGAAAGCAGATGATTCTAGACTATTTTTGTTGTGACACAGAGGAGGAAGAATACATTGCTTTCACAGTGAAACATTTGAGCAATAAAATAATGAATATGCCTAGTAGGCAAAGGCTTTCTAATTTGTCTGGCCTGAATTATGAGAGCATATTTTTGGCCTGGCCTATCCACAAAATATGAGTAGGATTAAGTGCAGTCAAAATAGCTGACAAGATGCTGAAGCAGAAGAGAACCTTCCCACAGAGACAAGAAAGTTGGGGTCAGCACTGGATTAGCTGGCACATAAACTGCATCTCGTGTTCCAGGGGCTTAATCACTCCACTTAAACCTATCGGCATGCAGAAGTAGCAACAGAAAAAATTATAAACTCTTTGTCATAGATGGCTTTGGCAACTAAGTGACAGAGAATGACTCAGTATATTCCTAATTTCTTTCCCATGTATGAAGCTTTTAGAGAGCATTCCTCCCTTCTTATTCATTAACATGTAGATAAGAATTTCTGTAGTCAGAATTGTTACAATTGTAACAGTTTGGTAGCAAGGTACATTAAGTAAGCTATTTTTCCAAATTTAGGAGCCCAGAGATTTATACACCTACAGCTACAAAGGATCTGTAGGTGTATAAACAACTCCTCCTGAAAACAACACTGGTTTATCAAGTTCTCCAACAGAGGAAGTAAATACTGAAGTGAAAAAGAACTGATCTAACTCAAAATTAGAGTAATCATAGAAGGGTTTTTGTTCTTTTTCTTTTACTTAGAACCACATGCACTAAAATACCAAGAAATTTTAAATTCCTTTACATTTGATGAGGAGAGGGAAGTGGTTGTTAGGTACAGGATTTTTTCAGATCTACATTTTCCTTCAGGTTCTCACATGCTCTTGCATAAACATTTCCTGGCTCAAGACTGTGTTTGCTCACACCAAAGTTCTTCCACAGACGCTTTTACTTCCTGCTGCAAAGAAGGGGGAGGGAAGGCAGTGCGCAGTGTAGCACCATTTATCCTTTTCAGACAAGGCTTGATTTAGAAAAGGACCAGTCACAACTTGCTGGGAACAAGAAGCCAAATAAATTATTTTACTGTTTGATTATCCACATCATTCAAAACCTGTGTCAGTGGCAATTGGCTTGCTTCCTGTCATGCTGGGACCTGGGCTGCACAACAAGTTTGTCTCACAGAGAAATGTGAGGTTTCTGGAATTGAAGGCTCCTGGAACTGTTAGTTTTCAAAAATTTTGTCTTGGATTGAGCACCTTAACTCCTCCCAGTTCTCTAGCACAGCAGCTAAAATGGAGCCATCCTGCTGGAGCCTGTACAGCCAGCAGCTTCCCTAGGGATCCCCCACACCCTTCCTCTCACATTAATGAGCAGCTAACTAACAAAGTAAATGGAAATATATTAGCAACAAACTTATTCTGATAGATGTGAAGGAAGAAAAGAATTCCAGAGAGGAATTTAAACAGGGAAGAAGATATATGAGCTTAGCAGTTCATTGTAAGAAAGAGTGCTTGTGTAAGATACCACATTAAAAAAATAAAAGTTCGTATACAAAAGGCACTTGTTAAAAAAAAAAGAAGAAAGTAAATCTCTAAGGCTTGCACCACTAATGGACCTGTGAGGAGAGATGAAAAATGTTAGCATTATCTCTGGCTCAGGAAGTCCCAAAACCATGATTCAGTAGAAAGTAGGAGAGTACACCAAGAAGGGATCATTACATGCTTGACATTTTCTTATATTCTACCCCAGGCTGCTGTCAGAAACAGGATACCCAGCTAGACAGATGTTTAGTCTGATCCTGTATGACTGTTCCTCCTTTGTGATAGTAGTAAGACATAAATGTGGATAGGAAGAAAGTTATGTGCAACTCAGGGATCACATGAAACTTGAAGCTGATGCAAGGACAGCAGCTGACAGTGCAGAGATTCAAACCAAGGTGTGTCAGCTCTGGGCAAATTCTGATCACTATGGACTTTCCCCCTGGGAGAAGTTCATACTGTCCAAAATCCTTCTCATAGATTTTAGAATTAATCTAAGGGCACCTTTGGAGTCAAACCACTCCCCCTACCCTCCTCTGGTCTTTCAGTTACATATTTCATTCTTTAAAAAAAAAATTTGATCTCTCTGTAAATTACCTGGCATCATGCTGTTGCCAATGTGGACATTTTCTGCATTGCATTCTCTAGGTCTCTGCAAGAAAACAAGTCTTTCCAATGCCACCAGTCTTTCTGATATGCAAGTCAAAACTTATTCTCAAAGTTCAGCGTTCATTATCCTGCCATCAAGTATCTGGGAAATAAGCAGATACGCAGAGAAATTTTGCAACATAGTGGCAACGCCACAATGTCAACCATAATTTCTAAGTTGTACACAAATGGCCCAAATCATCACAGTTCAAATACAGCTGGAACAATTCCTGGTCAGGAAGAGTTTTACTTCCTTCTTTGCTATTGACTAGAGTGAAATAGGGAACAACAGTCACAAGAAATTTTCTTTCAGCACAGCCATCAGAAAGACTACCTGTTCTTGCTCCTGGCCATTTTAATTCATGCGCTTTCAGGCAAGTTTGCTAAAGAAACTGTATCTAGAAAATGTTATAAACAATTGTAGCAAGTAGCCTATAGAGAAGCTCATTTGCTGTGACAAATTGCACAGGGCATGCTGCACACCAATACTCCATATTCTCTTCTGGGTCACTGAATTGATTCTTGTTCAAACTCCTGACAAACCACTTCATATGTAAAGACATGCAAGGACTAACACAATTGTCTTTTGCTAGCTCAGTCTAGCCTCTACTCTAGGAGCTAGGTGGCTTGCAAGGCAATGCACAACATGGACACAAGCCCACTCAGACATTTCTTGGGTGAATATCTAGCTACTATAATGTTGTGTAAAAGGGAGCTGCTCCATTTTTCTGGCAGCAGCAGCTGCCGTCACTGCATTTTAGCAGGAGATGAAGCTGTTCAAGGATATTTTGTGCTCTGGGAACAGATCAGCTGTTCCAGGTAATTCTGATCCCATAACATCTGCTTCCTGCATCCTAGTCAAGCTGCCAGAGCAGGGCAACAAGCTCTGCCCCAACGGAGCTGGTTTGGACCTTTGCTGCAACCAGTGTGGCAGGCACCATGGAACAGGAAAGCTGCTCATGGGATTTAGGTGTCACCTGAGCTAAATTGCAGTTAAGGAGGCACTCTTAGAGCCACAGTTTTGGACTTAAATATCTTACTCTTCCAAATCTCAGGTTTAAAAGGGTATGTTCAGTGGTATGTTTCTCTCAGTAGTATCATACGCTCTACAAATTTATTGTTCAGCTGACGTAGAAAATTACTTACTGGTTGTGTGCACCATAGCCTGATCCCTAAGAGGATTCTTCAGGATAGGTAGGTAATATGTGAAATAATTATAATGGAATGATTTTCACTGTGGAGGCAATCCCCTCATTTCATTCAGCCATCTTTTAAAACCAGCATCTCTTTCATAGTGGGAAGGTGATTTGGCGACAGTACCAGCTTAAGCAACAGCTTCAACAAGGTCAGACCTGACACTTAAAAATACTCATGAACAAAGTTTAAAACGGGTGGGGCAACTGGCAGAAAGCACTATTTTCTCTCTGTTCTGATAACCGATGAAGAAACATAGACAGGTAGCTTAAATTAGAGAGCAGGATCCATGTGTTTATATTATAATAATCAATGTCAACTTGCACCAGAGGAAACAATACAGATGCAGAAGGATTTCTTTAAAGATAATGCACTTTAATTACATTGGTACACATTTAGTTAACAGCTATAATATTTTTCTGCTCCTTGACTCTTGCAGACTGGAGACTTGCACAACAAGCCAGGTACACCAGATTAGATTCACACTATATTAAGAAAAAGAGAAGTTCTCAAAATAGCAATAGAGTTGTTTAATTTACCCTACACTACACTGTCTATAAGACTAACACTAGCTCTTATTACTAAGTAAAAATATACATGTGTCTATGCAAAGAGAGATACAGGGACGGATATTCTGTTATTACAAAAAGGTTAAAGATTTTAATCAATCTTTACATATTAAGGAGTGCTTATAATTTTTATTATAATGCCCATCCCAGTCATAATTTATAACAAATGGAAGACCACAATTAATCTGCTACTGTCCAAATAATATTTCAGTGACTTTGGTTTAAGAGCCTTCCAGATCAATTGTCCCTCATGACTGAATCTGTGTTTCAACAGGAAAAACTTTACTGGAGTAGGCAGAGGGAGGTAACTTCCCCTAAACCTGTAGTCCTTACCAGTGACACTGAGCAGCAACATTTTGATGCTATCTGACACCAGATGAGAAATCACTTTCTAATTAAATGGGAAAGTAGCACGTATATGAGGTAACAGCCAGCTTCTGAGTAGGGAAATAATATCATTTTCTCATTTTGCAGAGTATGTCTGCCCTGCTTCTTTAAAAGAAGACACAAAAAGATGACCTTGGAAAGATTTGCTACATATGGCATATAGAAACTGTTATTCCCAAGACTCCACAGCTCCTAAGTGTTTCAAAAAAACAGGCACAGAAGAATGAAAAAACCAGACAGGTGACAATAATGGAATCAGCAAAATACCTTATTCCTCACTCAAGTATTTTATATTCAAGGCACAAGTTACAATTCATAAATTTCATTAAATCTACCTAATTTATACCAGAATCCATTGCCTCTTTGTATTTCAAGGGAATAGAAATACAGAAGAGATTGTGGACAAACTGATATTTCTTGTAGGAATAAAATCCAAACAGAAAAAGAGAGAGACTTAGGCTTAATCTTCGTTATTATTTGATAAAAAAGCATTTTCTGAGTAAAGGTACAAGTTATTTATGGTTTTGATCACTCCAGTACACTGTTCCATACCTAAGAGTAGAAAATGTTTCAAATATTTAACAAATCAGGGCTAATTATACAGAATAATTGAATCCTTAATATAAAGCCTGAGAGACTTTATTCTTCTAACATTACTTGCTGCTGATGTGAATACCATGAGAAGAGATAAAGCCACAGACCTGTTAATACAAAGAAGACAGTTAAAAATTACTTTCAGTTTTGAGAAAAACACTAGGCTCTGAATATAAGTTAATTATTAAAGTTCAATTCCCTTTTTTCCCCAAAAAAAAAGTTATTTTAATTACTGCTTTTTTATGCCAAGTGTCTGCTTAACTTAGGAGAAGAAATGACTTTTTATTTGAAGCATTGCCTACTAGAAATAAGAGTTACTCAAGAGCAGTGTTTTATTGATAAAGCTTTTTTCTTAATAATCATCACATGTCATAACATTTCACAGGATTCATGAGGTTCATATTTTTTCAAAGGCAGAAACAACTGGAAGTTCTGATCTGAAGCTAACAAAAAACCCTGAAGCATTGTCAAAAGTTGGAGTCATTTTTGCATTTTAAACCCTAGATATAGTACAAGTCAGGTCTTCATGAAAGTAGGAGAGGTTATTTGTTACCATAAGAGCCACCATTTTTAAACTGTTATGAGTATTTGCATACATTTACATGCACTGAAAGCACAGCCATTCAGAACAAACAAGGTTCATTATGAAGACAAACATGCTGAGTATGACTGACTGACAATCTACACAATGGCTGATTTAAACTTTACATTCACCAACCATTTTTCTGAGGAGGAGGAGGAGGAACAGCTAAGGATGCCTTACATCGCTTCAGCCGCTTTTTATTTTTGATAAACCCTGGGGCTGCCTCTGTTAAGGTGAGAGAATACACTAAGCCCATTCAGCCTGCTGAAAACCTCTGCTATGGTCTCTGACTTCTAGCAGGCAAGCTTAAATGAACCTCTCTCAAGTAGTGGAATAGGTAGGAAAACTGGTTTATCAAAACACATACACAGTTCCCTTAAACAGTTCAACTTTAAGGCATGTCTGCATGCATTCCTACTGCCTGTGACAATAGCAACACTTCCTTTCAGCCTAATAGGTCCTGAGCCCCATCCTTTGTCTGCTGATTAACTGCTCTATTCATTGACCAGACCACTAATTGCATGCTCCTTATAGTTACCCTACATTACTGTAAGAATTAATGAGACACAATTACAGCTCCCAGAAATCTCAGGCCTAGCCAACTGCAAAGCACTCCAACTGAATAAGAACTCCCCAAGAATAAAGAGAAAAATTCAGCCCATTGTCCACAGGAAGCAGAATGTTTTTTGTTAAAAAATTGTATTTATTTGAAGCTGTTTCATAATTAGGCCCTGGAGAAAAAAAAAAAAAGAAAAGAAAAAAAAGGGGAGAATAGAGAAAGAACTTGGGAACCAGCATTCACTGAGAAATCACAGTGGATTCAGAGACGAGCACACGGTTCAGATATGAAGAGAAAAACACATAAGGAAGGAGTGCATAAAAAATTAGTGCTATGAACACTACCATCATCTATAACCAATCAGCTGTTTTAACAGAGCATGTCCCACTGTATGAGAATTACCACTATTGCAACCTTACATTTGACGGCTTCAATCTTGAACAATTTAAAATAGGCATATGGAAGCTTCTGCAGTCATGTCTCTGAGACAGAAGAAGAGGAATTTAATTTCCCACTCTCAGAATTTAATATGCATTAGAAGTCAGTGTCATTAGCCATGAAAGTCAAAATGAAGGACAGAAAATTAGTTTTTTGAAAATCACCCATATTGAAAACTGCACTCACATTTAATCTGTGTAATCAACAGCCACAGCTATTCAAAGTCTTAGTGACTACAATCACTACCTATTAGCCTGCAAGTAGTTCAAAAGCTATTATTCTCACTTGAACAATTTCCCAATACACAAGAGACTGCATTAAGTTAATGAAGTTAATATGCAAAGTCAATATTCTTTGTAATGAAGTCATCTTATTCCATTGGTTCCTCTTCAACTTATTTTCACCATATAAATTTGATTTAAATTACATGTATAGTTTGACAAAGCCACTGATACTTAAAATAGAGCTTGAAATGCAGCACTATACTTTATAGCCCTAGTAACCATTTTCCAGGGTACAATTTACAGCAGCCACTGAGACCCCAAACTAAGCATGTCAGACTGGCACTGCTGCATTCCAGAATCAACATCTTTGGACAGAGACAACATTTTTTGTACGTCTCTACAGGGATTCTCAATAATTGCACCTAACTGCAGTAATAGTTTAAATTCATGGGAAATGGATGTTCTTCTGATATTATCGCTCACTGATATCACAGCAGAACTCTTTCCTGCGTGAAGCAGACAGTCACCACCATGTGGTGCTGAATCCCAAGCAGGAAACAAGGCACAAATATGGATCAGAGACCTTTGTGTTCAGTGTATAATAAGTCCAATATCCCTGTCATAGAACAGCAATCATTAACTCAGGGATCTTTTGTTAAATGGCCCCTGTGGCTGGACTGGTAACAGCAGGGAATGAATTTGCAATCCTCAAGACCAGATTCATCTGTCAGGGAGACTGCAGGCCTACAGATTCATGCATTTCCAAAGTGAGTCTCTAGGACTTCACATGAAAATACCAATTTCAATTAACCTTGACTGATTAATCAACCTCAGTGCATGGCCACAGAGCTTACATTTGCAGATCTAACTCTGGCAGTGTTATTTGAAATGGGCTTTCCTCATGTCTTGAAAAAACCTTTGAGGAAAAAAGAAACCTTTGTCTCAAATAAAACATCACCTAGCTTGTTCAAGCTGTTCCTGTTTCAAGCCCAAATATAGAACAAGTCTGAATTCCTGCAGAGCATGATGTGAAATTATTTCTACTAGTGCAAATAATGTATTCTGGTATCTGGTTCAGCCTTCATTTCAGATGTTATGAAGTAACTTAACCAATACAAAATATCCACACACAGGAGGTTAGCTGCAATTTCCAGTTGAGGTGTCTCTCTCTCTCCATAAAGTAAAAGGAGATCCTTCCTGCAACAAACATTATGAGCCCACATTTTATGGCATCAATTCTAAGGCAGAATTTCTAAATGAAAGATTATTAGAGGCCTACAGGAAGAGTATTGTAAGAGACAAGGGAAGGTTTCAAGTCATAACCTGAGCTCACTCAGACCATTTCTACTCTCCTGCTCCACTACCAATTTCTTTAGAGCTACTTGTTCTTTATGGTAGTGCATGTAGCACCAGCTAAGGACGATCCTGATCCACCAAGTGCTCCCACATACTAATTCATGCTGGAACTGATTCACCCAAGGAAAATTCCACTTTTGTACTTCTCATCCTTTAGTTTACATGTTGTACATCATAAGCTTCACTACTATGGAGCTTCCTTCCCTCCTTTCTGTTGTTATATCTACATCCAGCCCTCTTTTTCCCTGAAAGTAGTTCAGTTAAGCAATGGTTTTGTCTGTACCGTCTCCTAAGTGTGGCCTCAAAGGCATCCTCAAGACTAGAACCACCAACATGATGCCAAACATGAAAATTCAGGCATTGTCAGGAACTTGCAGCCTGTAGGCAGGAGATGAACAGGAGATAGTGACACTACTCTTAGAGTTGCTCTGGAGGTCATTCCTGGGAGCAACGTAAGCCTAAGCTAAGATCTATCATCTCTGTGTGCAGTGATAAACTGGCACAGGAGTCCCTACAGGATGAGGCTTACAGCTGATTTACACTAGAAAGGTTATTATAGAAATTACACTAACAAGACTCTTCTTCTCAAGCAATGCACACCTATCCCTCAAGAGAAGTAAAATGTACAGGTAAAAGAATTCCTTATGCAGCTTGTGCACTGGATTTTTTGCTGGCATAGCTATGTCAGCAAAAAATTCATATCCCTCCCTGACAGGTCTCCCTGATAACACTTTCAAGTGCAAACCAGGTGTCAGTATTTCTGTTATGATAGAAAAAGAATTCTACACTAGTCATGAGCTGAATATTTGCCCTTTCATGACCTGGAAAAGTCCTTGCTTCCAAGGAGGTCAAATTCCATGGTCATGTTTTCCACCAGCATAATCTCTCATGACCATAGTACTAGTATGGTACTGTATTAACACATATAGAGTAGAAGAAAATATATCAATAGCCAACCATTTATATTCTGCATTTCCATGTAAAGATTATCTATTTACGCTACACTAATGCCACAAAAAATCCCATGAATGCGAAGCACAAACAGTTCTATTTAAAAAAATTGCTGTGATTTTTAGATTTAGTCTAAAAATTGTTAGAAATCTACTAATCTCTGGACATTTCAGTTGGTTATATTTGGCACTCAGAAATATTTGGATAATTCTAAGAGATTCTATAGATTGAATTCCCAGATGCATCCCAGATCATGGAAGAAGCTGGCCAAGTACAAATATCTTTCATTTTAATCAGCTTTGTTAGGTAGGAAGTTAACAATATTGGTTTGAAAGCAGCTGGATAGCTTTAAAGAAAAGACAATTAAATGTATAAATCTATCACATGGCAAGAACTCCAGAGCTGAAGAGATGATTGGAAGAAGACATGCTGGCACAGGCAGTGTTGCAGAGGGTCCCTCAAGGATCACCAGGCTGTTCCTAACATAATTTACCATATTCTCTCCATTTCCAGTTCAGTTACTCTCTAATCCTATAAGATTGTTTATGGAATATGTTTAGGCCTTGCACTGAGAGAGCAACCAAAGGCCCTCTGAAAGCACCCCTCACTGGGCTGGAATGCACAGGCCATGGTCCACCTGGAGTGCTCCTCAGTACAAACTAAGATGTTCTGTGATAAAAGTCAGCATGAATAAAACAAAATGTTTATAACTACTTACACATGCAACACTCACAGCCATCGATTAGCCAAACAGCATGAATCCCTGAGCCACAAGAAACAGTCAATCACATTAATTTCTTTAGTTAATTAATTAATGTTCCCTTATTGACTAGAAAGAAGGAAAATATTTCAGAAACAAAAAGCAATCTGTGATATCTAAGCATAAATCCCTGCCCAAACTGCATCCTACTCCTAAATGTAAGATAAAGTTTAGCATGGGAAGAAAGTGCTATGTTAATTTATGCCCTGGTTTACTATTGCTGGTTTTAGAAGAGCAAACAGCAGAGCAGAGAGTAGTTCCTGTGACAAAAGCATTAGACTGGCACAAGGTTCTGCATCCTTTAACTACCTGTGACACACACCCCTACCCTGCCCTTTTTGTCACTCAAAGGAAGTAGAATTTGGCTAATATGCAACTTGAATATTGGTTGGTCAAAAAGTAGATTGGACAACATCATTAAATCCTTGTCAATTTTGAGCCCTAATGATTCCTTTTATAGCATCTTTACAAGGTGCTCTATAAATACTAGCAATCCTATGGTTCAGACATGCCATGGTAAGAGGGAAGCCAGTCACCAGAAATTGTGTTTATTATGTACAGAAAGTGTAAGAGGGGAAAGAGCTGGAGAGGAACCGACAGTCCAAAGAAATACAGGATAAGATTAGCAAGAAACATCTCCCAAAACAGAAGCATAATTAAGCATCCAAACTGCCAATTAACAGTAAACAGCCAATGAGAGAAATATGTATGGAAGAATGCAGGGATGTGTGGGGAATTAGGAGGCTATATTGCAACTAAGCTTTATACATGGAGAGTTACAAGGTATTTAGGTTACTGAATCCTACTTAAGAGCATAAAGTTCCACTCAGTTCTACAGGAGATGTGGCACCTTCACATCTCTGCCAGTTGGGGTTCAGGGACTGCTCCCACGGGACATGGGGGTCCGTGCCTCCCAGGGGCCTGTCTCACTGGGTCAGGCAGCCAGAGGAACATTGTGAAGAAACTCCTGATGCACCAGTGACTCAGAATAAAACTCTCACTCTACCATAAATACATTTAATGTCCCACACACAGGACCATTTAATGAGACTCAGTAAAAAGCAGTTGTTCCTTCGGGGGAAGGGAACAACAGGCAGGTGCTTATTCTGAACTTATGCACAGGTCCAGAAATTTCCTCTGTAAAGCTGCCAGTGTTACTCCACATACAATTATCATGTACCATCTGTGTTACTGTAGAATCTGTAAGCCCAGGCTATGGATCAGTCCTACACAGATGAAAAGAAAGAAAGAACATGCTTACACACCTGATGCAAGTCATGCAACCCAAACAGTATCCATATCATAATTTAAAAAAAAATTATTCCCTTAAAGCTAATTAATATCATCCATAGTAGAATTATCATAAAAACATTCTTCATATTACATTTGAACAGGTTCAGAAAGGAAAAATACGCATTGAACCACAAGGAGAAATACAGATTATTACAAAACTCTGAGTAGACAGGAGAAACACCTTCTTAGAAAGAAACGGGGTTTTTACATAGCTAGATAAAATGTATTCCGTGAAAATGACTTACAAAAACTGAACACATGGGAACCACTCCAGTAAGTTCAGTCTTGGAGGGCTTTCTGTTACAAACACAAGAATATGTTTGGATATCATTTATAACACAAAATCCCTGGCAATAATTTACCCTTCCACTCAGAAGCCTTGTATAAAGGTACTTCACTGTTACCACACAAACAAACCAGAATAGCTTCAGAGAGAGCAACAAAGGAAATTTGCATCTGACACTAATATCTTCATAGGATAAAGTATATTTTAATGAAGATATTGTCAGCAATACATGTGTTTATGCTTCTTTTTTCCCTCTACACTTGGATTTTATTTCATTTATGTCATGCTCTACCTTGCAAGTTTAAGAAATGCATCATTTATTCATGACCTCTACTTTCTTTCAGAACCTCTCAGTTACACAGAAGACCAGGCTAAAGAAAAATCAAGTGGTTTGTCTGATAACAGTTAGTGTCAAAACAAACAGTGTACACAGAATTTCTGTTAGCTGAAGTCATAATTTTTAAAAAAACCAACCCAAAAACCAGTGCTTACTTTACCATTTTCCAGAATAAACTCTCATAATTAAACTTTCTACTTTTCCAAGTAGCTGACTATGTATTCCTGCACAGCGGGAGGTTTACTCCACAGACTTATTGACTTGGACAATAAACAAAGCAAAAATCCCTGACTGGAATTTACAGCTAAATTTAACTATGCATATCGTTAATAAAATTTGCATATATGTCTTTCAACATTAAGAAAAAATAAAAGTGGAAATTCAATAAATTTGGGCACTGCACTGCTTTGCAAGAAAAAAAAATGAGATTTAAGTTGTAATTTCCATATTTATTGAGGCTGTATGTCAAAAGAAATCTGTGCAAAAAAATCCTGGTGCTGCCTTGATGAGATTTGAAAGATGACAGCATATTAATAGTAAAGGAGCTTCTCCTCAGCAAAGATGGCTTAAACCGTACCTATAAAACACTGGTGAAAGGCCACATAATTCTAGAAAACATTTTCAGCATCTCTTATTTCTCTGTCCTTCAGCCACAAAACAAGTAAAAACAGTTACCACGTTTTGAAGAAATGTCACCCACCCCTTCCCCTCAGTGTCAACTTTCCCCATGAAACATTAACAGATCAGTCGGCACTGACTTCTTACAATTAAAGGTGTGAAAGGAAACTTTAAATGATACTTTTTCATTGATTTTTTATCACAACACTGCATCACCACTAGCCCTCCAAAGCCATGAACTATCAGTAGCAAATATCAGCTTCTATTTTTAATTCTTGTGTCTTTCTTCACAGCATCCTGGACATGTGGATGCCTTAGGAATTTAATTTAAAGGAATTAAGGTTTCTAGTTCCTTTAAAACTAAGTTACTTTACCTGATCTGCCTAGCCACAAAAAGTAGACAATGAAATGCAATTCTGCCAGCATAAAACCTTTCAGATAAGCAAAAAAAAACTTTCCCACTAAAGAGAGAAGATCATACTCCTTTGAGGTACTTTTCCAGTACAAAAGCTGGATGTATTCCAGGGATTATGCTGCTGGTTGGGTAGTTTGGGTTTGTTTTGTTGGGTTTTTTGGTTTTGATTTTTTTTTTTACCTTTTTTTTTTTTAAACAAAACTGTGAATTTTTACCAGTAAAGCTCTCATTCAATTATGAAAAAATGTTCACATTGCCACAGCATGTACTTCATGGCTTTTAATACTTGCACTTGCACTGGGCAGGATTTCAAGGACACCTTTAACCTCTGCTTAAGCCTCCAGAGTTTGGCTGCTCCTCAGCTGGAGGAGTGAGAGGGCAAAAGTGAGGAACTTGGTCATCACTTAAGGCATTACCTACAGTTGACTGCAAATAAGTGGCCCAGTCACTCTTTTCTAAGGTTTCAGGTGAAACAAACAGCCATTAACACCCCGGTGAGATGCACAGATCAGCTCTCACCTCTCAAAGCACTTCTAGCACACACTGCCGGCCTGGCAGGAGATCCCTGTATCCTGCTCATGAATTCTTCCTTCAAGTACAGCCACAACGTTTTTCCTTTCTAACCAAGGCGCCGAGCTGGGAGAGAAGTGCGCTCCAAGAAGCACCTCTAGCACTCCGCCTGTGGCTATAAAGAGCTTCACATCACCACAAGGTCTCACTGAGGCTCCGTAAAACAGCATGGCACCTTCCAGAGGACCCTCTTGTGAGACCCACAAGTGTTGCAACTTCACTTCAGATTTTTTTTTTTTGCAAAATGCTGCATTCGGATATGGTGGGACAGAGAGAGCTGAGGAAGCGCAGGAACAATTTTATTCTGCAAATGTGTAATAAAAACTAGGTAAATAACCTCAGTGACACAGAGGAAGTCTGTTCATTCTGCATTTCCAGTCATAGGAAACTAAAAAACTACAGGAAGATATGACTTTCAGTGAGGTCACCCATGAGAAGCTGAGAGCTCACTGGGACGTGTTCATGACACTGAGGTTGGCAGAAGTCAAGGATTACAATTTTCCAAATACAAATTGCTGAGCAGGAGCCCAAGCCAGCAGCTAAACATTGCAGAATCAGGCACTGAAATTAACGAGTTAAAGATTAATTCATTCACAGACTGTGTGTACATGGTCACCTCATGGGGCCATCACCAGGAAGACAAGAGATCTTCTTAGAAGAACTGGCTCTACCAGAGGCTAATTAACAGATATGCTGACTGTAAATAAAAGCAGGAGGTGGTAAACAGAAAAGAATAGAAAGTTTGATGGGGCTCCCAACAGATGCTGTGTGTCAATAAACGTCAGCTGAAACTTAGATGCTGCTTTTTTGCTCTCTTAAGGAAATCATTATAATCACATTATTCTGTAACACAGTCTAGCCTAAGCTCCATGCCTCATACTAGAGAGGATATTTTGATCAACTAGACATTTGTTAATTGCAAAACCAAGCACCTTGAAGCTATTTTGTTTCACAAACAGAACGAAGCAACTTATGTAAAATTGAAAATTATTACATTCTGATTTACTACCCACAAAACTAACAGTACCCATAAAGCTAACAACTATTTCTTATATCCCAAACTAAATTAGTGGCTCTTGTAAAAATATCGTTTGTTTCAAAACTGCTAGTTAGATAGCACAAACATGTCTACAAAACAGACAAGAGATTGATATATACAATGACAATTAGGCTTTTTAAGCACAGAAACACTTTTTCAGTTTATCCTCATAATTTCCTAAATCCGTAGAAGATGTATGCCTTAACTCTGGGTTTTGACATTAGATTCTTTGTATACATTTTACCACAGCATTTGCCTTCACTGTCTATTTCACAAATTTTCTGCCAGTGAAGGACTCTCCATAAGGAAACCAGTTTTAATAGTACTGAACACTTAAAAGATGGTGATATTCATTGTCCATTCTCTGCCCCACACCCCCAAAAGTAAACTCCCACTAAAAACCAGACTTTTTGTTTTCCTGTCTCCCATTTACCCACCTGATCTGACAAACCTTTTCTCAAGCAAACAGACATTTTAAAGTAACTGGCTTCACTGACAGGAGGATGGATTATTTTGCATGAGAAAGTTTACAGGATGTAATCTTCTCTTTTCCTTGAAGTTAAAGTAATTACTACCTAGTACTGAAATGAAAGAAATTTAATAGTGTCAGTCCAATTACTTGTGAACACATGTTTATTTTGCACCCAATTATTCCCCTCAATTCTTCAGTTTCAAGAGTGGACAGATTTTGCAACTCTATTTGCTTCTCAGTTCTTGACATTATCATAAAAATTCTGATTAAGCCATACAAATTATGTGAGAGAAGTTGCACTATTCTGCCATCCTTGACACACTATAGAGACAGGATTACACTATCTTCTTTCACTTCACAGAATTTCTAAATTAATTTTAATAGAATTTACATATTTTTTACTGCCTTTTTTGGGAAAGTGTGAACATTTTTTTTCTACTTTTTCCAATGTACTAAAATTTCTTCCTTGTACAATGATTATTTGAATTAATGCTAATTGATTGTGGAGCACTATGCTTCAGAAAGTATTTAGATTCCACACATGAGGAGCTGGCAAAATGAGCTCACTCTTATGCTTCAATATTGTGCTTTCTTTTCTCTGTTGTCCTTCCTGCCACACTTTGGGTTGATGAATCTATTTCTCAACAACACTCAAACTCTTTCTTTCTTTTAAATGTTGTCTGGCTATTATATTTTCTTGCAAATATTTATTTTAAATAGTTCTAAAATAATAAAAGGCAACTTCAAGTACTAACAATGTACTATAATAAAATTGTGCTGACAGAAACCTGAATAAAAAGTGTCTGCCATGTCAGGAAAAAAAAATAAGAGACCCTAACTATTTTGGCCAATATAACACCCAGGTAAATTTAAGCACACAGGAGTAAAACTAAATATATCTATTTTCAGGAAATCATAAAAATTCTGAAGAGTTTATTAAAAATATAGAAAAAAAAACCCTGCTGTTTTATTAAGAGTATGCTCCTTTACAGATTTTACCATTAATGGCTGTGAAGACTTAAACTGCATAGTATTACTTAGCAGTCATGAACTAAGCTAAACTACCATGAAAACAAAGTTCAGAATATCTGGAAAGATATTTCTGTAAAGCTGTTACAATACAAAACAAGCAATAAAGAATAAAAATCAACTTTTGCTTAAGAAATGCCTCATGTTGCCAGTTGGTGGTAGCTTCTGGCTACAAACTGCATTCTGACACTGAACTAATGACAGAACATAACCCATACTGAAACTAATGCAGATCATACTAACAATGTTCCTCCCTGATTTTTAATATTTGCTCTGCTTTCTCTTCTTGTCATAACACAATGTCCAGTGAATTTTGCAGGATTCTCACACTAATGTTCTACCCACCAACTTTGGAAGAACACACAAAAAGGTTCACGGTTGTATTTGAGACATAGTTGCTGCAAATTTTTGCTTCTACAAAAAGCAACAAAGGAGAAATGGAAGCTGCAAAACCTACTTTAAAAAATAAATAATCTGAATACTTGAAACTCCAGAATCACAATCTATTCAAACAAAATTCTCTATTCCCATGCTCATATATTTAGTGATTCACTTGTATTTTTCTTGGTGGAAAAAAAAAAAAAATTTGTGAAAAAAGTTGCTGAATTCCAGATGGCCAAAGCCCACACTTACTCATTTGTCAGCGTACTTCTCATCCAAGGATGGCTATGACAATTCAGATCAAAGGTCCATTTAGGTCAGCATCCTGCCTCCAAAAGCAGGCATAAGTCAGAGGGAAGAGAAGAGAGCATGAGCAAAGAAATCAAATACCTTTTTCCCAGAATAACTCTCTAGCATTTCAGCTACATTCCACTCAAGGATTCCTGAGACTGATGTGATTTATCTATTTATTTTGCCCAACAGACCTTCTCTTTCACTTATCCAATTAGCCCTTAAAATTATACAAACTTTTGTATCCACAATGTGCCAAAGCAAGGCTACCTTGGGCAAAGAACTAGGAGCTGCATTGTAGTGATAACTGCTTTGTGCACAGTCAGTACACAGCACTCACATTTTCCTAGTAAAACACAGCCAAAATAAAGTAAAAAATAATTTTTTTTTTTTAAAAAGGGCAAGATTGATGCACCCCTTGAAAGAAATTGAGTTTGTACATACTCAAGTGAGTTGAGTCCAGTGGGAATTAGCATTCTGAACACAGTAAAATGCTGCAATAGCAAGAGTTATAACAAGGTTGGATGTAGCTTGAAAAGCAGGCAGATGTCATGAGTGAAAAAACAGACACCCTAACAAAAGCAGCCAAAAACCTCTGTAAGCCTCCCTCAGTCCAACAACCAAATTCTGATCCAAGGAGGTTAAATATAGGGCTGCTTGAAAATTTTCCACTGTATCTATTTTTGATGGGAAATGAGGCTTTCAGCTAAACACTTTCTGGTTGGATTGTTTGGGGGTTTTTGGCATGTCTAAATATGTGCTTCTGCAAGTATACTCTCCTTACCAAAAATCCAAACTTATCAACAAAAATATTTTGATTGAAAACATAGTATGCTACTAAGAAATGCTAGTGTAGCATTTCATTGTATCTCTAGCTTACCTGCTTTATGTGGCAGGTCTCTATCAACCAGACTTACCATTTACATGAGAATTCTGAGGACAGATCACTTTGAGGTATTCCCTACTTACAGCACTCCCTTCAAGGAGGAAAGATCATGGCAAAATGGCAAAGGTGGAAGGCAGCCTTAGCCTTGCAGGGCCAGCAGGCACCCAGGTTGTAATGTCAGAGGAGGACTACAGTAACATATTTCAAATCCAGAAGTTTTTGTTTCCAGACAAAATCTTCCAAAGTCCTCTGAATTTGTCAAAGTATGTTGTGTTTCCTGGAAAATTAAGACAAAAAAAAGAAACAGAAAAAGCTTTTTTTTTTTTTCATCAAAAATTCATGCAGGAAATTTCATGGGTCAAGAAAGGTCTTTCTTTCTTACTAACCTTCAGATTCAAACATACCACCTCGACCCACCCACCCACAAATCAGAAAAAAATTAAACAGCAGTAAAATGGTTCAAGTTTTCCATCACAGTTCTGTTAGCAGGACTGTTCAAAAGCCAAGGAGCTAAACCCAAACAAAAACAAACAGAGCTGAATGGATGATAACTTCATGTATGAGCCCTAACTCGTAAGAGACAAATCAGCCTACCTTACAAAAGCAAAGGATGAAGATAAGATTCATACAATGGCTACACTTACTACATAAGAAACCTATGATACAAAAACATGTAGAGCAAAATTAGCAAAGTGGCAGGAAAATAAGATACTCCAGTTATTATTCCCTTTCAGGGTTCTCTTTTCAGTAAAGTAAACCAGAAGGAATAAATCCAATAAGACTAATACAATAAAAAGTATCAGCTATCCCAACATGGCTATTATCATCCCTTTTCTTGGAACCCCACAATCCCCTGGAAGAACTGAAAGCCTTTCATCCAAAACCAGGCCTGACCAGACCAAGACAGAGAAACACTCAACTAATACTACCAGGAAAAATGTTACAACTAAATTTCTAGTATTTCTCCCCTCGTGGCTGTTTCCTGACATACAATTGCATCCCCTCACCCCAACTGCAAAATAAATGTGTAAAGAAAATAAATAAAAGACAAGAAATCAATCAAGACTGCACCTTTTGTAACACTGTTGTGAACCTACAAAAGACAACTGCAGAAAACCTCATGCCAGTGGGGTACCTCATTCTTTTCCCTCACCATACACGAAGAGGACTATTCCTGACATCATTATGCCAACTAAGAATCAAGAAAATTCAAAGGAACTGGCAAAGAAATATCCTTATTTTAGAACTCAGTGAGTAAAATGGAAGGAAGGATATTTTGCTATTACAGTGAATTTCCTTTCAACACCTTGCTTTTCAATCACACCATTCTTTTACTAAAATAAAATTGAGAATGGTTTTTAGCAGTTTCTGCCAAGACCAGGCACCTAAAAGCTCCCTATAAGCAGTTCCAAACACTGCCTAATACTGATTCCCTACAAAGTGTTAACATCTTTGAATGTCCAATGTTATAAAGTGAAAAGCACTAACACAATTTGTCATTCTCAAGGCAAATTTATTCATCAAAATTAGTACAAGCCCAAGCTTGTTGTCCTTACTCATATTTGGAATAACCAGCCACTGTTGTCCCAGCAAAACTAGTGCAGTGAAGAATTAGTCAGGGTCTAACTGTAGAAATAAAAAAAAATGTTTAGAATAAATGAAATACAAAGAATAAATATTCAAAATCAGTGATGAAAGATACATCTGTTATTTCAATTTTATCTCCTGGATAAATTGTGATTTTATCATTCAGTATTTTAAAAATTACTACTGGGCATCCATCAAAAATTGGGATTGGAAACAGTGAAACTTAAAAAATGTCTACTTCAAACATATGCAAAACATTATTGCCTTTACTTATAGTTTCACTGACCTCCAAGGTGCAAAAAGTAGCATCAGAATTGATGACCAACTTCATATTGTTCAAGAATTTAATTACATGTTTCTCTTCAAATCAGTTATAAAAAGTTTTGCTTTCTTATATCTCAGTTTTAGTCTTATCCACGCTTTTCAAAATAAAGTGTCATTCTTTCATCAGCTCACTTCTTCCTCATAAGCACATCACCTCTTTATTTTGTCATTTAATTTACAGCATGTGAGAGGGTATATGTGCAAGCTAATGTCTCCATGTAGCTTATGCAGAAGTTCTTAGCTCAAAGTGGACTACACTGCTTAATCTTGCCTCTGCACCAACCTTCTTCCAACAGGCTGGATGAGCTGGCACAGAGCTGCACACAGACTGGGCTGGATTTCTTGCCAGGAGTGCCACCAGAGCTGTGTGAGCGTGACAACTGAGCCATCCCAACTCTGATTTACCCTACATGGGAGACAACCTGCACTCCCCACCCTCTCTGTTGTGGCTCTTCCTTTCACGCTGTCAGTACCAATACTCAGAGTTGGTAAGAGTTAAATGAGCTATTCACCCATCTGCTATCACCCAAACATGGACTAAGGAACAAAGTCAAGGAGGTCAAGTTAGAGTCCCCTTAATTCCCCCAAAGCTGTGACATCAAAGTCCAGACACCTGCAGGTCATACCATCTTAAGGCCAGGTGGGAGATGTAATTTGGAAGCTGCCCATCCCAGAGGGCCACATCCCAGACAGGCAAGGCAGGGGGCAATGCAACAGCAGTGGATATTTATCAGAAGCTTTGCAGGGGTTTACATACATGTTGTTAAAACTGAGGACTGACCAAATGGACTTCCCAGCCCATGCTGGGAGTAGCGATGGTGAATGTGCCATTCCAGCATATATGAACACTAACTACATTTTGGTGGAGCATGGAGACAGAACCACAAACATGACTGCAGGAGTCACTGGTGTGCCAGAGGCCTGGACATGCTTTCACTTTGAGAAGAGACTGGTGCATGTTTATACTTTCATATTACCCCCAGGGACCAGACCTCTCCTTGCCAACCTGAATCCACATAACCTTCCTGAGATTCAAAAGTGCATTTACATACTAATGTTCTAGCAGCAGCCCAAAAGTAAATTTGTGGCTACCTGGGTAATCAGAGGAAGACAGCACTACTCACTCTGTCCATTTAACCTTCATACATTATGGTTAGCAATTCATGGAGTTTGTATTGTTCTCCAAATAGAGACAGTGACAATGGATCAGCAGACAGTTGACATCCAGTGACAATGGATCAACAGATTGTAATTCAGTGCAATTTGTCTTCAAATTCATTTATCAACTTCATTTATCATATGTGAAACACCGCACCATGAAGTATCACAGTCTGTAGCACAGATGGATTATAAGTGCAGCTTGCTAACTAGTGGTGGGAAAAGAAAAATACGATATTTTGGAAAAACCTCTCAAGAACCCTTATTTTTCTTCACCATCTTTATAATCTGTATTTTCTTGCATTCCTTCCTCCTGCATTGCTTCACTAATGAGAATTGAAGCAATATACAATTACACTGAGAGAGCCAATACCAACTGCACAGTGTGGGAGAACAGGGCTAAAGCCCTTCAATAGGAGCTCATCTTATACTGCCCTCATGCTAAACTGCTGTTTCCACTGAGTCCTTACACTCATTCTGCAGCTCATACTCCTTCACCAGTGAAGCCCATGAACTCAAAGGTGCATGTTTAAATTTCTTCTTCAGGAAGAAATTTAAACATGGTCAGCAGAAAATCCTCCAGCCACATTCAGGGCCAAACTTGCAGCTTCAGTGTCGGAGCAATACTCAGACCACAGCACTGATCATCCTTTGTGATCATCCTTTATGACAGAGCGACAGCAAAGTACTCTCCCAGAAGTTTCTCCTCCTCCTCTGTCACCTGCTCACTGCACTCCAGGAGTAGCTGTTGCAGCACATTGTATTCAGCCTATTTTCTTGTTTCCTGAAGTCTCTCTCCTATCTCGCTGAACAACAGTAGCACCACCATGGTACTGTGCCCATCCCCGATCGGATCTGGCATGCCTGAAGAAATGTAAGCAGAACATTGTTCTTGCCTACAAAAAGTTCTCATGAATCACAATAAAGTACAGGCTGACTCAGAAGATGTATGAATGCCACTTATTTATTTATTTATTTTTGTAAAAGGAAAAATATCAAACTGTAAGACAGATATGCACACTGTATTCTACTATCCCTATTTCTCTTCAGGTTTCACAGCACTGGATTTTTGCTCATAATTTGTGCTTTTAGGACTTGCAGAAGTACAAACCAGGCAATTCCTTCCCAGACTTGGATGTGCCATCGTGTTGCTCAGTTTTGGACCACATGTGGCATGTGAGAGAAAAGGATAGACTGGGGGGAAAAAACAGTCTCTCTTAATTTTAATTGGAACTTTTTAGGGGAAATCTGAACATTGTTAGATGCAACAACTCTACTTTACTGTGTTTACTAAATGCCTGTAAAAATACTTTTTCTTCCAGCTCCTATTTAGCCTGTCCTCAAAAAGTTCCAGTTTCCAGTTTCATGGTGTTGTTCAATGTATTGTCCATGCAAAATCCCCCATGTCTTGCAGCTAACCAGCATTTGCTTAGACAGTCTCTGCACAAAGCTCTGTGGCCTGTGATAGGAAGGAGATCAGCCTAGCCAGCCCTTCTGGGTTTAATCCATGAAATTACTGCCTTCAGTCAAGGCTTCATTCTAACAAGATTATTTGAACAATTTCCATGGACCAAGTTCTTCTTTTCAAACACTTTTATAAAAGCACCATTCAGTGACCTATCCAATGCAGACAATGCCACACTAAAATTTACTGGAGAACATTCAGTGGGAATTAAAAAGCAATTTTTTTCAATCTTATAAACTAAACGTCTCTATTTTTGCATAAACAAAATAGCATGTTAAATCTAAGATTTCATGTGGCACTTTTACCTCCAGTTAAAAAAAAAAAAGGCAAATTTACTTATTTTGAACTAAAATGTCCTGTAGCTACCATTACCTGGTCTGGTGGGATCCATATAATCCCAAATGCAAAGCCTCAGATGCACAGAAAATTAAGCTTATGTTAGAGGGGCCAGTGCCAAACCTAATTGTTTGACTAAAAGAGGCATGAGTATCTGTGGCAACAAAGATCTGTAGTGACAAAGACTAGTCAGAAAGTGACTAGATTGGACAACAAGTCAAATCTGTAACTTTGTAAAAAGTTATAATATCTGTAACATTCTTGCCAGCTTTATATTTCTGTAGGATTTGATGACTGGACATCTGTTTTGAAATCCCGGGGGGGGGGGAAAGTGCTCTAAAGTATTCTGCATTGCTATAGCAAAGTTCAGCTTTTCAAAAAAGCAGCTGCTGAATTTTCTGGAATAAACACACAAACCATTTTAAAGACTTGACCCTTGATTCCTTCATCACGGGACATCTAGGGACTTCAGGGAAGTCTCCAAGTATGAGAAACACACAATGGGCTCTGATTCCACAGTGTTGAGCTAACCAGGCTGCTTTTCAGTCACATAAAGCAAAGCAGCCTCCTCACAGCTGTGCTGTTTTATATACCTGAAAGACAATTTTTAAAATTATCATGGTCTTACTAGGGAATTTGGATATGCAGTCATTACTAAATTACCATAAAGTTCCATATTACCAATTCTGTTATTACTGAACAGCTTCAAGACACACAGTATCTTTGTGCTGCATCTCTTCGCTGTAAGAAAACAAGAGGGTATGAATGACAGCAAAAATGAAGCCAAATGTACTGTTGAGAAACTAAGTATTCTCTTATTTCTAGGAGGGTTACAGTGTAATTCTAAACTGCAGCATTCAGCATGTCTCCTGAGCTTCCTCGCTGAAATATAGCAATGGAAATTTTACAGCATCTGTGTTGCTTTTGGAAGCCATCACCTCACATCTGCCGTCTCTGTAGTGTAAAGTTTAAGTTCAGGATAAAAAGGTACTTTGTAACAGGCAAGAGGAATCCTGACAGAGCGGTAATTTACAGACTCGCCCGGCTCCCCCGACTAGACTCAGTTTTACATTCTGTAGAGATTTTTAAATAAGGTGCGCTTCAAGCAGCCACCACACACAAAAAAAAACCTCACTTCTTAAAATGGAGCATCGCATCCAGGACTGGAGACTTTTTAAGCCCCTATCCGTCACTGAGTCCTGTGCCAGACGTTTTCTTCACCGGGCATTGTTCGATCTCATAAGACTCTTCACAATGGTGTTAACTAAATTAGCGCTAAAATAACCACCTGCTACTTTTGGGGAAGTTCTGATTGTGGTGACAAACAGCACCGCGCGTGTAACAGCGGGACCGACCGCACAGTCCGAGCACGCGGAGGAGCGCGGCCACGGCCTCCCAGAGCTTCCCAGCCCCGTGAGACCTGGGGCGGGCGCGGGGTCGGGAGCGGCAGCGGCGCTCGGTCAATTGCAAATCAATTGTGATTACACAGCGGGCGCGTTTATCGCCCCATCATCGCCCATTTCCTCCTAACGGGGTAATCCGCGCGTTCGCTCGCGCGACAACAGCAGCCTGTTGGCTCGGCCACAACCCGGGGATTGTTCCTTGTTTGGCCTCACGCGTTCCATTTCCTCCTCGGGCGCCCCGCACCGCCCCCCGGGGCGGGCTCGCTCTCCCCCGGCCCCGCTTCTCTCCGTGTGACTCCCCGGGAATCACACGACTCCCGCCGCCGGCAGACGGGCCCCGCCGCGTTCCCGCGGTTCCAGTCATTAGGGCCGCAGCGGGAGCGCCGCGCGAGCGCCAGGCGCAGCAGCGCCTCAATTAACAAACAAACGCCCCGTCCCGGGAGCGCGACAACCCCCCGGGACGGCCCCGCCGCGCTCGCGGCCCGCGCCCGCCGCCGCCGCTCCCCTTAAGGTGGTCTGGCTACCGCGGGGCCGCCGGAATTCCCGCCCGCCCCCTCCCCGCCGCGGGCGGAGAAAAGCAGCGACTCCTGTCACGGCCGCCCCGCGAGTGGAGGGCGGGGGGGGCTCCACAGCGCGGGGCGGCGGCGGCGGCCGAGCGGGCATCTAGCCGCAGATGGCTGCTCTGCCGGCCCGGGCGGGACACGCCGCTCTGGGCGCCTGCAGGCGGCTCCTCGGCGAGTCACCGCCGCGGCGCCGGGCTGGCGCGGGCGCTCGGGA
>JAYDZK010000113.1:13320589-13339469 GCA_034509185.1 Euphonia xanthogaster
CCCTGGGCACTCCCTGGCTCATTGCTGTCAGTGCTGCTCACCTGCTGCTCACAGCTGTACCCACTGGGGATGAGGCTCAGCCACAGACCCACCCCCAATAACCACAAACTGTGTGCCTAGAGGGAAGAACACCAATTTATGTCCTGTTTTTAAATGACAGTCTGAGAGTCTATTCTCCATGAAGGAGCAGGCATTACTGATTCTGTCCCATGTACTGACCCGTCCCTTGCACGGCAACTCAGCCTCTCAGTTCACTGTGTCCAGCACAAACACAGAACAAATCACCTCCCATTTCTACGTTTGCTCCCTCTAAGCTTTTTTCCAAAGGTGGTTCCCCCCCCAGAACTGAGAAATATCTCCAGCCAATCACCTTTGCCTCAGCAAAACCTTTCAGACCACCTGGGCAAAGTGATTTTGTCCCTCCAAGATATCTAATAGCTCCCACTGAAAATTCTTTCTGTACCAGTAACAGAAACAAAATTTTATTACTACAGTAGGGCACAAACACAGCACAAAAAGAAAAAAAACACGACCATTAGCTCAATCTTTCTGCCCCCTCTGCATTATAACAGATACTTTGCCATTTCAATCTAATCTACAAAATTCCTACCAATTACTGTGTTCCTGACACTATTAAAAATCGCATTAGTTCTTTGAACTGGTGTAGTGGGCTGAGTGCTGGCAAATCCAGGACAACTGGCCACAGATATTTATGGATATATTCCCCTGTGACCTGTATTGTGCCTCCTAACTGCTGTTACTATTTCAGTTTCTCCTCTTTTTCTCCCCCACATTTTTTACATTTTGCTGCTTTCTCTTTTGACTGCCGTCACTTCCCAGGGAAAAAAATATTTAGGCCATCAAAAAACTCTTAGGAAACACCTCAAGGAGCAGCTGTTTAAGTACATTAACCCACGCAATTTGCCAATGAGGTTTTCACTTCTGGGGAATCAATCCAATAGATTGCCATACGTGTATGATATATCTGCATTCCTGAATAAATTGTATTCTTTTATGTACATGACAAAGGAAGTTATGTTGTATTTATGTATATATAAGATGATTGACCTTTCTTTCAATGGCCACATTCACTTATATGCAACAATATAGACTTTAGAAGGTCTTACATCTTTGAAATTTAGCACGAGTGTTTCAGGACATGCTTAAACTGCATTCCCCCACACTAATAATGGGGTTTCTAAAATAGAAAGAGTCAGGAGGACAAAGTTTTTCACTTTAATGTTACAGCTACATGTGTACGGGCTAATTCTCCCTTAGAGGTTTGTGTCAGAATCCCCCAGACCCCGTTTCTAATCTGCAGGGATTCCTGTCCCAGGTTGTGATGCTCAGATTGGCAAAAGCAATTTTCAGTTCAAGTAAGGTGGTCCCCTACTGCCCCTTCCAGCCTTCAGCAATTATATGTTTCATCCCTCAGGTTTAGAGGTTTCAACTCTTCTAAGGTTGATAAAGTAAGCCAAAGTCCCTCAGGTGAGCTTGGTGCTTCAGCTGAGCTCTGCCTCTGCTCTCAGGGCAGATGCTGCTACACAAGTGTAAATGATGAGGTTTCCATCTTGCCTGGCCACAGATTTAATGCATAAACCTCACTAAAGACTCTGCTGAAGAATGTGCAGATAAACCAACAAAACCAGGTCAGGCTGGAAGGGACCCTGAGCAAACCTGGGCTAGTGGAAGGTGTCCCTGCCCATGGCAGGGAGGTTGGAGCGAGGTGATCTTTGAGGTTCCCTTTGACCCAAACCATTCTAGGATTCTTACCAAGTATCTGTGTATTCTAACAGTAAGAGAGGCATTGCTGCTCATGCAAATATCATGTATAGGAGCAGGGAGGAGGCCCAGCCAGGCGTGTTTAAAATTGCCAGGAGCTCTGCCAGCAGGCAGATCCCAGACACTGGCACAGCCCACAGTGACAGGTACAGCACAGGGGAGGCCAGGAAGATGCAGAGACTGATGCATGAGATCCATGCAGGGAAAAACAGCTGCAAATCTGGGTTAGGTGAGATGCACTGGGGCTGCCCGGTCACACTGACCCAGTTTCACTTACCCGTGTCCCAAACACATACACTGGACAGCACAAACCAGTGCAGACCCACAGAACTCAATCATTTCAATGCCCAGAGTGGCAGCTCAGGCTGCAAGGATGAGGGTAAGGAACTTGTGGGGTGGGAAGCCTGAGTTCCTCACCTTTTTCCTCAGTCTGGTGCTGACTCAGCTCCAGGGCCCTTTTCCACTGCCCCAAGAGATCATCTTCCCCCACCCTCCTGTGTGACCTACCATTTTATATTGCATTTCAGCCTGATTTCCCTCAGGTTTTAAAGGCTTGATGGGGTTGGGGCTTTCTGTTCAACTCCTGAGAAATCCTTCATTCAGGAGAGCACAGGACATGGGGCAACAGATGCTGAAGCTGTTTCTAGGGACACTTTATTAAAAAATAAAGCTGAGGGGAAAAAAATACTAGAGTCTGCTCTAATTTTTTTTCTCTAATTGCCAGAAATCAAAGCTACAGATTTCTTTTGTTCTCTGTACTCCTGATCCTCTGAAGCTCTGTTTATACTGAAAGTATTAGAAATAGGTAAAATTTCTTATAAATACTGAAAAATGGTTAAAAGTTCACTGTTCATGTAACAGGATGAAGCAGACAGGGCAAAAAATCTGCAATCTTGTATCACTGGATTTACCTATTCTTAGTAAGTCAAAGATAAATGCATTCCTCAGGGGGCAAACAACAGGTTCAAATGACATTTTAAATAATTGCCTTTTCTATTAGCAACTGCCATAGAAATTCCTTATCTAATGGAATTAGAACCAAAAATAAGTGCTCACATGCATACACATACTGAGTTGTCAAGGAAAAGCTCAAGTCTGAAATTATAAAGAAAAATCTGAAATAGAAAAATTAAGAAGCTGATTTACCATATATTTTGGAGAAAATTTATTGCTTGCCCTGGTTCCTTTTTTTCTAAGAGAAAATTATTTTAGAAAAGGTTAAGGGAAAATGTCACAGCTGGGAATCAGATGTCTGAACACACAATTTCAGCTAACACATGGTTCAGCTATTGCACACTTTAAGGGGCAGAACAACTTTGTTCTGCCACATGCCAGCAAAACAGAGCAGAACAAAAAAGCCTTTCTGATATACCACAGTGACAGGCCATCACAGAAAAGCCACAATTTCATAGTCTAGATTTCTCCCAGGTCAGAAACACCGACAGTGTTCTCACTGAGACTCATGATTAAATGGGCAAGCAGGAGAATCAGGCCAGTCCTTCGATCACTGAAGCTCAGTGTCAGGGCGACATGACCACAATTTCTCTAGATGAAGTCAGTACTGTCACTTTATGCTTTGAAGCATTTCTTTCTGTTCAGCTGAAGGAACCATTGATCCAAAGCCTTGAATCAGGCAGATCTGGAAGATCACCTTACCTGACATTCAAAATTATCAAGATACACCCAACTATTTTCCTGGGTTAAAAGAAGCATTCCTCCGGTTTCTTAGAGGACAGACTTAGAATAGGTGCCCTACAAAGCACTGGCAGAGAACACATGCAGACTGTGGACTCATTCCCATGGCAGAGTGTAAGGTACACACCTGCTGGCAGTAAGAAGTTAAATATTTAACATTACAAATGCTGGTGGTGATTTACACATTTAAATAACTCTTACTTTTGTGCAAAGCAATGGTTTAAGTTGGAAGATAATTTTCCATTTCTGTTCAAAACTCCGCTGTGCAAAACTACTGTAACTACAAAGGACTTGGGGTTGGGTTATTTATTACCAGGGGATGGGGGGCAAGAGGTTGCTCTCCACAATTCTTCTCACCTTCCCAACCTGTGACTTCAGAATTGGGACTGTCACGTACTGAGAGTTGTCACAGGCAGGAGACTCTCATTACTTAATGCTCATGCAGATGAAGCCCCTCAGCAGCACCAGGTTACCCCCTGCAGCTTTTGTTCTTAACAGGAACTCTTACTACTTTTTTTAACTTTTTTGGTAAAGCCTACTTTCAAGTATTACTGACCATATTCTAATAATTAACAATGTGTACTAAGCTTTTGCCTACACAGAACAACTTTTTACTGGAAGGCCACAAAAGGAAAAGGATGTTACTATGGAAGTAAGGTGACCACCAACACTCTCCAAACACTGAAATCGTGTACCAACATCAAGGTAGTTCTGCCATTCTAATGCTTGATATTCAAGATTATTTATGTATGTATTTTACATGCTCTTATGTACCATTTTGCTCAGTACAGCCTGGTCTTCCTCCTCCCCAGATCAATGAAAAACACTCTGCATATCCTGTCCCATTAAACTCTTAAACTCTTTGCCCAAGAGATTTAATACCATCACACTTCTCAAACTATCACCAATGCCTTTTGGTATTGACAGCATAGAAAGTACAAATATATTTCTCCATCTTTATTTCCTGGATTATTTTTAAAATATACACACTGAATTGTGCCTCATAGTCCTTCCAGCACACCAATCCCCATCTTTTTGGCCTCTCCTTTTCCTACAGCAGAATGCTTCACTTGGCTGAAATACACGAAAGGGAAGTATGTGGCCACAGGATGATCTGTATTGTTTAAATATAAGAAAGGAAGAGTATCACAGCTGCCAGTTCCCAAGATACTGTTTCCATGGAGAGTAATTTATATTAACATTTAAAGTACAGGGGCATGAAAACCCAGAGCAGTGAAGCAAGGAAACCTACAGCTAAGAGAAGAATTAGCTCTATACTTGAGTGTGCTGTGGAATCTCTTACATGAAGGTGATGTCTTACTCTAATGCCTGTTTAGAGAAGGCCTCATGTCGCATGAGTAAGTCTTCACCTGCTTTTTGAGGATTCACTTCACTGCCAGTGAATTCAAAGGAGTGGCAGAGATTTTCCAGCTTCAAAGTTTTACTGCATGAGTTACCACAGCACCCCAGTCTATGTGTCAGAGATGCAAGGAAAAAAGGTCTGAAACTAAATCAGGTACATTAAGTAAATGATCTAAGTACATTGGAAAATTGTATTTTACAAAATAGAATTTCTGACATTTTGTTGTTACTTGCTGTTCTCCATCTGTAGTGGCCATTGACATCTTCAGCTTTACAAACTCTTACTAGAGGTTCTGGACAACTCATTGGTACACAGCCCCATTTCACCACACCAAGAAGCTTGCTTAGCATATCTTCACCAAACAATGTCTCCAGGTGTAACAGCTGAAAGCCTCTGCTGGTAATACTGAAACACATTACACGTGGTGTAAAGAGCATGAAACAATAACTCTTTTTTTACCCCAAATTGCATCAGGCCAAATAACTGCTATTCTAGAAGGAACACAAGAAGTACAGTCTATTTGTCCTGCTCTGTCACCTGCCTTTCTTCAATTTGCCATCCTGTTGCTTCTTTCTTCATTGGGAAGAGTGCAGTGATCCAGGCCAGGCAAGAAATAAACTCGAGCCTGGCTTTCTTGGCAGTAATCATAGAAAAGCTTGATTAGGAAGGGACCTCTAAGATAATTTAGTTCAAATTCTCCTGCCATGAACCCTTCCAGGGATGGGGCTTCTCCAGCTTGTCTCAGCAACCTGTTCCAGTGCCTCAATACCCTCAATGCATTCAGTCCTTTGCAAGCTGTGGTTCTGCAACTCAGCAGTTACTTTTGGTTGATTCTCATAAGATCCAGAAAAGCAGGTTCACACACACTATGAAACAATCCTTTTCAACATCATAATCCACATCTGCTATCACTATTATTTTCCTTATAAGCAGCAGGTTTTCTTCTAAATCTCGTTTCCCTTTTTAAAGCATTTTGACAGAGCAGTGGTTGCTACACATCTGCCATCATTACCCTCAGTTCATGCAGCTCAGTCTCACCAGTTCTGTGGTTTCCTCAAAATGGAGTTCAGTTGATGAGAAGAAAGACAAAAACTGCAGAAAGACATGTACTGCACTTTGGGTGTAGTACATTTCCTGTACATCTAGGTGAATTCACACAGGTATGTTTGCGTTTATAGTTGAGCTGATTTCTCAGAACCCATTAGAGACACTAAGTGGGAACTTCACTGCAGAGTAGGCAAACATTATCAACAACTGCCAATTCAAGTAAAAAAAAAAAGTTCTGATTACAGAGAAATGTATTTTACACAGAAGTGAGGGAAGTGCTAAAAGCTAGGCTGAGTGTATTCCACATGAAGATCAAGAAGAAGCAGAGTGCAACACGAGCCTGCAGTGGATGTGCAGCACTTCAGTTAGGAGTTTAAACACATCACTGGGAAATGAAATCCTCATTACCATCTAAGGACAACTGTAAATAATTTGTTGCTTCAGGTGTTAAGATTTTGGGGTTTTTTCTGCTCTTTCAGTTCCTCTATCCCCTCCCACACACTGCTATTTTTATATACAGCCAACACTAACAGATGTCATTTTGTCATCTGCCACCATTACACCATTGCCTTTTTCTGATGAGGTTTTTGTTACTTATAATCTTTATATTATAGCTAAGGTTTCTGGCATTAGGGGAGCTGGAGAGAAAGGTGTTAAAACACCAAGTCTTAGTTCAGACTCAAACATAAACAGCAATTATGCAATATATGCTAATTTCTCTCTCTCTAAGAAAAATCCCAAAATCCTTAACAAAACAAAACCCTTACCCTGCTACAGGATAGGATTTTGTATATTTTGAGCAATAGAAAACATGCATCATTTGAAGAGCTGACTGGGTTTGTGGAAGGTGGAAAAAGGAGATTTGACCATTTTGTTTTTGCACTTCATCCCATGACTCCAGTGCTCTCAGTCCCACATGACAGCGTCTGTCAGAATGATATGTCACTGACAAACAATGAAATACAAACAACAAATCAAATATAAAGAGGTCTGCAGGTGGAAAAAGGAATTATGGCAACATACAGATGAATGATTAAAACCCCTACAAGATGCCTTTTTCAAATATTGATCCAATTATTAACACATAAAAGACCAAACAAGTGGCCCACTGGTTCAACAAATAAAAATAATTCATTAAGACAATGATACTTGAAGGGACAGGTTTATTATATCTCCTACACCTTTTCAGTTCTGAGCCGGTGACCAAAGCCATAATGAAAACCTTAATCCAGAAAACATTTACAGCAAAACACAATGTCTTTGTGCTGTTAATTAAAATGTTATATGGTTCTCCTCCCTTCTTACATCTCCCTTGATTCTCTAACTTTGCAATGGTATTTTCCATACAGTAGTGCTGAAAAAACTACACTAAACACAACATAAGCCTAAATAATAATTCATTTTTAATTACCTGGTATAGAATACCTCGCAAACAAAAGACACGTTTCAGATTTACTGACAGGTACTGTATTTTTTGGCAACCCTGGAACAAACCAGAAGAAAAAGCAAAGAATTATTCTATAACCATGAGGGAAAGAAACATCCACCTAAATGTAGAGGATTCATATGGTAAAACTAAAGAAAAAATCCACACTTACAGCAGATTTTTTTTTTTAATTCTTAGTGCAAGAAACATAACCAAGTTAATCACAGAATCAGTACTAATTAAGAATATGGAAAATTCTCCTATACAGAGGTAGAGTCCAGTGCACAAGGCTAAAACGATATTCAATAGTCTAAACAAGACTGAGCCAGGTTTTACGGAATCCACTTTTTAAAGTATCAGACTGTATGTACATACATACAATAAATAGACTATACAATCTTTAAAGTAGTTTAATAAACTTCACAAAAATTATAGTAGATGCATTGATATCTTTACATAATCCAAAGTTCATATCTCTATCACCCAGAAATGGATAAAACCAATATTCCTGATATCAAGTTAAATGGAAAATAGTTTAGCAAAGTGTTGATAAATCAAAATATTTCACATATTTTAAAACCTAAATTTATGCTTATAAAGGATGAATTTCAAATGCTCTGAAAATGTTCCTTTTGATACTATCTGTAAAGAGGTTTCAAATGCTGTAATTTCTTATAAACACTTGCCTTACATTCCACGTTCAAGGGAAAAATGGACTTGGATACTCACAGTTCTGATGCATTGGCACAACAAGAAGTGATGAGAATTAGATTATTTTAAAGGCCCAAAGAACATCAGGAGAATTTATGGACAAAGCCTTCTTGTCTCAAACTAAACAGATCACATTGGAAAGCTAACAGGAACTGTTTGGTTTCTCTGCTGTGATCCTGGGGGTGCTTCCCGGCACGGAGGCGCCGGATCAGCATCGCTCTGGGAGTCAGGTGTGCATCTCTGGGCCCCCAGGTAGCTACAAGCCCATAGGGCTTAACAAAACAAACACGGAATCTTTGTGGGTTACAACAGTAGTGCACAAATCAGGGACATCTGCTGCCATTCCCCTCAGTGACAGTCACAAGGGCAGATTTCAGGGAACTGAAAGCTTTCAGCTGTATCTTTCTAAAGTGTGCAAAAAAACCCAAAAACTGGGGGGAAAAAATCACCCTGTGGTGTTATGAAGCAAATATGCTTATACTGACAAGTTATTTTGTATAAAATGTTCTTGCAATTGCCAAGGGGGGAAGAGCCACAGTAAGAGCGAAATAATAATAACAACAGAGGAGTTCAATAATCCGAGTTGGAAATTATATTCACAGTTCAGTTACTTTTAATTTCTATAAGCACCTACACTGAAAAACATTAGGGTTTGTATTTTAGCTTCCAAATCAAATCTCCTTGTGACAGATATCTTATTAAGATTTCCATTCTGCTCTTCTACAGGCCTTCTCATTGGAACAATTTTTTTTTATTATTTTTTATTTTATACAAACAGACTCACTTTGATTTAAAGTAAACATATAAAAATTGAGAATATTGCTTGCAACAATGGACTTGGAGGTGAAGGAATGAACTTGTCAGGCCACAAAAAAAAAAAATCTCCTTCAAAATGGATGAATTCTGCTAAACTTCTAATGCTATGAAAATCTGCAAAAAGGATCACAAGATCTGTTGCAAATTTCAGAGATTTGGCCCAAGTCTTATCATCATCATCATCTCAAGACTTTAGCAACTGTATCTTTATATTACGGAAAAATAAACGATTCCAAGAACTCAGGAAGGCACACGCACCCAAGTATACTATAAATAAAACACATCATGAAATTATGAAGATCTTCTGATCCCTGTACACACTTTTGGTTCAGCACTATGGTCAAGTTCTCTCTTTTGAAATACAATAAAAGGCATACAAGAAATGTAACATATGCATAATAATTAAGAAGAATAATGCTAATAAGACAGGTTACAGAGAAAAGTGCAGTGAAAAAACCCAACACTATTTATTCAGGGGCTTGTGCTACTGTAAATACAGACTTTGTATTTCCTGCTGTGCAAGGGGAAGAATTTATCCTGGGAAGCAGCAATGAGGAATGCAAAAAAAACAACAACAACAACAACAAAAAAGATATTAAGAGAAACCTTTAAGATGGAACTCTCCCAATGTCATTCCTCTAGTGCACAGTCATCTGACTACATGGTTCTTTTTTCTTGCTGCCATTTCCCTTCATGAGTACAATATAATAGAAAATGGCAGAGTTCTTAAATATTTTTCTGCCTCCACTTCATTTTTTTTTTTGTTTCTTCTTCCAAGCACCTGATTTGCTGTTTCCTCATAAAAGTGTAAAGCTGTTAGTGGAAGTGAGAAAGTAATTGTTGCCGATCTTCTCTCCCAAACACCGATTTCTGCATTTCTCCTTCCGTTAGGCATTTCACTCGTGTGCTACACAATGGGGAGGCACTGTAAAGGCAGCTTGACAGATTTAAAAATAAAAAAATCAAAAGTCTTTTTTTCTTTATCCCCCCGCCCCCAGCCCACTCTGAAAAAAATGGATGGATGAAACAGTAGGTCCGTAGGAATATTCCAGTCTCCTCTGTTAGGAGATAATTGCAGGGGACCATCTAACCACAGTCAGATTGTCAGCACTGACCGACCGCTTCTTTGCAGCTTTCCTGAAGTCCTTGTATTTATCTTCACACAGGCGAGAAATGGCCTGCAAGAGGAAAGATGAAAAACCCTCAATGGCATTGCCCACAGCCGTCCAGGAAAAGCAAGACTAAATGCAGATTTCTACATACAGGTGAAATTACAAAAGTCACTTGATTAAGCAAAACACAAGAAGACATTCTCCTCAAATCCTAGTTTTCATTTCATTAGTCTTGGAAGGAAGGCTTGCATTGCCCCACGTGGCAGCTTCAGAAGGACTAAGCATACTCCAAGCCTTGTCCTTGCAGGTGAACCATCACAAACCTCACTGAGGCAGCTGACAATGCTTATCCATTTCTACAAAGTAACTGATGTATCATCCTTCATAGGTTAAAAATCATGGAAAACTTAATAAAACAATTATAGAAACTGTAAGTGTATTTGGAGAATTTAAATATTGGGTGGCTCTTAAATTTTTTATTTCTTAAAAACCTTGTATTAATTATATTTTTCTCTTTTGAGAAATGGTTTTGCAGAACACTCACCCTGCTTTGCCTCCTGAGCTGATGTTAACTCACCTTTCAGGAGCAGATGATCATTTCTATGTAACCAGGCTATCTTACATAGTTCCACAGGGAAATGAAACTCATATTCAGAATCATTTAATTCATGTTATAAATACATAGTCATTTTTAAACCTTTTGAAGAGAGACACAAACATTATTCAAGTGTCAACTCCTTTTATGCTACACTGGAGTTAATGTTTGATGTTTCTTCTACTGTTTTTAGCCAAGTTTAAAAATAGTATTTATTATGGACCTCACATGCACGAATTTACTGCTCCCTAAAATAGCCTGTCTATTAGAGTTCATATGGCTGGGACAGGCTGGGGTTGGCATCAGTAGAGATGCTAACTCTGTCAATCAAACTGCAGAGCTGCAGAGAAACCTCACTGCAAGGAGTACTCAAGGTCAAATTCAAAAATACAACAAACTACAGCAGCATTTTTTTATTTACTCAGGAATGCTTTCAAGTTATGCCTTAAGATAAGATGCTTAATAAAGAGTACTGTACAAACAAACCCAGTAGAAATGCTTGATCATAACACAAGGCATTACAAATAATTAAACATCCTGACCCCATGGATCATCATTTTGTCTCTTGATCTTTACTTCTATAGCACAGCAAGTTGCAGCAGTGAAGAGTCCTTTAATTTGAATAGTCCTGCAAAGACCAGGGCCAGGTATGGCAGAAGCACACAGCTCACACATCTGAGAGCACGTTCACCTAATGCTCTGGTCAAGCCAGCCACAAAACATTAAATTAGAAAACAAAACAAAACAAAGCCAAACCCCAGATAAACAAAACCTACTACCACCAAGAGAACAGTTGCTACTTTTTAGTTGAAAAGGGTACGTTTTTGTTAAGACTACTCTTGAACAGTTTTTCTTGATGGTGCACATGAAGAGAACAGAATAAAATAACAAAGGTATTCATATTGCTTCTTAGACTGCAACTTCATTCACTTAAAACTGCTTAATAAAATCTTATTTAATTTAACCAAGAACTTGATGGACTAAGAGGGTTTATGCAATTCAATCAGATTTAAAATTCAATGAGTTAAAAATATTTATCCATGAAATAACGTGCCAAGGCATGGCAGGACAAAGGGGTGTACTTAGGTGGAGCTCAGCTTCTTTCAGCTGCCAAATCAGACTGTAACCTTAGGCATCAAACAGTCAGAGAAAGTAATCACTTCAAAATTGCCTGTGTGACATAGGAAAATTTCTGTTCTGGCACTTGGTCAGACAAAATGAAATGGTTGCTTGGAAGTGGCACTTAATATCTGGCATCTCTAGGCTATGCTGATGAATCATATGGATAAGAAACACTGCCATTTAAAGCAGCTCAGTATCTAAAGATGCCTCTTCATCTGCAAGTAAGATACAAAAATCAACATTTGGAGCATACTTGGCAAGGTAGTAAGTCAATTTTAGTATAACATATGGGGAAACAAGAAAAGTAGAAAATGGTAAGTATTTATTATTGTCCTTCAGTTAAAATAGACCAAAATAGCTATCATCACCTTTCTATCATCTGATAATTTTGTTGGTTTTATTGCTAAAAAAAGAAACCATTTTTTGACAGTGGCAAGGGACCATTTTTCATCTCAAATCAAAACATTATTAAAAACCAGCAACACTAATTCATCATGTGAATTTTTTTAGACTTGTCTGTAATGTATGTACTCAGCTAGAATGCATACACGTATCTATTCTTCCATTACACCCATGCATACAGAACTAAAGTCAGTTCCTCTGCTGAGTTATATGACTCTCCTAGAAATTCTATCACTGGAATAGGGGACATGTAAGGAGAAAGAAGGCTGGAGAATGGCAGTAGTAGCAGCAGTAGTAGTAATAGTAGAAGCAGCAGTACAAATTTTGGCTGCATGCACATTTGTGCAGTGCAGGAAAGAAGCACAGCTGGTTATGGGCTCACTCTCAGGAATGCACAAAGGCACAGACTGTGGGTGCTGCACACCCTCCAAAAACTGACAAATCAGAGGAAGCTGAGCAGGGACAAACATCAGGTGGTTCTCCTTAATTTATAAAGCATGAGAAAAGCTGGTTACTCCCAAGACCCAAAAACCTGAGTTTTGCTCTGTTTTGCTCTTCCTTTTCTTCCTGGCTTTGAGGATTCTGAACATACAAACACACAGAACTGCAATCAAGTCACTGTGATAGTGGAAAGCTGAAGAGATATAAAGACACTTCTCTGCTTGTAAGTTATATATTTTTCTCCTGGTATTGTCTGTTTGATCTATGGGACTGTATCTCTTTAGGGTCAAGAAAACAGCACATATTTCAAAGGGTTTGAACTATGTGCTCAAGTACCATCCTAACATTAAAGATCTCACACAACATCAGTTAAACTGGGCATTCTAATGAATGCTCTTAGAAAATCTAACCTTGGAACAAGCACAGTGCTAAGATCACACGCAGCAATAGGACAGACACGTTTTGTCTACTTAACCCAAAGAGGAGAATCTGACTCATATTTAGCTCAGTACATGGGAGAAAAACCAGGTGCAAGAGTAGGAAATGACGAAATAGTGGATTAAGGCTGGACACCTAACAACCTTCTTGGCAGAAAAAATTCTCCCATACTAGAAAACAGGTCTCAGGAAAAGCAAAGGAAGCCTTGACATTTGACATAATTGAAAGGAAGAACAAAACACACTATAACATATGCTGTTTGGAACAAACAGCATTGGCAGGTGGACAGACTCGATGATCTAATGAAAGTTTATTTGCCATTTTTAACCTGCCTGATTCCATAGAACAGGAGGAAAAAACTAAGAGGGTTCATAAAAATGGTTTCTGGCTACTAGGTGGACTGGTATAACAAAAACAGGACACTTCAGTCCATAGATAATGAAAAGGTAAAAAAAAAAAAAATTACTTTCATTTTGTCATTTAAAAGACAAAGCTGCCTTTTAAGTGAGAACATTAAGTAAGAGAAAACATCCACTGCAGATGCTTGAGAAAGTGATGTAATGGTTAACAAGTACTGCAATCTCTCGTAACACCTCTAAGCTGATGGATCTTGTCCAGCATTTCCCTGTGATGAGGTACATCTCTTACCAGCCTCATCCTTTTAAGTCATTTTAGGTTTTTTCATCATCATGGTTATGTCAACTTCATGATGTTTGCAGAAATCACAATGCAGATTCTGCCATGTCAGATCTAATGCTTCTGCTTTAGATATAAAAAAATAGATTTAAAATGCAAAAATAGCAAAAATATCTTATAGCTATTTCTCTACACAACACCTTTTGTGATCTCAAATGCTATAAGTTGCTTTAATCTCAGGACTGAGCAAGGTCTCTATCACACAAGGCAAATCCTTCCACTGCATGAATACATTTGCTGTGAGGCTGTTATCTTTCATCACAGACTGCAGCTCTTCTCTCAGTATCAAAAATATCACAGCCTGTGTGGTACTACATCTACTCCACTTGACAATCCAGGCAACTGTTTTAAAACAGAGAACTCTGGTCTGAACAGCACACGAGAGACTACAGAAGTGCTGCAAATGCATTTTGATGACTCTTGGCAAGCAAAATGCTCAACTGTGCTCAGGGAACTGGGCTATAAATTATGCTGTCAAGTAGTTTCAAGGGCACACTAATGACAACCACGTACTGCCAGGGAACAAGGCAGTTCCCTTCCTTCTGGCCACAGAAGAGAGAGGCAAGGAGGTGGCAGACCAAGCTGGTTCACAGCAGATACTCCTCCTCTACCCTGAAGACATCCCCTGGCTAGCAGGGTTATTTACAGCCAACTTCTGCTGGCAGCTCAAAGCATGCCCAATGGAGAAATTTTTAATAATACAGATTTATTGAAAAAATATTCTATTAGCTCTTTTTTTAAATATGCCCTTTCTTTAGCTAGTACAGAAGAATTACCAGTATTCTCTATTTACCATCATTTCCCATTTCTCTTTTCTTCTAAGGTTTTAGAAGCTATCATTGTTACAGTACTTTGTAACATGCTGTTATACATTTTGTGTGATACAGATGGACAGTTTTAAGAAACTGTGGGCCAAATCAAAAAGCAATTCATTGAATTTTGATGTATGTCATAGCACTTACTATCAAGACTCCCATAACTCAGTAAAACACCTCTTTTCAAGTAAGATTACAATCCAAATTATTTTTTTTTAATATTCTCTTTAATAGAAACAAAATCTGATGCAAATTTAGATCACACTTCATACAGAGAATCACATTCTTATTGGAGCTACCTATACAATTTAGGAAGAATATTTAAAACGAACGGGAAATAAAACTTAAGTGAAAATGTCTTTTATTCTTTCTCCAGCACTTTTAGCTCCCATTAGAGTCACAAACAAGTCAATTAACCTTCCCACGCACCATTTCCCCCCACAAAAATGTGCATAGAACTGCCTGTCTGTTCTACAGGAACACTAGGCATTTCAGAACATGCAAAGCTCAGTCTAACCCACAGGCAAACAACCTCCAGTGCAAAGATGTTATGTAATTAAAGATGTGTACTGCTAAAAGCAGCTAGCATCTAATAAAAATTTTTGTAATTAGTAACAAAATGCACACCCAGTGCAATAATGCCCATATTTGAAAAACATATCCAAAAAATGAGGAAAAATATGTTGCAGTTTTGCAACGGGCCTACAATTAGCTGATAATTTAAATTCCTCCTGTGTCTGTGGTAGCCACAGTGCCCAGCATTTCACAGGTCCAGACCATCCAACAGTGCCTCTGGCATATGGTATATCCACATCTCATAAGCATTCATGACTTATTCACTGAAGGCGTGTGCTCATTTCTGTTCTCTCTTTAATGAGAAAAACATCATGGGAGATAAACTTGGATCCACATGAAACTGAGCACTTGCAGAAGAAGAACATGGAATAGCTATTTTCAGCAAAGTTTGTTAATATTCTGTCATTTAATGTGGATAATCAGTTTTAAGTAACCAAATGAATGAACAACACTAGACTGAATACAATAATTATAAAACTTGTGGGTATTTTCACAAGGCCAATATAGACAACTGCAACTGAAAAGAAATGGAAAGCAAGGTAAGGTATGAAGCAAACTGGGTCAAAAAGCTGCCCCCACAGCCATGAATACTCAGAGCATAAACAAAACCATTATGAAAATCAGGCTCATGATATTCTAATGTCTCATGGGAGTATCTCGGAAGAGATAGGAGAAGGGAGAAACAGGACAGAAATTTCCAACCCCCTATACATTTAACCCTGAGCAACCTAAAAAGAGTCTTACCTCAAGTTTATATGCTCTGTCCCTGCTGAGGGGCTCCAAGGGAAAACTCAGGTTATTTGCTTCTGCCAGGGAACGCAAATCAAAATAATACTTGGCATAAACACTGGAGGGAACATTAATATTGAACTGCAACAGCTCAAGAAACTGGCGTTCCAGCTCATTCCTGTGGAAAGAAGATAAACACGGAAACATATTTCAGACTGTGCATTCTGAATGTAATTTTACTTTAAATTGCAAATGGTATAAACCAAATTCATTTTTTATTCTTGCTATGTGCAATTATCCCAGCCTAAGGTCTGACCTTCTCTACCAAGTTCTATCAGTGTACTCACACCAGCAAGGAATATGAGAGATGCTGCACCTTGCAGCTGCTACTGCAATGGCAATCAAATCCAGACACAAAGTTTTGCTAGTGAAAGGGCACCTTTATCAGTTTAGCTAACACAGTTTTGGAAAGAAAATCTAGCAGGGAAAAAATATTCTCGTAGTTTCTGCTTTACCTCCACTAGGTGGGTCTGCACACACAGCTATGCCACAGCAACACACACACACACTCCTGCCCTTAATTTGTCAGGCTCCTCTCATAAACGCTGCAAATTACTCTAACACATAAATTACTGAAGAACATATTTACTCCCTGCAGCTCTTCATAATCAATCATTTAGAATTAGTCATGGGAAACCTGAATTTTTCATCATACTCTCCTTATGAACAGAAAAAACAATTTTTCCCTTCAACGTGCAACCAAAATTCACAGTGGTGATCACGTGTTTTCCAGCACCTAAACAAAACTTGTTTGTCAAAACACCTGATAGGAACAGAGCTCCTGTTTGGGCTCCCACCCTGTAAAACTTTGGTGTACAAATACATTATTACCTACGCCAATACATTAAAAAGTACATTGAGAAATAAGCCAACTTACAAAATTAAAGACTGGATATTTTCATAAATTGTTTGGATATCCTACTTAACACTTACGCAGGGATATATGATACATTCAAAACAATGATTTCAAGATATGAGAAATAAAAAAAAGAAATGGGTGGTGAAAGCTATCCATGCTTGCTAAAGAGCCCAGAGACTGCACTGCTGCGCTACCATTGGGAATTGACTGATGGTTATATTGTCTTTAAGTTACATTTTGACTGCTGTGCAAATGTGCAAGGAATACCAAACAGAAGTTGCACAGTTGGCAGTAGAAGAGGAAGGATCTGAAGATAAAAAGTACTGGTGCAGTAGTTTTTTAACACTGAATTATTTTTCTCACTCTTTACCCTTATATAATTCTTACATCATAAGCATTGTCCTTCCTTTTCCTCACTCTCTGTGCCAAAATTCTATGTTTATATAATGATAAGTACTAATTGATACTAAAAGACTAAAAGCTAGATATGGAGTCTTTGGCTTAAATTCACATTGTTGAAGATCCCAACTTAAAAATCCAACTTAAAAATGTCTATAAATAAAAATAAAATATTATGTTTACATGTCCTTTTATACTGCCAAGGTTGTACATTCTAAAAGCTAAGCCTAAAGTTCTATGTTAATTGACAATATAAAGCCTATTTTACTGGCAGAAGACATTGTCTGTACCCCCTTTGAAGAGTACCCTCAAAAATCTCAAATACACAGCCTCAGTTTCTTATTATCCCCTATCTCCATGATCTCAAAGTTGGATCAGTAGACTAGCTACAGATCAGAAAGGACAACAACATACAACTATTTCTTACTGTACTTATGCAATTTAACTAACCACTATACCCTTCCTTCCCCATACAGCTCCTTCAGACTGCTTTAGCATGTGCCTTCCTGGGCCACCCCCCAGAAATTCAATGTAATGCCACATACAGGTACCCACTGCACCTCAGTACTCCCAACTTCTCCACTTACTTTTTCACTGCACTGATGCTGATTTATAAAACCCTGAAAGGTCTGCTTGATGTTTTGCAAGATACACTTATGCTGAATGATTCACACAAATTGAAGATTTTGACCTAGATCTTCTGCCTTACTAATACAATGAAAGGCCCTGTCTTGCTTAGAGCCAGAGACTTCAAAATCATCATACTGTACTGTCCCAGCTAACTAAAAAATAAGAAGGAAAAAAACCCCCACCACATAGCAGATGGGAGGAAAACAAAATTTGGAAAAACTGACAGCAGGAATATAAGCACCAGAATCTTTGCTGGGGGATTCCCACAGAGCTCTAAAGACAAAGCCCATGAAGATCACCAAGCACATAGAGAGAACTCCGGCTCCCCAGAGGCTTCTGGGTTTCCACTTTGTGAGAACCCTAAAATCTTTCAAGGAAAGGGTAAGAAGCTAAAAATCCTCGAGGACAAGGACTCATCACAGTTTGGCTTAGGGAATGTGCAGTGCAGAAAAGGGCTGATGTGAGCACAGGTCTGCCATGTGAGTATTGGTGTTACATAGCTCAAGTACAGCTTCTAACAGTAGCACCATCACATGTGATTGTCAGAAACAATAACTTCTTTTTTTGTTTCCTTTCACACCGCGTTCAAGAAAAGCCCTGAGAATTATCCATTTCAAACCTCACATTTGTAACCATTCCTGATGAATACTGTCATATGGCACAGTCAAACCTGTGACTCTGCTTCAAGCTGTTCAGCACTTCAGCTCATGTCCCAGCTTCAGGAACACTTTAAAAGCACCCAGATTTGCCTTGGAGGAGAAGGGACTGGAAGGAGACCCCCCACTGCTACTGAATACTCAAAAAGAATAAGAAAAGGATCAAGGGGAAAAGCAACTTTGCAAAATCACTGATTCCACTCAGTTAAGGAACCATTAGCAAATTATTCTGCATGGAATAATATTGCACGCAGAAATGTGAAGGGCCTGATTTTGGTTCTTGTCCATCTTACCTCCCACTTTTATTTTGGAAATGTCATTCAGTCTGGATTTTTAACATCTTGAAAACTAATATACAGGGGGAAAAAAGGCAAAAGCACAAAGCAGCCATTTTAAATAATGGCAATAAATAACTGAGAGATCATCTAAAGGTCATTAAGATAACTTCCCTTCCTGCCTTACATGTCCATTCTGTGCATGGAGAATTAGTATGACAGGAAATGATGCTGA